>VWZF01003417.1:267471-439311 GCA_013396755.1 Sclerurus mexicanus | reverse complement strand
GGTCGCGGCCTTCACCGTGAGGGCTCCTGCGGGGCGGGCGGCGCAGGAGGGGCAGGCCCGGCGGTCCCGCGGCGGCGGCCCCGGCCCCGGCCCCGCTCCCGCCTCCTCCGCCCTGAGCTTTGTAAGTCAGACCTCGTCTTCGTGAAAAACAGTTTTCGGACAGACCGTGAAAACGTAAGCTAGGGGTGCATTTTTAGCAAGTGGTTCAGAAAAAAAAAAAAAGCTGTTTATTAAAAAGAGCTGGTTAGGATAAACATGTACTGAAGTGCAACTATGCAATAGCAGCAAACCATCACAAAGGGAGTATTTGAAAACCTTGAGTATAGCAGCAAAATGTAATAGCAGTAATCAAGCAAAGTAGGGGAAAATAGTCTTTCATTTTAGTAATTTTCATTATTTTAACATCTCTCATCGTGATTCTTGCATGTCCAAGAAAAAAAGAATGGGCCTTTGACACAGGCTAGGAATTAGAAAACAGATTTATATTGTGGCATCATTGACAACAACTTAATATACCCAGCTTGAAAATTATCCTGGCCACTCATAAAGTAATTTACTCCATGATCCAAATAGAAGTATTGTTTAGCTGAATTTGATAAAGTCAGAGGAAATCCTATGGCATTATGACAAGAAGTGAATTCCAGAAAAGGGAAATAACTGTAACAATCAGAGCAATCTTGCTTACATGCCGGTCAAATGCCAGGAATTAAAACCAAAACAAAACCCAAACTGTGCAAAGTTCCCATTGTACCTTTTATCCTGATAAGAACGGGGCCTGAAAGCTATTGTGTGTATGTTTCCTTTTCTTGAATCATTTTACCTTTTTCAGCTTCTATTGTCTTGCTTATACTTGGGTATAAGTGTTTGCATGTAAAAATTATACAAGTTTGTTTCCATTTCTTAAAATTAGTGTCGCTGGTGTATAGAAGTCACAGAAGTCTCTCTTTCGATGCTCAGTACTATGTGGTCTAATAAGAGCTGGTTACAGTCATATAAGAGCTGATTACAATTCCTTGTGATATCAATTTAGTATATGTGAAAAGACAGCAACACCAAACATTTTCTTTGGATATATGGATGCAGTTATTTCACTTCATTGCTTCCAATGGCACTATGTTTCAGCAGTTCCTGTGGATGGAATTCCACAAAAACAGATGTCAAAAAACTGAAAGCAGTGGTGCCTGACCTTAAGGCAGAAGCACCACCTCAGATGAGGTGCACTGCAATAATGCCTTGGGAGAGTGGTATGTTCAGGCTGAAACGGACAGCTACCAACAGGGTTTAGCTCTTCACAAATCAAAATACTGCTAGTTCTTCCCTGAAACTTGCAGCCTGTTGCTGCCCATGACGTGCAAGCCTCACCTGCCAGAGAGGAAGGTGCGACTTTCTGTGTTACACTGACTGACACCCTTGACACTCTGTTTTTCCTTCCGAAAATGGTTAGATACCTCTCTTTTCTAACACAGCCTGGATGGAAGAGGAAGAAGACTCCCATCCATTAAGCCCTCATGGGTTAGAGTGTTCTGGTAGGATTTGGAATACCTACTTTTAATTGCTGCTTTCCTAAGGAGCCCCAAACAGAATGGTACTGCCTCTGAGGAAAATGCCTTAAGAGCCAGGACATCCACTGTTAGCAGATGGGCTGCTTGGCATATCTAGGGCACTGGATCTGTTTTTTCAGTTCTCACTTTTAACATCCTTCCTCTTTTCATGAATGCTAAGCAGTCAGAACGTGAGTGAGAGGGATAAAATTACTCTTCAGACTAATGATTGCTACACTTATTCAAAAGGAAGATCTGTTTTACTGCATGTTTACATATTTCATATAAAACTCTAGTTTGGATAATTTTTTTCCCATTTTATCCTTTAATGTAAAAATAAATTCAGTTATTGGATTACAACCTAGAACTCGATGCTTCCTGAATTCCACAGTATTCTACTACTCCTAAAATACTACTGAGTTACTCCCTTTCTTGACATTCTCTTTCTCTGCATGCTGTAGGCCTACTATGTATTGCTCAGGACAAACTGAAATTTCTTTTCGGTATCCAAGAAGGAACAGGCATTCAGGTGTTAATGACTGAGTCCTGGAGGTTGCTGTTGCCATTTTAAGAGATTAACACGTGCAGTCTGTCTGCCCTGTCTTCATTGGAAGTTTGAATACCTCGTTCTAGTAGGAAATGTGGTCCCTCTCTACAACTGCTATTCAGAGCCAAAAATATGACTGTCAGGGATTTGGTTTATATATATATCTCATATATCTGGCTCAGGTAAGGAAAACCATACCTAGCGCACAGGCTTAGTTACAAGCCAGATACGGACACAGAGAGCGCTGAAGGTACATTCAAAGAATGCACAGTGTGTAGAGATACCCGAAGTCTGTGATAAAATCAGCCGACACGACTGAGGAGCTGTGTTGGAGGAACAGTATCAAACAGTAACTGCCTTCAGAAGTGTAGGGCAGACAGCAGGGATGGTCACTTGTAAAAGTACTGTAGCTATAAGATTGTCAGGCTGAAAAATTGTCTCAGGCTGAAAAAGAAATTAAAGTATGTCATGTCCCTGATCTCTGACAATTAAGAAGGGAATGGGTGACAACGCACCTGCAGGTGTGGTGAACACTGTATTTTGCCTACTGTCTGATCTTTAGCCTTGCTTATAACATGTCCAAAAAGAAGAAATAACCTTTTAAAGTATTGTACTGTTGGATATAAACAGGCCCTGGAACATCCCTTCCTATGACTAGAAATAGAACTTGTATGGAAAACCCAAACCAACCAACTGACCAAAATTATGTTACTATAAAGGCTTATATTATAATTAAAATATTTTTATATAAGGAATAATAGTTTATAACTGAAATGCTTCTAGTTGAGTCCCAGTAGCTTTCTGACTGTATGGGAAGGTAGTGTTCAGACCAAAGGCTTTGGAGTCAAAGACTTGAAAAAGACAATCCCAGAAATGTTTCATAAGTCAGTTTATATCCTGTGAAAACACTGTAAATGAAGCAAACACATTTTGGTAGCACATCTAATCCCAACAATGTAGTGCCCATGCTGGAATTCATATCTATTTAGTTCTATAATACACTGAGGTTTATGGGTCACATGTCACTGTGTATGTATATACACTACTTCTCTTTCCACTCATGATTATGTAACTGCAGCATATATTTGCATAAAACACTTGTTTTATTAACATTTATGAATTTATGTCATCTTTTAATGCAGTGTAACAGTGGAAAGTTAAGAGTTCTGGCAATGTATTACCAGTCACAGCTCTGCAGAACTCCAGCTAATACTCTGAAGACTACTAGCAATCCTGGAACCAGATTTTCAAGGTAAATGTGTGTAAATTTGATTTAACATTTATTAATGTATGGAAAAGACATAAACATAATAGGAGCAGAATATGATGTTTTAAATAAACTTATTAAATTTTATCTCTATTTAATAACCAAAACTTGTTTTACTAAAATAGGTAAGGGCATTTATTTGTGTATGAGTCTATAGATTCTTTGCCAACATTAACAACTGTGAGCTTAGCGTGATAATAACCAGGCAAAGATTATAAAATCAGTTGTGCCAGCTGCCTGGCCTGTGTACAATCAGGCTTTCATGAAAAATCTGGGGACTGGTTTGACAGAACCAGAAAGCAGCTGTTCTCAACAGCACACTTCCGCTCAGAATCTACAGCTATCGGAGTGAGAATTAATGCTTCTTTTCACATTAGTGCACTCTTTCAGTGGTCCTTGTGGCAGCTGTTGCTGTGCTTCCCCTAAACACTCAAACTGGAGTTGTAGTAGGACTGCAAGCAGCAACTGGCAAAACACTGAGTAGTCAAAAGTCCTGAAATTTCAAGGAACTGGACTAGGGAAATCATGTGTTGTTTTTATGGTCCTTGTCCTTTCAATATCATACTTCCTGGAGAAGGAAGATAACAATTTGGTCCCACATCCCAGCTGTCTATCTTAAAGATGTTGTCTGGTTTATACTTGGCCTCTGTGAAAATAGAAATAAACTTTGGGGGTTTCTTCCTTTTGCTATGCAATAACAGGTTAATGACTTGAGGTATATTTGCAGCTTTACCACTTCCCTAATAATGACTGTGAGAAAGTAATTTTATCACATGGTACTAAAATTTCTCCACATGTGGTATAGGAATAATAAAACTTACCTTCTTCATGGAACATCATGAAGTCTGTATAGAAAGCTGGAAGCTGAAATTATTTTAGGAACATTTCAAAGACCATATGGAGGAACATGGCTTATATGGTTTTGACATCAGTTATCACATCTTTTCTAGCTAGTCTGAACTGTCATGTGGCAGTTGTGTCAGCCACCGGGACCCCAGCCCACATAGCTTTTGAACATATATACTGTTCATGTAAACAGTCATGGCAATCCAACAGTCCTACCCTGTCATTTTTGCCTTGTTTGTCAGGAAGCATGACAGAGCAGTTTTTCTGTCTTTTGCAGAGCTGTTAGGGGGAGTGCTGAATCCTGCATTACTTGAACTGACTTCTTCAGAGCTTTTACTGTCAACAGAGCTCTGTAAACCAGAGCTCCTAATTAAATCTTCCACGTGCTCCTCTAGTAAGTCAGCCTTAAGTCCTAAATTCAACCTCCAACTATTCGTATGTGATTGTACTTTTAAATATGCATTTATAACAAGGTCTGAGCATCCCGAAAAGAGATGCTTTGACCAGTTTTTGGAACATTTGGGAAAACTGGAAGTGTTGTTGGAGCCCACTAGATGTCAGTGCCACACAATAACTACTGCAGAAATGTTGCCATCACTCTGTGCTGGATAACTTCTGTGTAAGGCAGTGTCTAGGGATGTCTGAGAGAAACAAATTGTGGTCAGTATTGCACGAAGCACTGCATACAGGGATGGGGAAGGAACAGTGTATTAATAGGGTCACAGCAAATCTGCAGCTTTTACAGTAGCAGGCTATTGCCAAAATTAACCAATGAACAAAGAAAGGCATTGGAGTCTTGAATTTCTGACATAGGAATGAAAGGTTCAGTTATACCTTTAGAGCAGATGAAGTCATGAGCTGTGACAAACACTCAGCAGTGTGTCTGTGATAAAGAAGCTTCTCTCCAGCACATCTCTCTTAATAAGGCCTAAAATTACGTCATTGTGGAAGTGTGTGTCCTGTTTCCTCTAGTAATTTTCCACTCTGTAGATAATGCCACTGTCATTAAAGTGTGGTTTTGAGGACTGAAACTTGCAATTCATTCTTTTTTTATGGCAGAGCGCAGCGCTAATTATCATGCTAATTAGCCCTCACTGATGGATAGTTCTTGCTTTTTTTTATAAGCAATCACTGAATTTTTAGAAAATTGCAACAATTTATTGCTTTCTTTTAAAAATAAGTCAATCTTACAGCAAGTTCTGTCTGAGGTCACTATGAGATACCAAAGCCACAGCTAATAACTGCAGTGCCAAAGCAAAGCTGTGTTGGAGACGATGAATTCTCAATTCAAGACTGTTGGTCCTGGTATTAAGAAGGTTGAAATTTAGCTTTTGATTTTTATTACTGGGTACACATGGCTAGATAATATTCTCCAAAGAGCGTATAAAGTGAGTAACTGCTCTCTGAAATTCCGTTGGCAGCAAGAGAAGAAAATACAAACACACTGGCATGTTTAAAAATGATATGGTATGTTTTATTTTGATTATTTCTCTCAAGCCTTTTTTTTTTTTAATGTAAGTTGCTAATGCTAATACTTAGTTGGCATATTAAAAAGTAACATTTCTATCAGTGTGATTTTTTCTAAACAAAACTCGGAAATTATAATCACGTATGACCATATGTGCCTAGGTACATATCTATATGTATGTACGTATGCATCTGTATCAATGATCATATTTATATTACATGATCATTTTGTTTTGCACACTTCATTATCTGAAAGTGATCTTTCCATATGACTATTGCAGTGTCTCAGGTATCCTATGATTTGCCACCTCAAGTGTCAATAGTGCTTTCCCCTGTGATGTCATGCAAGAGTAATTCGTTCATTTTTCAGAAGAGTGTGGTTATTTAAAAATATATGGCTTTTTAACTGTACTTGACAATGTATTGCCAAAACAGCTTCACGTACAGTAGGGTTACATGAATAATTAGTGTTTAACCTCGGGGGGGGGGGGGGAGTAGGGAAAAAGTGNGGGGGGGGGGGGGGGGAAGAAGTAAAAGTTAATGGAAACGGCCAGAAAGAAATGAACTAGAGGATCCAAAGCTCCCCAGAGATCTCCACGTTTCTTGTGCGTCTGGGTCTGACAGTGTCCTCCTGGGTGCGAACCGCACACACCTCGCTCCCAGGGGAGGGGGCGATGCCGAGCCCCACTGAGCGCTGGGTGCTACTGGGGAGCCGGGCTCGGCCGGACCGGGAGGGAGGGCAGGGCCGCCTCCCGCCGCGCGGGGCCGGCGCGGCAGCGCTGTCGGCGCGTTGCTGCGGTGACGGCTCCCCGAGGGCGGTGAGGGGCGGCGAGCGCAGGTGGGCACGCCGGGGACCGGGAGTGACCCGCGGGAGGGTTGCTGAGGGGGCAGTGCCCCGCAGGAGCCGTGCGGAGGGGTTGGGGTTCCCGGGTTACAGTGCCCGCAGGAGCCGTGCCGGGGGGAGCGGCGCTGCAGGAGGCGGGTGCGGGCCGGTCTGGCGAGGGCAGGGAGGCCGAGGCTGGGCCCGGGGCGTGGGTCGGGTGCGCTGTGCCCCTGCGCCTCACCCTCCGTGCAGGCGGGCGTGGAAGAGGGAAATCGCAGCTGCCAGATGTACTTCGTGTGCTCAGTGTTCTGTCGTGGAGCGTTTTGATTTCTGGGTACCAAACGTGTGAATTCAGTGCTGCCTAAGCAATTGCAAATTATGAATACGTGTGCAAGATTTCAGTTGCATTAGATGTGTTACATCTCTGATGTGACTGGCATTTACTTGATCTGCTACAGTGGTCCATCCCACTGTAGGGCGAACAACCTGGGGTGCCAATAATGGTTTAGTTATTGATTCACAGAACACCAATATATGTTAACATATACTGTCTTGTTATACAGCATTAAAACAAAATGTCATCATCATCACGATCATGCTCATCTTTACCTGTACGTGACTGCACTGCTGCTTTAGTGGACTTTGATCCTCAGGAAAAGTTTATTATTCCTCATGCTACTGAGGCAAGTTCATTCTATTCCTGCTAGGCTTGATTTTTTAAATTCTGTTTACTTTGTTAACCATATTCAAAATATACTTCCTAGTTATAGATGAGAAGTAGGTGATATTTCAAAAAACGGGTGAATGACAGTGCTGGACATAGCAACAGCATACTGAAACTAGGGAAAAATTCTTATTCTTTTCTGCTTACACAGATGGGCTATGATAAATGAAGCACAATGGTTAATTTTGCAAGATGCTGTTTCCACAGGAAGTAATTAAATTCAATAACTTAGTTTTGGTTATATACCCAATAAAAAGCTACAGAGAGTTGCACTGTGTTACACAAGTTGAGCTCTGCCAGGAAATGTAAGCCTGTAATAAGACACGCACACACACACTCATACATATATATAATGTTTTGTAATCTTGATTCCATGTCCGTCTGTAAAGTCCCATGGACCTCAATTCTGCCTCCAGGTTTCCATCTCTGCATGCACTGCAAACTCATAAATAAAATATGGTAAGATGGAAAAAGGATAAGATGAAGGAGTTGTAGTAAAGGTTTTGATTCTGAAGTTTCCAGCTTGAATCAGTGGGTTTATCCTCCCATTAGTGAAATTAAAATGTTTGGGATTTACAATCTGAAGGTCACACAAGTCTGTTTTTTTAAAATAGAAAATTACACACACACATACAAAGGTGAAGATCTTAAAAAGTTTAGTTCACAATATCATAGGCACGTAAATTCTTTTGAATTTCTAGTAAGAGCTAATGTAGATGTATTTTGTGATCTTCCAGCCTAAGCTTTCTAGTTCAGTCTTCAAATTCTCCTGTCTGAGGTTCCTGAAAGACTTTAGTACTTAATATTAGTCTTTGAAATATTGCTAGTTCTACAAATGCTTTTACCATTTGACTATGTGCTTAAACACCACTTATTTATGACACTTAGAGCCCTTTTAGCTAAAATGAAGAAAGAATTAGGTGTATGGAATAAACCTAGTTTGTTTTTGTCATCTACAAAGTTCTGTGCCCAAAATAAATTGAACCTTTAGGGTTTAAACTACTAACTGAGAAGCTTGTGCGTATTTGAACTTTTGTATTCATATATACCAGATTTGTAAATGTAACCAATTTAAAACCATCGAAAAAGGCCAAATCAGTTATAATCAGAAGTAATTTTGATGTGTCCTGTGTTTCAGTTCAACAGTAAAATCATTGACACTTTGATGCAGAAGCTAAGTGAAAATGAAACCCAAAATACAGTAAGTAAATTAAAATTTGATTTTTTTTTCATTCTATGCTTTACATCTGAAATTGGCTACATCACAGGATCATAGTATCTCCAGTAACAGTGGCAAAGTGGGAGTATTTGTGCTTTATCATCATATAATGGAGTCTTAGTTTTACAGCTGAAATGTTCATCAGTGTGCTTTACTGTTGCATTGTTGTGTACAGATATTAAAATACTTTATTTGTGGTTTTTTTTTTTCATGAAGATTCTCAGGAAAAAAATACTTGAAAGGGAGAAACAAATTGAAGAACTTTCATCCATGCTTCAGTGTGAAAAAGTGAGTGATCGGTTCTGTTGGAATGAATGGGTTTTTTTCCAGTGTACTTGATTCTTCATTACAAAATTTAAATATTGAGAAAAGCAATTATTTCAAATATCTATTAAAAAAGTAAAATCCTGAGAGATGTTTCCTACAGAAACAATCAAGACTGTATCCAAACATATGAAGGATACAGATTATCCTTAACACTAATGTCCCAAGGTTCAGGGGAGGGCACAGACATACAGACTAGTGGCTTTTGACCTCTCATATACCGATTTGCAAAAATTCTGGAAAAAAGGTACTTATAAGGAAGTATTATGGAATAAGCTCAACAGATGTTGTTCACAGTTAGTTTCCATGGCTCTTTGAGCTCAATAAATAGGGAAAGGCAGTACAGACTGCAGAGTTAACATCATCAAAGGCTGACAAGACCTCATTTATTCTTTGCACCAAAAGAAGGGACTCGGTGCAGAAACTAACACTGGAAGAGTTGTCCACTCTGTATAAGAAGGTACTGTAAAAGTTTCAAAATTATTTTACTGGTGGTTCATCAATCTTACAGATTCAATACCTAAAAGGCACATTAGTTAGGTCCAGTGTTAGCAAGGGACAGAGCAGGCTCAGTTAAACCTTTAAGAGGACAGCAGTGTACTTTGACATTTGTAACTCTGTGGATCTTTTTAAAAGCCCTGGTTCTTCTTTAAGATTTTGTCTTTGCTTAACCAAGAGAATATATCAGTTGGCTGCAGGATAAACTTAGCCAGCTGATTGTAGTAGAGAAGGCTGTGGGGTGCAATGTCCTTGTCTTTATCTTGAAGTGAAGGAGCACATTTTCATAGAAACAGCTTTTTACTTAAGAATAGAAATGCTGAACAGAAAAGCCTATAAAGATTATGAAGACCACAATACCATCAGACCTCAATGTTGATTGGATCTGTGTAGCGTGCCTTGCTCTAACTATAGATCTATCTAATGTTGAATAATTTGGAGTGCCCAGCATCTGAAGGGGTAAATTATTTTCTCTGCTATCCCCTTGTTCCTTCTTACATTATCTTCAATAAATGGCATTTTCATCAATACTTGACTGAGTCTGAGTCTGCCTATCTTACTGGTATCTATAATGAACACTTGCACTGGTATATTCAATGCTCTTTTGGTCTCTACTGATAATATGACATTTTTCTACCTGATTGTTTCTTATTTAGAATGAGCCAAAGGAATCAAGTTGCAAGAAATTTCATAGAATCATCTGACCTGAGTTCTGGTGACATAATTTGCCTCTTCCATTATGATTTATTTATCGTCCCCAAAATTGGAGTTTGAATTAAATGTATTGATACTTCTAATAGCAGATGGTGGTCTTTGGAATTTAATGAAGATCAGTTCAAGTCTAATTAGTCAGAATTTTGGTCATCCTGCTAGCTAGATGCCTTTGCTGAGCCTGGATTTCTGAGTTCATCGTTTCAGGCCTTACTCATACTACTTAAAGTCAGATTAAATATGAGGCATCAATTATACATACCATATTTTAAGTTTGTGATTTCTGATTAACATTAATACTATTAGTAGCAAGCTACTGCTTGTGAATATGCTTGTAGAGCATGTTTTATCTTTTCCAGCTTTTGAGGACATTCAAATGTCAGTTAGAAAATATACCAAAGTAGCAAAAATATAGAGCTCATCATACAGCATATTTCCACAGGCCAACAGATTTGTGTTTATTTCTCTTTCTTAGATCAATACACAGAAAGGAGACTACCTGTCAAGATCAGTAAAGGAAGTACAAGCTCACCTGCGGTGTCAGATTCAAAGAAAAGAAGTGGAAAATGATGAATTAAAAGTAAAAATACAGGTCAAAAGATTTTTACTTGTGTTTCAGTTTATTGGAAAAAAAATAGCAAAATCTTATTGTAGTCAGATTTGAAATCAAATTCTTGGTAAAAGAAAAATCCCAAACAGTAAAAATCATAAGTATTTATATTTTGCACAGTCTGACCACACTATTTTAATTGCAACGTTGTTTTTTGTTTGAGGGGTGTTGGTTTTTATTCTTTTCTCAACTTGTGCACATAAACAATTCTGGTGAAGCAAAGTTAAATATAGAAGCATTTGCACTCTCTTGACTGTGCTATCTAGAAGACAGGTGTTGATCCTGAAGCAGTCTTGATAGAGTCAAGGGAAAGAGATAGACAAGTCCCTACAATGAGTTTCTGTTCTAAGATAGGGGTGATGAACCACACCCTGTTTCTTCTTACCATCTGTGAAGGAATCAATAAATCTCTTAATACCAACCAAAAGTGAAGCACTTAAGACTAATGCCTATCTTCTTTGTTTAAGGTAAGTTAAATTATTTCCATTTTCTGTTCTAGAAAGCAACAGTTAAATTTGTGCATTTGCATCATGGTGGCTTTAGAAAAAGACAAGGTCATATGTGAGAGGCTGGAGCTGTACGTGGCCTCGGATTTCGGTATTTGAAACTTGACAAGAACATAAGCATGAATCAGAAAACATTGGCTGAAAATAATGTCTTTCTAATTTCCAAACTGGTTTTATACTAGCATACATCCCCTATTAATGGTATCATTTGAAGTTGTTAAGCAACCTATATCAATTCAATTTTGTCACATATTTCTATTTCTGCATAAATACCTCATTCTAAATAAAAATTGCTTTCTTGTTCCACCTAGCAGAATTAGAGAATTACAACAATATTTTCATTAGATAAAGTAACTTGATGTACAACTGTATTTTCATTCAATTTCTATTTAAAGGTTTTATTTGCTTTCGGAAACTGCTGAAGTCAGTTTCCAGCTTAAATCCTGGTGATGATTTTGCTAATATCTAGACAAAGCTTGCAAAAGCTTAGTATTACCCTTAGGAAATTAGTTCTCAATTTAAATCTACCTCAGTCACTAATACCCAATACGCACTTATTCTTAGTGTGATTGTGACCCCCTGTGGTTATAACAGGGGATAACATTTGTTTACTTTTACCAATAGTTAAAGAAATCCAGATGCAGACTCAGATTTTTTATTTGCTGTAATTCTTGAAGGTGTTCATCCACCACCCCCTCAGCTCACATCTTTGTTTATTAGATGCCCTCTAAGCATTTATATAGGAAAACTACTTCCTGGGTATTTGTGGGGGTTTTATAATTTCATTTTTTGAAGTAGTACTTTCACTTTTTGGTGAATTCCAGTAACTGAGACCATCTTTTACTTAGAAACCCACATACATTTTGCATTGATTGTGTAAATGTTTTGAGGCCATTAGCAGGACCTGTACTGAGATACATACTTCCTGCACAATGTGCATATTTTACAGACATTAGCAAAGTATATGTTGAATAAGGCTGGCACATAAGTATAGTCAGTAACTAAGTAGTGGGTCTTTATTCCTGTAGAATATAATTTAGTGCAAATGTATTTTATTTCCTGAGTGCTGCAAAATCAAGCACTCAGGAAATTATATTTAGAAGTTGCCCTTACGACATGTGATCTACCACTGTGGTTAAGCTTTATCGTACCCTCTTTTAATGATCTTTAAACAACTGCCTGCTGTGGGCAAGGCAGTGCTAAATTTCTTCTTGCATTTTCTGCTTCACTGTCTATAAGAAATAGTTTCTTTGCTAAACAAATCTGTTTCATTAATAGAGTGGGGCCATTTTGTGCATGGAAAAAATTCAGAAATCTTGCAAAAAAGTAGTATATTGTCATCTAATCACAGACCACATCATAATACATATATTCAAGAAAAGACCCCAGCATATCCTACCTTCTTGACTTCAAAAAAAACAAATCCAAGATATTAGTTTTCATATTAAAATTTGATATGCAATCATACACCTATCTCCAGACCTGCAATGTGTGTGTCACTATAGATTCAGAGCACATGCTCTAATACATCAGTGCATATCACTGGTAGCATCATTAAGGTGATACTCTTTACAGAAATCAGTCTCTAGGGATGATGAAACCATTTTATTTTCCTCCTTATAAATGGGTTTAACATCCATGTCATGCCTTCTACATTGAAATTCTGCATTCATTTCCAAGAGCACACTATGATGGTTAGATTGCTGTCTTTCCTCTGACTCTGCCTGCTTCTGCACCTTTTCAGCCGCTTCCCTGCATATTTGTAATGAGTTTCCCAACATGTATTTTCGCTTGTCTACTGTTGTATGTATCTCAGCTAGCTACTTGTGTTAACCACCACGTTTGAGATACAAAGATATTATGGAAACAGATTATATAAGTCACTGCTATTCTTGATTATATCACAAAATTATCTGTAAGGTTTAGAATTTGAAGAGTTGATGTCTAATTATGTCACAGACTCTAGAAAAGAAATTAGCAGAGTGGAAACATCAAGTTGGTCAATACAAGCACCAGAAGTTAGCATTAAAGGACACAAGTGAACAAAACGAGGCTGCTCTGAAAAAAGAAATCAGATCCCAGAAGCAAAGAGCTCAATACTTTGAAGAAGCTGTGAAAAATTTAACCTCCAAAATAAGAGAACATGTGAGTGACTATGCTGTTATGTGCTGTACTGTTTTAAATTGAACAATTGGAAGACTTTCACCTGTGGAAAATAGAAAAAGTTGTTTGGTCATGCTGTGCTTGTATCTCTTTTAATTTGTTGCTCATTGATTAAGGAAAAGGTTGCTATAAGTGACATGCAAACTGTTACTATTCACTGCCTTTGTTTTGTTAAAATTTAGTGATTGTCTTAAGTCATGAGGTTGTACATTTCAAACTGTAGTAAGAGGAGTCTCAGCAGCTTTTGGTTAAACCTCTCCTGGTCTTCCTGTTAGTCATAAGCACTGACTAACTTAAAAGAATCCATGATTGAGGTTGGAAGTCTTAATTTTCTTCTTTTATTAGTGTATGAAATCTCATATACTTATCTTTCTGTTTCTAAGCTGCTTGCTCTGAACCTTTTAAAAATCCAAGTACAAAATTTACTTTATCCAAATCATTCCTTAGAATCTTGCTCTGCCTATCCATACAGTTTGTTTAAGAAGGCCAGACAGATCAGAACCGTGCTTATTGCCCTATATAGATTTCCTAATAAGAATATGTTTTCATATTCCTAGATGTGTTGCAGTAATTTTGTATATGTCAGTATTAAAGATATATTTTTCCAGTTAGTGTACCAGGAGATGGTAAATAATGGGTTTTGCTTTCTTTGATCTTTGTGAGAAGATGGTAGTGGATCTTTAAAGACAATTAGCAGTACAGAGGGACAGCAACTAACTCCTGAACTTTTAGTGTTTTATAGTCACATTATTTTTTCCCCATTGAAAACCTGGTATGCTTTCAAGATAGCATGTATTGCTTAATTATCCATACTCCTTGGAGGAACTTTACCTAACTTTTAATTTCTTACCTAGCTAGTATTTTTTATTCTTAAAATATTTTGGCACAATTTTATTTTTTTATTGATTTGTGTGATGTATTGGAGAGAAATTTTTCTTTGTATGAAAAGATTGTCATCCTCAATTTGGAAATATTTTTGTATTCTATAGTTGATATACAGTGCCAGTGTTTAACTGTGTCTGCCTTGAAAGTAAGTCTGTACTTAGCCTTCAATTTTTAAAAAATATGGATAGTTTTGTATATTTTGAGACAAGACAAAATTTACATTGGTTTGTACAAGGGAGATCCAACAAAGGCATCTTATATTAAATAGCTCTTGTATTTAGAAAAGAATTGTAAAATTAAATGGCATTCTTCAGTGGCATTCTTTTGTTATATACTTTGTAATTTCTACATTCTCTAGGAAGTCAAATTGTGTGAGATATGGTCAGTTGCTGATGTCTTGAAAAACCAGCATGATAGAATGATTGAAGAAAAGACAGTGTTAGAAGTTCAAACAGAAGATCTTAAGAAGTAAGTTGGACTGTTAATCTATTTTCTTTCTGTTTCCATAGTCACATAATGTGGTATTTAGTAGTGCAGTACTCAGTGTTGACAACGTAAATGAGTTTATTAATATTCTAAAATTCTGAGCAGAATTTAGAAGCTGGAAATACAAACAATTTAAGATTTTTAGCCTTCTCTCTGCTGCATTTCCCTTCTTTTAGAGATTTATTCCTCTTTACCAGTAAGGAACATAGTCTTTCCCCTGCATACTTCTGATTAGGCTGAACTTGCTAGTAGGTTCTGTGCTGCCTCTGCATAACCACTGATTTCATAAGTGATTCAACAGCTTGTGTCTACTACAGTATAGAAGGTTCTTGGGATTCTAGTTTCTACTTTAGACTGATGATGGCAAAATTATTTAATTTCCAGTAAGGTCTCACCTCACTAGAGGATACAGATACTAGATACTAGATACTAGATACAGATACTAGAGGATACATCCTCTCAGATGCCCCTTTGAACAGTTTATTCATGTAAGGAAAAGCAGCACAAAATTATTCAACCTTATTCAAACTACACAGTTAAATCTTAATGTACATGAAGGACATGCCATTTTCTTTGGCAGATAGTGACAAATATTTTTTTACCTTTTTTGTTGATAGAAATATGGATTATAATTCAAACAAGCAAAAGAAACTGATATGTGTCTTTATTCTAGGTCTAAGACAATGTTTATTTTACCAAGAACTTGATTCATGCTCCAGTGTTTAACAGAGTGCAGGTACACAATGTCAGTCCAGAAATTGTCTAGCCCACTGTTGGTCCAATGGATATAAGAAGGCATCTAGGGAAGAACACGAGAAGGGATGCATTTATGATACTTCTCTGAAATCTGATACTTCTCTGCATCCAGCTGATTTTTGCTGGGTTTTTTTCAGCCAAAAATATAAGTCTTTGCTTGAAATGTACTATTCTAATAGACTTGTTCTACTAAGCAGTGTATGACTGACTAAACAGCAAAACAAATTTTGTTGATTTTATTAACATGAAAAGCAAAAAGTGAGGCTGTAAGACCCCAGCCACAAAACGACAAGCTCAACCAGGCATTTTACTTTTAAAAATACTCACAAGACTCCAAAAGTACACCCACTGAACTTTGCAGAGCCTTCAGTTTTTTAATGCCTTGAAATAGCATAAAGAGAGAATGTTGCATATATTTTCTCAGGAGATACTTTTACTGATAAATATGAGTGAAAATAAGGATCTTGACAAAAGTTCAAAAGGGGTAACATACAACCAAAACAAAACATTCCACCAAAGCTATGACTTAGCACATGCTAACCCACACAATCCAGCAAAATCTAACCCACTGGTCTTAAGTGACCCAAAATATTAAGAAAACAGTAAAAATAGAAAGAGAGTAAGAGAAGAAAAAGGAGCAAAGAAAGAGAGAGAGAAAAGAGATTAAGAGAAGAATAAGAGAAAAATAGCTACTGCCAGAGAGTCCTATGGGAGTTCAGGTTCACATGGTGGAGGTTGGCCTCAGGAGAGAGCCAGAAATGCAGGGCATGTCCTGCTGTATTTATGTGCTTTGGCCCTCTGTGGCTGATCCTCCCAGGTGGGACTTCGGACTCACTGACCATGCTGGGGCTTCATACTGGAGTTGATTCCGACCCAATAATGATGTAATAATCCAGTGCCTCACAGAGGCACAGCATAGTTTGTTGCTTTCAGTAATGGAGACCAACATTCCTACAATAGCTAGGGAATGTTCTTATGAGGTGATTATATGATATATGCTCTAAATTCAATTTAATTCCATTTTGTACGGTGTGTGTATGCTTAGTTCTCTTGGAAGTATGATTAGGTCTTCTAAGTAATGAATTCATTTATAATTGAACTAGGACCACTTCCTTGGAGTAGAAAACTGTCTTCTTTTTCAGTTTCTTCTCTCAGTAGATACTCTTTTCTTTGGATACTTAAATGTACTCATATATATATGAGTTTATATATTTATATATATAAAATAATGAAGGAGAATGTGTTAAAGTTCAAGTTAATTTTCATAGTAAGAGTTTTGGAAACACTGTATATTATGCAAAAGTTCTTGCTTGTCTAACAAGTCAGATCACAAGCCTGTTGGAAGACTTGAAAAGAAGAAAGGAATGGAAAAGAAACTCAGAGGAGGAAATTCTTGGAAAGCTAAATTCTGGTAACTCTGAAAATGAAAAGATTTACCTTGAAAATGAAAAATTAAAGGTGAGACCATTATAAATAATTGTTGCATAGCTCTACATTTCTGATACATCATGAAATAACCGTGTTAATTCCCTTTGGACCCTCTGTGTAGAGATCCCAAAGCTGTAGAATAAATTTTGTCACCCATTTTTTTATAGTAAGGGTAAATGAGACAGTGAAAATTTTTCAGTGGTAATCTATGGCAAAGCCAGGAACAGGGTTGTCTGATGATCCAGCTGTTTAACCAGGATGCTATTTATTTTACTGTCAGTAGCTACACAATTGCTTAATTAGAAATTGTTCTTTTATGTTTGTAAAACTTTCTTTCATATTAAAGAACTGAGTTTACCTCAATTATTAATTTCAATTTTTAAAGAGTTTATAGGTTTTGTATTGTATTTATCCTCCGATGTAAATGTTCTCATTATCTGACAAATGAACTGTGGACTATCATTTTTGTTTGACAGGATAAATAATTGTGTCACTCTTTCTAATGCCTGCAGGTCACTTGCTAGTAATATCATATTCTAGAATGTGTTATTTTAATAACATTCTTAAACATTTTGTTTTTTCTATGTTTTAATCAAGGCTTCAATTGCTACATTGGAGAAAAGTACTGTTTCTGTTGAACATGAGCTGTTACATCTGCAAGAAAAAGCAAAGCTGCAGGAAAACCTTGTTGAACAGCATAAAAATGAGGTGACTAGAGTGTTTGAAATCTTCAAGTATGTGGGTTTTTTTTAATTTGTAAGCAGTTTTGAGGAAAATATGAAGGTTTTGATTGTAATAAACCAGATTTGTTGTCATGGTGATTGGGTTATTGTTGTAACACTGAGTATGATAGAAGAGAGTGCTATTCCAAACCATACCAAAGAATAGTCTCCACACTGTTACTAGTACACATAATCCTTACTGAACTGTGTGAAGCCCAGGTGAAGGTCATTGAAGCCAACAGAGCTAGTTGCATACTTGCTTAGAGAAGATCTGCTTCCTATAAAGCAGGTTAGCAACGCTGTGTATTAAAAAAAGTTTGAGTCTGATGTCTTCAGTGGACACATCCAATGATATTTTACCTCTACTTTGTCATATCTTTATTTCTGTATTTCTAAGAACAGTATGTCAGTATTCAAGTAAGTTCAAGAAATTCAAATTCAATCAAGAAATATATATTATCATATGAATCTTTTTATTTAAATAGGTAAATCCACATTGAATATACCAGCGAAACAAATAAACCAAACTTAAAATGGGCTTTTTATCAATTTCTTTTTTTTTGTATTTGGCTTTATTCGCAGAAAAATTTTAGAACATTGATTCAAATATGTATATATTTCTGCTATTATACAGACAGCATTTCACTGACATTCTTCACTTTTTTTCTTTTTTAAATCATTGACGAGAGAAAAGTCATGATGCAAAATCTAAGTAGAGCCAGTGAACCTCGTCTGTGGAATGCATCATCACAATTAAAGCTGTTGCCAGCTTTAAGATAGGAGATGTAGTTCCAGGTAACAGCCAGCCTTTAGTAAGTGGAGTGAAATTCCTTAGCTCAAGCTGTAGTGAGTCCAGGTGGGAAGTATGGTGATACTTTTTATCTGGGGAGAGAAGTGTGAGTCGCACTGGCTGCTTCTGTAGCACAAGGGTAGCTCATTCGCCATTGATGATAACACAGTGTTGATATGGCAGTGCTCTTTACCTGGTTACCTTTTAATACTTGCTGTGGTGAATAGGATAATGAAAACAAATCACTTCAACTAATGACAAATATTAAGATACTATTTAGAAATTGAACGGTCTCCTCTATGCTTCATACTAATGATTCTATCTTTTCTATATTTAAAAGTAAGACCTTACAAATATATATGAAAAATATATGTTGTCCTAGGCACAAAAACTACAAAGAGCAGTAGAAGAATTGAAATCCAGATATGAAAGAGTCTTAAATGAAAACAAAAAAATAACAGAAAACAAATGCTTGGAAGTAGATGAGGTAAGTTTTGCAGTAATAATGCATGTTTCCAAACAATTTCGTAGGACACTGATCTTTCCTACATTATTGTGATCCTCTTACTGGAAGTCACAAGGTACCATCTCTTGTTTTTAAACAAGAGAGTTTTACTAACTGCTATCTGGAGCGGGTGGTTTTTTGGATACCACACAATTGCAAACAAGTGAGAAACGGTTCCTAGAGCCTTGACTAAGTAGCTGGGCTGCTATTTTAGAATTACAGGATTCTTTTATCACTTTCAAAATGTGATTTTGTTGGTGATGATTTTGGAACTAGACCTCTCAACCGAACAGCTGTGAAAATTGTGTATGGAAGCAAACCTACTGTAAGACTGCTGTTTTCTTTAACTAACAGTTAAAACTGAGAATCCATTCCAAGCTGAGTTATAAGTTTTTCAGCAGATGGAGCTAAATACTGGAACATAGCACATTCTTAAGCATCAGAAAAAAATACAAGATTGGTATGAAAATCCCTTTCCCCAGTTCCCTGACTCATCAAAATACATATTCTTTTAAGCAATAAAGCTGAGACAGGGACAGGCTTTGCCTGCAATGCTCTGTTTCAGAGAACAGAATTAGTCTTCAATGAGAAGCATCATAGGTGTTCATTTTGCTTCATACTAACTGTATCTTCCCATGACTAAGGTTTAGAAAGCAGAAAAATATTTTCTCATCCCATAAACAATATTTGCACAGCATTGTATGTGGCTTCACATGGCATGAGGTGCTGCTCTCTTTTCAAATACTACAGTAGTTGTATGGTCAGAATTTTTCTTATAAGCTACTTACTGTGTCTGTATGCCATGTCCCAAAATGTATTGCTATAAATATAAAATCAAAACTTGGATATTGCATTAAAAGCTACTAAGACTTGCGTAATTTTGTTCACTCTCAGTGTTACTGAGTCCTTAATGAAATGTACTCAGAGACAGGAATTTCTCCAATGGTTAACTTGTATCTTTGTCAGTGTTCTATAAAATAGGTGATATTATGCAACTTGTGTAGTATTTCAGCATTATTACTTACATGAAAATCCATTAAGTATTACAACAACTAATTTATGGTTTGTCACTTACATTTTTCTCCTGTGATGCTACTATGCAGGTGAGGAACAAAACGGAGGCTGAGTTAAAGGAGTTAGAAAACATTTGTGACTTGCTGAAAGCAGCTGAAGAAAAGCAGCAAAAGCTTATGTTCTGGGAAAGGATCCGTGCACAGATATGGAAAACCCTTAGGGAGCTGCAGGTTCAGGTGGTTAGAAAATGCTGATTTTTAAAGATAAATGATAAAGAATGAGGAAAAAAGTCTCTGGGACACTTTTTTCCTATTAGCATATGTGACAGTTGGGTGGTTTCCTTTATTTGCTTCATAAATCTTCTTCTGGAGAAATAGAGCAATGCAAATAAAACTGTTGCCAACTGTATTAATGTGAATTCCTTATGTGACAGGAATAGTTACTTTGAGAGTTAGTATATTCTTGATCTTTTTGAATACTCATGTCCTGAGATGCATTGAAGAATTCTCTGAAAATCAATGTGCAAGTCTAGTTATTGTTTGTATCTAGTGGAATAATTTAATACTTCATTAGTTTTAGTTTTAATGACTAATGTATAAACCATACAATATCTATTCAGATAAACTATATTCTTGATGATGTATAATATTTTAATTATATTATTTCAGTTGATTAAATATTTTTAAAATATGCTTTAATAGGATAATTTCTATTTTTAGCTGTATTTAACACTAATGCTTGTATTTTCTCTAAAGCCTGAGTATGAATTTTCCTCAACATTTTTTTTCTATGACATCAGTTTCAATGGCAGGGTAAGTTTAGGGTTTTTTGTTATTCTCTTTTGTCTTTTTTTTTTTTTAATGAGCTTTTGAGTGAGAAGAGGGATGGGAAAGGGGCTTAACCTTCTTCCTGTGTCAGTGGGAAAACTTCAGCTGAAGCACAGTGAGCCTCTGTGCTTCTATATACTTCATACATTTATAAAAATCACAGCTCTTAGTTTTGTTTTAAATTTCTTGTTAAGATAATCTTTATAAAATCATCTTTGGTTCCTGTTGCCTCATTTTAAATGATTCTTCCAAGAATGCTCATAAACTCATAAATCCATTGTTGCTTAGTGAAGTACTTAAGCAACAATTAATTTTGGGGTGCAAAATTGTATACATCATGTAAAATGATGTATGTAATTTCAATCTATCTACATGTTTTCCTGAAAAGGTGCAAAAGAACCTCATAAGTATAGTGCAGTAATTGGGAATATAATCACTAGTCTAGTGGAACAGCAGTTAAATTTCAGTATTAAGTCTTGGTGATGTCCTTTATAGATTCTCACCCTTGACCCTATTACCAGAATTCAGGAAAGTTCCTTTTGAAGCAATTGCTCCACGTGCACAAACCATCTTCTGGGTTTCAGGTGGACTAGTTTCTGCTACTACCAGTCTGGTAGCTGAACAGCCTGTAATTCACATAATTACAAAAATAATGTTGCCAGAAGGCTGTTGATGTGGCTGTTTATTGCTAATCTGCTGTTGATGGGTGGTAGCAAGAGCAATAATCTCATCATTACTATTATGAGATTTAAAAGAAAACATGTAAAAGTTTAGCACTCTGGATGCTGGGCAGAGGAAGATGTTTTGTCTTCTTACTTTCTTCAGCTTCTGCTGGTGATACACCTCTTTTCATGAACTTGATTGTCTTTATTGATATTCACTTCTTTCTGAAATTCTTTGCCAGTGCTGCATTGTTTTTCTGCAGTAACCATATATATATGCAGTATTATTTTTATGCTTCCTGTGACTGTAGTATGAGGGAGCTTGTTTTTGCTGGGAGGTAGACCTGACCAACTCCTAATACATAAGGCTGCATCAGCAGTGTATGGACTTTTTTAGGACTTCATTTTGTTACATAGCAGGTTTTCACTCTTAAAGTGTTCACACAAAATTTTAGTCTGCTACTTTGGCTGTATTTTATTTGTTTAAAATACAAGATCATGTTTACGCGAATATAATATGACATTGATCCGAATATCGTACAGCATTTATCTGAAATTACAGTTAAATTGTTTGATTGGATTTTAATGCGCAAGGCTTACTTTAGGTGAGCGAGATCCTGGATATAGGTCTCTTCAACTAGAAACAAATTGTCATTTTCACAGAACAAGAGTGTAACTTCTATGGGCAATCTTTCCTTAGAAGAAGAGAACTGTAACATTCAGAGAAAATATGAGGATCTTGAAAGGTAAATTTAAAAAAACCTGATTGAAATCAATTCCTACACTTTTCTGCTATAGTGAATTATAATGCATTAATCTGTTTTACATAAAGGCAATTAGGAAAGATGGAATTTCAGAATGAAGAACTTGCTTGTCAGCTCAGAACACAAGATCAGAGACTTCAGTGCCATAAATTGAAGCTTGAAGAGAAAATTGCAGAATATAATGCATTAACCAGACAACTTGAATCTGCTTTGAAGGAAGGGAGAAGAATGGTATTGGTGACTTAATACATCTCTCAGACTTGTTTGCCACTTTCTATTTAAAAATAGCTTTAAAAACAAATGTGATGGGACAAGATTATTTTGCATGTAGAGAGCAATACTAAAAAGTTACTATGAATTTCTGCATGTTTTAAATATGGATTACACAATTTAATTTTTTTCAGAATAGGAAGAAGAAGAACTTTGGTGTTGAAATCCTTCTCCCTTTAGAGTTGCACGCATTCAATATTCAGCTGAATTTTGTCATTTGTAGAAAAGATACAAATAGTAAATCAAATGCAAGAGGAAATCAAGAAATTTAGATTGTAGTAAATTATTAGTTTAATCTGAAAATACATATTAAGTTGTAATTTCAGATTAATCATGTTGAAACAAACTATCTAAATTTTTTTCAATACTGTTTGAGGATATTTATTTGGGTTTGAAACAATTATGTGTTTGGCTTAACTTAAAAATTAGTTAAAAAATTGTTCCTCTCCCAACAATATTACTTTTTTTTTCTCCTAACTGAAACATCTTTCAAATTTAGCCAAAATCTTTCTCAAGTTTGTTTAATTTCTGTGCATGGGAAACAAGTAAAGTATTAGATGAAAGAATAGGAAATAGAGCTATTAATGCTAAGATGTAAGAAAATAGCTTGATTTGGGCTCTAAGAAATTGTAAATATGTATCATTTCTCTCTCAATACTTTTATAGGTAGCTGAAGAACAGGAAAAGATGTCATACAAAGAACAAGCCTTTCAGACAAAACTGCTGGTTCTTGAAACCGAAGTGAGAGAGGGGGAAGAAGAAAAAAAACAACTCCTCTGCATATTTCACCATGTGAGTAAATAATACTGTTTTGTGACTTAAGAAATTACTTACCATGTCACCATTTACAAAAATAGTTCCTTTTACTGCAAACACACTGGTAACACTATTGATACACACTTTTCAGAACAGCAAATTAATTCAACTTAACAAGATACTTTGTACACTGACATCTCCCATCAACTTAACAGTTGTCCAGGCTTACTAAATCACTTGAAGAGTATTGAGTTTACATCTCTTACTCAATCTAGTTTTCCCAGCAAGGCAACAATAAAAAAATATTTCTGAAGTTGTAATTTCCCTCTGAGATCAGTCATGTTCAGTAAGCATAACTAGATTGGAACAGACTCGTAACAATTCCGTAATGGCATCTTTTTTTTCTTTCCTGAGTTGATTACAATAACCTGATTTTACCAGAATTTGTGGGAAGCTTTCAGTTTATGTACCAATGTTGCATGTGAACGTCACTAGTACCAAAAGAGATACTCTGATTTTTCAGTGTCAAACCTTTAACTGCCCAGGTTATATGTTGATATTTATTCAGCAAAGCCACAGTTTAAGAAGGTATTTTGGATGAGTAACAGTCTCTGAAAACAAACAAAAATCTCATTTATTGTTTTATCTAATCCATAAAATTTCAGTGCATTTTCTATTAACAAGATGTCAGGCATAGCTGAACTGAAAACCAGTATTCTGCACTCTAACTTGAAGCACTAAGATTAAAATCAAGTCAAGCTAAACACAAACTTTATTCAAGATATAAATAAGACATCAGAGATATGGGTCTGAATTCAGTATGCTTTCATTCATTTTTGTCTGTATCAAGTGTACCTTAATGTCTGCGTTTACCCTAAGACAGAATTGTTCTTAAAACAAAATGAGACCTTGCTTAGGGCTTTATTCTACTTCAAATATTTATTCATAGGAATTTCTTGTGATGTTAAAGTGAAATAAAAAATAAAGAAAATCTTTCTGTCTTTTGTCACAGAAAAACTCACAAGTATGTTTTCAAATGGTTTCCATTTGAAGCTTACAGTTAAAATGTAAATGTGAAAGATACATATGTCTGAAAGAAGAACTGTTCTAAATTAATTATTTGCTTTTTATTCTGATTACATTTACATAAAAGTGAGAATGCTAAATGGTCTTAATTCCTGTTGTTTAATGGAACTGGAAACAAAATAGAACTGTGAGAGTAATTTAGCATTCAGTTATTAGTTCTAACCTGAATATTATTTTCTAAAGTTCAATTTATATCTGACAACCATAAATCCATCTTTTAAAAATCGAATTTATTTTAAGCAACTAGCATCCGAAACCTGTAATGTACATAAAAGGAATTACCTGAATATATGTAGCATTAATTTAACAAATCATCTGTGATGTGCATGAAGTATGGAAGTAATGAGCAGGTAATATTGCTATGAATCATCTTTTTATGTAAGGAACTATCAGCATCAAAAAATCATCTTGCATCAGAGATCAATAACAGATGTTTCCTTGAAAAATCAACATGAGACTGAGTGTTAGGTCCATAATAGTTTTAAGCTGCTAGGAATCTTTCATGATAAAAATTCAGAAGGTTAGTTGTTATGTTCCAAGGCCCTTTTTTCGATTATAAGCCTATTCAAACATATTCTGTTTGGTCCTTACTTAAATAAAAGCTTCAATATTTTGAGGCCTTTTTTATCTCCTTTAGTTTTGTGGAGCCTCTGAAAACCAAGTAAATAAGGTTATAAAAATGAGGTACTAGGTGTCTTAAAGTATTAATTTATGTATATTTTATTTCTAAGTTGCTTTGCATTTCTCTTTTTTCATCAGAATCAAAAGCAACATGAAGTACATTTGAAAGAGCTGGAGAACAGCCTGCAGAAGTCAGAGAACAAGGGCCAGAGCATCCAAAATTATGTGCAGTTTTTGAAAGCCGCATACGTAACAATGTTTAGCTGAATTCTTTAATCTATTTTAAAGTGAAGAAACTTTTCAAGATTTGGCCCTAAGTCTTGTTGGAGACAAAGCTATTAAGGTCTTACAGTATTTTGCAGGACTGAGTACTCTAATGTTAGTTTTTCCCTAGGAAAATGTCTGTTGTGGGCAGGGAGAAGCAGATCAGTCATTACTGTATATCCTACTGGCTGGTCACATATGGAAAGTGGAGCTGGTATTACTGATATAAACAATTATATTTTTCAGGGCACAGAGGTGAAAAGGCAGACTGCATGACAGTAGTGACAGATGTGTAAGTGTGGGCTATGCACACAAAGTTGTAAAGTGGTGTGAATTTATTACTGTGTGTTAGGTCCTGCACTGTAGAATCTTACCTGTGTCCTTTTAGTCCATAGTAAATGCAAGTGATCACAGGTTATCTTTCAATTCACTTGGGGGAAGAGAACATCCATGGACTAGTTGCATATTTCAAATGTCCAGAATTATATAGTATTTATCAGTCATTACACTTCAGGTACTGTAGAAGCTTAGTTGCCTGAGAAAATGGTATAAAAGTTTGGAGCATTAGATTCTCTTCTTTTCCTTGTAGTTTAGCACCATTATAGGATGAACTGCTGCACTGCATGGGAGAGTTGTCACCACAAGGCTGTTCCATCCAACCTTTTCATCCTACATTCCATTATGCTCAGGAATATACTAAAGTAAAGTTTTACAAATATAAGTAGGAAAGTCTTTTAGATAGAGATACAGTTTAAGCTCTGAGTGTATGGTAGAAATAGGGCTGCTAGTCACAAAGATCACTCGTTTTTTTCTCAGTTTCTTTCTGAACTGGTGTTAGCTGATCATGGTGTTTGTCTGCATTTTAAAAATCCTTAGCTCATTTAGAGACACAAGTTATTGTGGTTTATTTCTTTTTAATAAAGAAAATGAAACTTCTCTTTTTTTTAATAAAACTTTTTCTAGCTACCTAAGAATCCGGCATTTACTTGAGATTGCTTGTGTTTGTAGTAACTGTATAAAGTACAGCTAAAGTAGTGCCTTGTTCATTTTACATGATAGGACGCTCTGCAACCCTGGTGAGTGATGAGCTTCATGCTGGCCAGGCAGGCATCAGCTGGGCAGGAAGAGTCAGGCTCTGGGAAACAGAGCCTGACCAATCTTAGGGCTACTGGTGACTTTCAAAAATGCATTTTAAAATGCAATTCAGAGATGACACAATGTTTAAAATCTCTATGGTGCTCCTTGTCAGTGCAGGGTACACTGCTGCATGAATCTTGTAATGGAACAGGATTTCAGAGTTATAGGAAATGAAGTGCCTTGAGGTTGACAGATTCACTTTCTAGCCAGTACATTTCCATATTCAATTACAATTTCAGAGCTTCAATTAGGTAAAATTTTAAGCATGTAGAGTCCTGAAACTGGCAGCTCTTAAAGAGCTGACCTGGGCTCTCTACTCACTAGTGCAATCTGCAATATGCTTTAGATTTGTTAATGTATGGGAACACAGAATTTAAACTAAGAAGGATAAGTCTTAGGGCTACTTGGGACCCTACCCCCTTTAATTCTGTCTGCCATATAGCTTATTAGTGGCTTAAGGTTGATAGAAGAACTTTTTCTATTTCCTATCTATGGCACAAAAACTGCTATAAATTCTCCTGTAAGATGGACTCTTTCCAGTCAGAGCACAGATTCTCAATAATTTTGTGCTAGACATGTGCCTCCTTAGGGGATAACTTTATAGAAGACAGACAGCAAACATTGAGCTCTGGATGAGTCCTCAGTAATATATGATGGGTTACTAGCACAGCATTCCTTTTGAAAAATTCTTTTGTCTGTTTAATGATGAATGAAATTAACACTTGGATGTCTGGGAAAAGTTTAAGGAGGGACTGTTATCATGCAGCTCGAAATGTCTACTGCTAGAATCATTCCCAGTGTCCTGACTCAGAAAACAGCCAGATTAGACTTTTTGTGACAAAATCACTTTGTTGGTCATTTTCCTACAGGAAAAGGGACCTGTTTTACTCTGCTGACAAAAACTGTTTAGCAGCATAATATCTGTGTGCAGCCCTTACTACACTGGGGGGCCGAGAGCTGGCCAGCACAAACAGGGCTCAAAGCAGAGTGCCACAGGAAAGGGTTGTGCAGGGTGTGAAGTAGATACAATGATTTCATATGGATTTTGTTGTTGTTGTTGTTGTTTCAATGAAAGTTTCCTGTGGATCACTTTAAGGCTGATATAGCTCAAGCATGTTTCTTAAGGCCAGAAACGTGACAGCACTGTTTTGATGTCTGCTGGTTGGGAATTCAAGCAGTCAAAACCATGAAATTGTTGCACTCATGCAGGTCACTCTGTTACGCATTTGGGTTCAGAATATTTTCTTGTCTGCTTCTGGCTGAACAGCAATCATACAACAGCTGTCACTCAGTAGTAAAGCTTCCAAAAGTTTGAAGGTGCTGTGTGTTTTATATTGCCATCTACATCTATCTGCACCCTTCACTGTGGATTTCTGATATAATACTATTGGCTTTGGATAAGGCTTTTACAGTTACTAATGGTCCAAAGGCAAATCATCCTAGTGATTAAGTATTCACTGCCCTCACCACCCCCACCCTCTGCCCCAAGAAATCTAGTGCCTTTAAAATGCTGTGTTTATTGAAGACATTAGTACTGTTTTCAGGAAGTAACTGACTTTTTTGTTTGAGTGTTTGACAGACCAGATTAAATACCTGATTAACATATTGTAATCATGGCAGATTAATCTATTTCATTTAAAAGCAATAGGGAAAAAGATACTTTTATTTGTAGAGACTGCTGCAATCTTACCTCACTCTTGCAGCAGAATAAATATAGTATTTTGTTGGCTGTAAAACTGTACCTTCCAATTTATCGACAACATAAATATTCCATGTGTCACTCTGCCTTTCAGTGCTGCTACTAAAAATTGAAACCAGGCCTTACTGGTTAAACTTTGCATGCCTTTCATCCAATTCAATCTTTCAAACAAATCTTTGATAACATCTAATTTCTAGAGCAGCTGTTACACATCCAACAACCATCTCCTGATCTCCCATCAACATTTCAGGCAGGCTGAGCCCTTGTTCATTATCATCATGACCACATTCCTATTCTTAGCAAAAACTCTCCTTTGCAGAGTCACAGCCTACTCTGCTGTGGCAACAGTCCACTTACTAATTTACAACTCCACCCACTAAATGCCACTGTGAATTATAAACTACTGAAGTAAACCATATATTTTTAACAGCCTCAATTTTACCATCATGGTTGTTTATAAATGTCAAAGATATTTTGGAAGTGCAAAAATGCTAAGTTGGCATTTCAGGTTGTCCTCAGGACACTGGCCATTCCTCCGCAGTAAGGTTTCCTCTTCTTCTCTCTCCTTGAGAAAATCAGTATATTAATATGCTGCTAAACCCAAACTTTTGTAGCAACATTTCATTCTCTCTCTGGAGGAAGAAATCTGAAGAGGCAAACCTAGGAACTTTCAAGTATTTGTGCAAATCCTTTGCCAGAGTGCAAAAAAAACCCCAGCTTTTTTTTTTTCTATTTCAAATACATTTCCTTGTTTTATTAAGATCGTGGTTTAGGAGAAATTTCACATGGATGTTTCTGAAGAGATATAATCCTATAGAGTCTCTATGGACAAAAATGGAGTTCAAGTTCTATGAGAGTTCAAGTATTGTTCTGATATTTACTGATGTCATTCCAACCCTTAGTAACTCAATGCAGTTATACTCAGGCTCTGACATATGATGAAGCATGTGTGATACAGAAATAGACATTGAAATATTTCTTTGTATACTTGTATTTCATGGGAGATTTCCCCAAACTGAAGTGTTCAGAGGTGGCAGTTTTGCTGATTTTTCTTTCAGTGTGCACATATAATAATGAAAAGGAAATGCATTTGTCTTCTGATGACATGTTTCTAGTAGACCCATCATCCAAAGATCTGAAACAAAGAGACTCTACAGAATTAAATAAATCCCAGTAACAAAAACTCCATGCTGCTGTGTAGCAGAAGATATCCTTTGAATCCTGCTAAGGGCTGCTTGCTGATGGCATTCTTGGCATGGTTCCACTCACAAACTTAGTGTGTTTAAGCAATACTCACATCTGTTATGGGTACTGGGAACAGAGATATCAGCTGCAATTCCTGTTTTTTATAAAATACTGCTTGCTAGCTTTCAGCTCTTCTCCTCAGTTGCCAAACTAATACCTGAAAATAGGACAAATTTTATACAGTAAGTCTTGTTTCTTTCTAGTTGCCTAATCATTTCTCAGTTCTTGGTATTTTATCTGGCTTTGAATGGCAAATATCAAGTTTTTCATTTCTCTTCTGTTTTCTCACTGTCTTTAATGAACTACAATTCTGTGTTAAAATAGGAACTTTGTTACATCCATCCTGTTTTGCCCACTTTGGAGCACTTTTCAGTATCACATAATGGAAAATTAGTGTCTCTTTCTGTGTGATGCCTTAGGTGTCTTTTGAATAGTCAAAGTAGAAAATCTTTAAGTGCCCAAGCACGATTTCTCACAAACCCTCCTAAGCATCCTTTCTTATTGTGCTTTTGGGCAATTACTTGGTCCAATCACTCTCCACAGTTTCTAAAGGACACCTTGGTGATATGGTTGTCCTTTCTTTGAACAATATTGAAACTCTTGAAGTGACTTCTTTCCTTCAAACTTTTCCAGGCAGAAACAAACATAGTTTTTTATAATTTTCTAAAACCTATTTTGGAAGTCAGATCAGAGCTACATTGGAGATACATTTGCACATGTTAGAGTTTAATTCCTGAATTTTCTATTCATTGCAGCTGCAACGGTCCACGTGAAGATGTAATTTAGCCTCAAGACTTGTTGCTCATTTCCATTTTGACTTTGCTTTACTCTCGGTATTTACATTAGCTGTGGAAGTTTCAGAAACTCTAGATGATGTGCTTCACAAGGATTATACAACTCAACAGTGAAGACTTTGTTTTGAATAACATTTTCATTTTGTTCAAAACTGGCACATTGCAGTGACAGCTGTAATTTGGCCAATCAAGTACCAGAAACAAGGCAATCACGCCAAAAAGATGTCAGTGTGAACTCAGTAATTATTCTCTGGTGGTAATTTTCCTATATTTGCCTCTAGCACAAGTAGCCCAAGTCTTACAGGAAGACTACAGCAGCAACTGCCCTTCCACAATTCATTATCTAACAGTTTCCTTAGTTACTCAGGAACATCCTAAATTTGCTGGGTTTTCCTTTTTTTTTTTTTTTTTTGCAAAAACTTATGTTTTGATGTCTTATTAGTCTCATAGTATCATTTAATTAAATAGGGGAAAATTGTGCTTTATTATAACTATTACCTCCTGCGTAAATATCAGTTTATAGTAGGGAACCTCACCATTCATTTTGCATGTCAGACTTCTCTTCCAAAAATATGGAGATTCGTCTAAGAACTGTACACTACATGTGGTCAAATTATTTAAAGGTATGTTCAAGGTTGCCAGGTTTAATTCCAGATTTTAGTGACTTGACCTCTACTTTGGTCTAGGATGATACAAATTTAATAGGAGATCAAAATGAAGACTCATATACACTTGAAAAGTTGTGTGAAAGAGCATGTGGATTACAGAAATCCGTCCAAGATGAATGCCCAACCACTATGTTTTGGATGGATGGCTAGATGTGAAATGGATGGTTTTAGGTGCAATGTCTGACTGCGCTGTCCACTTGCTCCAAGAATGAGATTGTTTCTTTTATGATAGATGAGGCTTCTGGTGGGGCATTTGAGATGTGATCAGACTTCCTGCATTATCTTACCATTTTATGTATTTGATTAGCCATGCAGAAGCTTGAGTTCTCGAATCTAAAAATCTGGAATTAATTACCCTTGCTTAACATTTATCACACTGGAACAGATTAATCATCCTTTGAACTAGATTGTTTCCATACCAATATATTACTCAAGATCGACTTGGACTTATCAAAATTTTATTAAATAAAAAACCATAGGCAAACAATACAGGCTTTCTGGGTCACTGCCAGTGTCAGACATTTACTTCAAAGCAATAAACAGCTATCAGTAAACTGCTCTGTTTATTCTTCCTCTTCCATGGCTTTTGATGGTGTCCTGGTTGCTCATGGAAGGTGCTTCCGGCCAACGCAGGCAGAGAGTGTTTCTAGCGCTTAGAGATGGAGGCACACATGGTGGCAATTTCCAGTCCCACACTTGTATGAGAAATGTGCAGGCGTGTGACACATTCCAGTCATGCACACAAACTTGGAAAAAAAGGGAGTGTGAGCAAAGTGAGAGTGTGAATGTTCGTGGCTGCAGCCATTGTGCCCTCATGTCAAAATACACTCCTTTTGTCTGGCATGTCCTCTATTCCTGGCTAAATGAAATAATACTCTAATACAGAAATACCTTAGAACTCTTGGTTGGTTTCATTCCTCAACTTCCCCTCCCTTCCTTTTTTAAAAATAATGTTTGCACACTGTTTTGTGGGAAAAGAAACTCTATGGGAACTTCAATATCTTTATTTAGACTTCTAGGCAACTTCTTCCACACATTCTCAGACATGTTATTGTTCTTAGTTTAGATGAAACAAAGACAAAAAGTAAGTTTTAATTCACTCAATGTGTTATATTAAATGCAGCAACTCTTAATTCTATGCTCAGTCTTTGTCTAATTCGGTTTTTGATATTATAATAGTACCTTTTAGAGTCAGTGGCCAGGGTTTTATTAAAACTCCATAGGAATTTTGCCAGTGACATCATCATATATTTTTCTACTCACTGTATGCAAAACAAAAGTCTGCAACTGGTTTCTGAAGCTGGAACTTTGTTTTATTCAGAACTATAGCCAATTGTGGATCTAATCCACCTGGCCATAAACAGAGGTGTCGCACCACTTTAACAGTGACCCTGTTCAGTGATCCTTAGCTTGCCAACTTCAGGATGTCTGTATTAAGCACTCACAGAGCCCATGGGACAAAAATAACTTCCATGCATTAAGCCACCTAAATCTGTCCAGCATGAGAAATTTTACCTGACATAATTCAATGCCTGAATTTGGCAATTTCAGCGACATACTGCAGCACAAATCGTGTCCCTAATAATGTGAAATTCATAGTGTAAGGCACCTGGCAACCATCTGACAGTGTCAAGGCATTTGATATTAATTTTAGAGCTCTACTGTTCCACTGTGTAAAATTTAGTATTGCCACATTCATATTTAATGTGCATATGTTCTGGCAAATACAAAATTTATATTTGGACTGCACACCTGTGGGTGACTATTGACTATAGCTGTATTTTTTAAATTAGAAACAACAGATTTCGTGTTTATATGAACGCCTCTCAGAAGAACATATTGCTGACAGCTGTTTTATTCTCTAGGTACCAAAACATTAAGAGAAGCTATATTTGGATTCCATTAAATAAATAATCAGGGGGTTTGTAGCTCTTAATATAACCTTAAACTCTGTGAAACCAAATAAGTTGTTGAGACCCTAACAGGTAAAGAAGGAGCAGCTCTCTCTGCATGGGGGTGAAGCAAGAATGGCATTTATTGAAAGGTACATCAGACTTTTATAGGGTTGGTAGGGAAGGTTCTGGAACTTGGGCTGAACTGGGGGGAGCGTGCAAATGCTTTTACAAATTAGGAATAATGGGGTAGAAACATAACCAAACAAGGGAATCAGGGGAGGAGATAACCATATATGGGAACACTCCACTGCCGCATTTTTCAGCCAATCAGTGGAGGAGGAGAACGTGAGGGTGAACAAGGGGATCCATTTTGTATAATACAAGAACATTTAACTTTTACATTTACAAATATATAAAACCGTATAAAACTGGGAACTTATAACAGCTCAACAAAGCAACATCTTCTTTCCAGTCCGGGATAGCTCTTTTCTGTGGTTCTCCTTCTTTATGCTTCGGTCTCAACAATCCTCTTCATTCTGCTTTTTCCATTTAGTATAGTTCTGTGCTCTCACAATAAGTTGGGGTTGACTCTTTGGAGCATTTGCTCAAGAAAAAGGATTTTGAATAGCCTTTTAATTATATTGCCCTTATTAGCTGAAACCCTTCTTCTTACTGAGTATATCAATCTTATAAAAGAAAGTTGGTAGTGATTGAAATTGGTAAAATTAGATGAAAGTTTTACTCATGTGTCAAACAGCAAAACTTTACGTAAGGCACCCAGAAAGTCCCAGATTCATGGCCAATACCCTGGAGGAAGTTACCTTTTTTTTATTCTACTTTATTGTTCCTAAATACTCCCTCTACATCAGACTTTGCTTATTTGCCTCTATTTGCTTTGCGACTACCTATGGTTCACATGTTGGACAAAGAAACTCTTGTAAAACTGTGCTTACAGTGAACAGACCCCAATTTTAGTAAAATTGCATCTAATGCGCCTTTCAATGTTAGCAGCTCAGGCATATGCTATCTCCTGTGTCTTTCCTATTAGGGCATCAAATTGGAAAAAAAGGGACTACAGTGATGCAAAAAGAACAGAAAATCCTGCAGAGAACCATATGCCTGCTTGTTAAACCGCTGAAGTAGGTCCAGTAAAAGTGCTGATGAGAGACATGAACACTCATATTCCTAGTGAACTCTGATTCACCCTTGAGAAACTGTCCTGCCACACCAAAGACATCCTCTGTGTTCCAGGCATTGCAGCCATGGTAAACAAAAAAAGTCTTTCTTCCTGCCTTGAGAATCAAGAAGAGCTTGAACAACCTGAGCAGCCCTTTGCTTTTGTTTGGCACAGGATATTCTGTCCCTTGCATCATCAGTGGTTGTTGGGAAGTTTTCCTCAAGAAAGGACAGTTTGCTTGAATCTGAAAAGCTTCTTTGCCTTCCTCACCGTGTCAAACAGACTTTCAGAGCTGGAGTGCTTGTGAGCTGGAGAAAAACTAACAAAGTGGGTGTATCTCTGTGCTGTTTCGTTGACAAGGGGTTTATTGCAGTCAGGGAGGCCAGGAATCAGCCCTCAAAAAAAAAAAATCAAGCACCTGGCTAAAGCTAGAACCCTGGCTTCCTTCTTCCCATCCACAAGAAAACCCAAATTTTGAGGCATTTTTACATTCTCTAATCACAGACATGTGCTAGGTGCTCAGTGGACATGTACATACACAAGATAGAGTTTATACCTTGGAAAATGTCAATATAACTTTTCTTTTTTAAAAAAAAATAGATTTGTCATTCAGTACAGCTTTGGGAATGGTTTGTATGCTCTCATCACCTGTGCTCTTGGGCAAGTAGGTCTCTTCAAAATGTACCTCTAGTCATTCAAAAGCAGAAATACAGCAGACTAGGAATAAATCTAAGTCCCTGTGGCTGCTTGTTTGTTACTCTCATGCCTACATGTCTTGTTTGTCATGGATTTGCTCATTTAAGCTACCACTTTCTACTCAGCTCTGCAGTCTGCCTCGTCCACAGTCATTTCTCCTACAGAAATATTTGCAGCAGCAGAATTACTTTAGAGGTGTTAAGAGCCTGTAGTCCCAGCAGGAATAATGAAACCAACCAACGTCCCATAGAAGTATGACAGCAAAATACCTCCAAAGGGAAGTTGTTTGATTCAATTTCAGAGACGTATTTATTATGTCTTTGTTCCACATATTTCTCTTTTTTTCCACACAATTATAGTTTACATGATTGTGATATGGTGGCTTATGCAGGAATGTTCTTGAAGGTATTGTTTTAGTAGTAGCACTGGAAATGGGGGAGGAAATGAAAAAGCACACCAGTATTTCTGCCTTTTAGATGATTAACTCTCAGATCAAGCAGATCCTGTTCAAATTTCTAAACACGGCTGCTCTCCTATGGGTATCATAATTAAACTCTCCATGCTGCTGTATCAAAGCATCCAATTAAATTAATTATAGATTCATATTATTAATAATTTGTAATAATAGTGGTACCCAAAATGGCCATAACAACTCTTAGCTGAAAACTTAGTGAAAAGTTTGTAAGCTGTAACATGAATTGAAAAGTCTTGAGGCAAATGGAAAAAATCCTGGTTATTCTCCATTCTGCATTATACTATGTATCAATACCTTTTCTATAGTAAGTAAAAGCTCATTCAGGCTAGATGCGATTCGTGTCATATTCATTTGTAGCAGATATTAATTTTTAAAAATGGTTTGCTTAACATCAGCAAGTTGTTCCTATAGATTTTGTTTAACTATCATGTGCAGTTATATATATGTTTCATATATGCATTTTTTTTCAGACCTCATTCACATTTTTCCAAACATAAAACAAAGAATATATTGATGTAAAAACATTCCTCTCAAGAAGTCCAGAGAATTCAACTATATCAAGGAGTTCCTGAAGAAGTAGGCTCTCTATTTATGATTAGTATTCAAAGCAAGTGCTCACGTATGTGTTATATTTTTAAGAGTTTTTACAAAATTCCTGCTACAAAACTGGCAAGCATTTTCAGCAGCACCCAGTCTTTGAAGACATATGTGAGCAATTAAAAATATATTTTTACACTGAATTAATTGGAAATGAACCACAGTCCTGACCAGGTCCTTATTATTTACTCATTTCTCTCAGATCTCAGAGTCTGAGCAGTGTGGCAGCAGGACCTTGGCCATGGGTGGTTTCTGCACTTGGAGTGAGCAACCCATCAGGTTCTGTATAAGTGCTTCGCTTTGCTCCTGAATCCCCAGCTCCTCTCTGCAGGCAGCTTTTGCAGAGGTGTTTGGCTGGAAATACAGTCAACAATGGGCTTTTGTCGCTACCTTCAGCCAGTAGAGGCACATCCACGGTCCTTTGGCAGTCAGCTGTGGACAGCTGCACATTAGATGAAACTTGCATCTTTTTAAATGTCTCCAAACGTCTTGCTTCTTATTTTGTTTCTCACATTCCATAGTAAAATGCTGATTTTATTTCCACCAGTAGTAATGGTGCTCCAAGGAAAGCCTAGACATTTTTGTGACTCTGTATGATTACCATACTTGCTGTTTTTCTTCATGGATGCACTCTTGCAGAAATTATCATAACCCATAACCATATCTGATTGAATGATCTATATTTAATCAAGTGATGACAATCAATTTGTTTCTAGTGTTAGCTTTGAACTTCCATCAACCTATAAAATGTAATGAAGCATTGTGATCTCGTTCTGATGGGGAAAAACTCCAGATCAAAAGAAACTCTTTTATGTTGCTTTCATTTTACTGTTCATAGTTTTCATTCTATAGGCTGTGGCCCACCAGATGAAGATGCTTAATTAACAGTTACTGAGCTGTTTTGATTTCAGAAATCATTAAACAACTTACTTCAGAGATGTCAGATGTATTTTGTTTACAGCCGAATTAGCACCCTTGATCTATTTTTAGTGAAAATCCTCAGAAAATATACGTACATCTGCTAGACAGAGTTAAGAATAGGCTGTGATAAAATTAAAAGGAGTGACAGGTATCAAGTTTGCTGTTCCACTGTGCTTTGAGAAGAGCACCGCTGATTCCATTTTACCAGAGAGTGAAGGTGCTCTTCCTTGCCTACTGATTATGGTCAGTGACATTACAAATAAAGCAATATCATTCCAGTCTCCCATTTCTTTCTGAATGAGAATGGTGCAAAGGGAGCAGGCTCTGCACAAAGATATGATGTATAAACAGCAACACCAAGTTCAGCTAAAGGGTAAGCAGAAACACCAAACTGAACATTGTCAGTGTGGCTATTACAAGTGTCAGTTCTTTACTCACTGGATGAAAACCCATCGTCAGGTACAATGGCAAGACAGTAGAAGCTGTGTAGAAGCTTTTGCCACTGAGTAGCATCGATCCAGTGATCAATGTTCCCCATAGGAGTAGCCTGAAAAACACTTTAGAAAAATAGCAGAGTTTTCCCATATTTATTTGTTCTGAATTTTATACCTAATTTACTCACCATTGATTTTTCAAAGCTAATTGCTGCCCTGTTATTCCCTCCAGTGAACCAAAGGCTCAGCTTCCCTCTTGCTCACCTCTGATTTTGAAAAGGCACAGAGCTAGAAAATTCTTGTGTTTTGCATCTAATAAAAATGTTTTGCAGGGAAAACAGTAAGTGAGAGAGCATGGCATGAATTATACCATAAATGCTAAACAAATCTTAAACTGTAAACATCCTCTTGGGTTAGAGCTATTTAGCAACTTTCTGCTATCTCTAGCATAAGCTAATGGCTCCAGTAAATGTTATTTAACTAAGAGAGTTTGTTTTGTTTAGAAGGTTTATGTAAGAAAAGGGGCTTAGTTGCTGTGAGAGGTTCCTTGGCAGTGGCACTTCTTATATGTCCCCAGTTTCTGTTGTGAAAGGCTTTGAGCAAATGGGTGGTTGTGAGACAGCAGAAGATGCTTCAGCTCCAGCTCTGCTGGAAATAGTCAGCAGGAACTTGTCTTCAAGATGGAACTCATCTGTGACTCAAATATGACTTTCTATGAACATGGATTATGTCCTCCAGTGCAGAAGTACCTTTTCAAATCTTTTAAGCTTTTGCCAATTAACTGCAAATCTTATTCCTAACATATGTGGAGTTCCCAGCTGGACTCAGTCAAATAAAGGCACTCTCACAGTGTTTTTGGAGTACTTTTGATTGATTAAGTGTATCCTATGGTAAGTAGGATCATTATCTGCACTGGGAATTATATCTAAATACATTCGATTTTCAGTAAAATTGTAATTAAAATTTACTATGCTCAGGGAACATTTTTCTCTGGAATCTTTGCAGATCATTTGGTATTAGTAGCATCTCTAATAAACAGTGTAAAACAGCTCCTGTTGATGTTCTTACTGACTTGAATGATTTAATTTCATGTTTAGAGCACTTTTTTGGGTTTTTGGCTATTATCTATTGTGAATAAAAATCTCATGCATGGCAAAATATCTCTATATAATGTTCTGGAAATAAAAGACATGTTCCCTGGACAAAAAAAACTTTGCAGCAGAAAAAATTCCTGTAAGAGTTTTGCAGCCTGTAAAGATAGAGAAAAATTCATGAGGTAGAAAAAACAAAGAGTTTTTAAAAAATGTTTTAAAAAACCCTCTAAAATATTTAGATACTTAAAAACATGGTACTTTAACAGTTATTAATAACTGTAAATGTGCTGAGTCCTCTGATATGGAGTACAAAGTTAATTTCACTAGACAGATAGTAAATAACGAAAAAGAAATGAAAGACTGTGAGAAAACAAGTGAAGATTTCACATAGCTCATAGTATTCATTAATAAATACTGACACCATAATGGTGTATGAAATTACAGTAAGAGTCTTGTGAAAGCAAGACTGCGATTTCTTCTTCACTTTGGTTAAAATGTTCATGTTGCTTCTATCTTCTCAATTTGACTTTTTAAATTTACAGGGGCTTTAGTTCTAGGAGGCTGACTCCCAAAGGGCACAACCTGCAGTGAAATACATCTTGGGGGTATCGTACTTAGGACAGGTTCTCTCAAGTCCCAAAGAGGGGACCCAAAAATCCAAAGAGGGGACCCAAAAATCCAAAGAGGGAGGTCCACCTTTGACCATGTTTGGACACAGAACTGCTTCCTCAGGCCCCATGAGTAGGAGCCACTAGCACAAAAGCATCCTCAGAAACCCCTGGAGATGTAAAGGCAGGTTCTGACATAGGGCAGTTCATCCCCTCTCACACACATCTGGTCTGTTTTATGTACTCTAGAATGTGGAAAAATGAAAGCTAAACATATGGCCTTAACCCATTTCATCTAAAGAGGTGAAAAGTGGGTGTTTAGGTATTATCAAGTCTGCAGCTGGCAGTCACATACACACTGTGTAAATCTCCCTGCACCGGAGGCACCTGCCTGGAAAGCCATCCTCTGAGAGCCGCCAGCACACACAGCAGGCGCCACACCCCGAGAGGGGGCAGCGCAGGGAGGAGGACACAACCTGTGCGTGAAGCCAGTAACATCCCACCATGAAACAGCCTTACGTTCTTTCAGTGCACAAAAAGATCCAGGAAAAAAGCCTTGTCACAGCTTTTTATGTACAGCATGTTTCAGGCTTTACTGGGCACTGCACAGTGGGCTATCAGTTCAGGAATCTCCTCAGTAAATTATGTTTTGGGTAACAATGTCACCTTTAGTAAGACAAATCTGGGTTATCAACCAATTGTCCTGTTTTGGCCCCAGACCTGGTTAAGCTAAGCAAATCCAGGACATGTAGCAGGACCTTTTTCACTGCCATTCAGTGCAGCAAAGTGTACTAAATTTAGAAGAAGCATTTTTGACTTTTGCAGGTCCCAGAAAACTACCGGTATCATAACATATATCATAGTGGAACATATTGTGATGATGCCCAACACTGGATACAATCCTGAAGCTACTTTGGAAGGTGCTATTTACAATGACCCATGTTCACCATTGGTACAGGGTCTGTCTGTGCTATGGCCTGACACTGAGCTGCATCTGCTTACACCAGAGTATTCATCCTACTCTCTAAATACCTGGTTTATTATCAGCGGTTGATTCTACTTTAAAAGCTGCTTAAGGGCAAACGGTTTTACCTCGTAAATCACTTTAGCATAAAGATGGATGTGCTCTATGTAAAGGTGGAGTTCGTGCCTTCTTTTCTTTCTTACTTATATTAACAGGAATGTGTATGCAAATGTCCTATTCCCTAGCAGCTACAATAAATTCCTCTTGGGCACTTGAACTCCTTCCAGCTTGATTTGGAAGTTCCAAAGACATGTAAATATATCTATTCTCCCCCTCAAAAACCCCCGAAAAACAAACCCAAAAACAGCTAGGGCAAGAAAAGTTGACTGCTTAGGTAAAAGCTTTAACCCCATATTAGCAGTTTTTGAAGGTGGTGTGGTTTTGTTGACATAGGGTTGTGTTCCCTCTTTCACTTGTTTGTGGGCTGCTGTTCAACAAGCCAGAAAAGTGTAAATAATACAGATATAAAAAAGACATAAAACACAGACTGATGACTAAATACATTATGGCTCTCTAGATGAATCTCCAGCTGAGATGTATTGTCTCCAATTACAATGATCAGCCCCAAGCAATCACCTGGTGTCCCTATATAATACACCCCTCCACTCTGCTGGCCTTCAGCAGCCCTCTTTGGTGCTGGGGGAAGCTGATGAGATGTTCCCCTGCAGAACTGATGCTCTTCAGTTGGGTGAGTACTGGTCCTGGAAGCTATTTTGGGTGTCTCTCTGTGAAGTAATGTGTAAATAAGGCAGTTATACTGTGTTGTGGCTAGAGTGCCATGCTTAGTATGTTTGAACAAAGTTGATTCATTGTAGAATGATGTTGGGGTTATTTCTGTCTTTCTGAAGAAAAATGGATGTGTTTCATCCTGCATTCATAAATGCAATTTTATTCACTAACAAGATCATAAAATTTATCCTGCAAGTTGATAAAACATATTAATGAGCTTTTGTGGAGGTTGACAGAAGACCAAGTGTTATAGCTGAGGTTTAGAGCAGAAACTTCTCCCAGAGCAGCTGGTGAGAGTAAGGCATGCTGCAGAGTATTTCCACCTTGTCTTATGCCGTGTCCGTTGTAAAGGGGCAGACAGAACAACACCATGGCCTTTGTGAGGCAGCTCTTCAGCTTTCTGTCATGCTGTTGCAGTAGAACGGCAATGGGCAGTATTTAATGGCAGATAATCAGGCTTGCCCTACTGAATCTGTAGGAGGTGAGTTAAAACACTGGCTTGTAGGTGCATTAAGGTAATTGTGCTCACCACTGGCAGTACTTCCATTCACTGAGCTGGTAATAAAAGTTACTTCCCATGATCTTGAAAAGGCAGGGGGAACAATGAAGATCTGCAAAATACCCAATCCAATGACTCTGCAGTAGCAATGTTGTTATTTCCACCCCCATCACTGAGAGAATAAAACAAGGCTGAATTTACCTTGTCCTTCTTTAAATTCATTTCTCAGCAAGAAATTCTATTCTGGGGAAGCATTCCCACTGTTTTGGCATGTCAGCTATATTATTTGTTTGTTCTGAAAGCATCATTTGGGCAACATAAGAAAGGAGGAGTGTGATCTTTGGAGAAAGAGAAACTTGAAGGGAAGGGGAGTGATCTTAAATGTTTGTTTTGGTGAAAGGAGACTTTGTCCTAAATAATAATTTGCATGATAAGAAGTTCATTTTTTCAGTAAGTAATGCATGCCTTCTACTGCCTTCCTGCAAGGGTATCCAAGCATGCTATTTAATTCTCCCCTGCAACATGGGGGATTGTGTAGGAATGAGCTGGTATTAGCTGGTGTGGGAAGAGATGAGCTAAATGGTGAGTTTCCAGCCCTGCTCTGTGCCTCCCTCTTCGTCCTGTAGTGAGGGTGGAGCTGTGACCATGGAGGCCAGGGGAGTGCAGGGAGAGGCGCAGAATCATCAGCATGTGCTGGGACAGCCCCAGGAGTGGGGAGGTTCTGGGGGCAAGAGGTGCCATTGCAATGCAGGGACAGGTGTGAGCCACTTCAGGGTTGTGAGGCAGGGGAGAAATCCAGCTTTCCTTTGCTTTTGATTTAACTGCAACTGCCCTTGAAATAAAGGGCTGCTTTAAAAAAAAACCAAGGCTTTCAGGAGGAGGCGAAGTGATACAGAAGAGAACAACAGGGTATTAAGTGCAATTCAGCTGTGTGCCTCTAGCTCTATTTTCCCACCCTCCTTTTTTGCATCTGACCATGCTTAAAAATGCTTTGGGAGACAAATATCCCCATGTCCCCTATGCTGTCAGTGGGTGTGGATGGGCTCTTCCAGAAGTTCTGATGTAGTAAGACCAATATCCCATGGTGAACTGGAACTGCCTGGTGTGTCACTTAATGTTCGCTACTGGTGTTAGATTTACTCCTGGGGTAATGTGATAGTAATTTGTACTGTGGTGAAAGTGTATAGGCCAGTGATCCTCCTTTACCCCCCAAACTACTGAATGAACTAGGGAAGTCTTGTGTTTGGACAAGCTGCAGAATCATAGAACCTGTCTGTGATGGCCTCACTGTGAGCCTCTGGGAAGCTGTGAATACAGTGCTTCACCAATACATGAGCCGCTAGTCACCCTCTCTAAATGCAGAAGGTGTTTCTTCCTGTCCTTCAACCTTTGCCAATGGCACTTGGGTGAAGACGTGCTCCAGGCAAAAAATACGGGGATGCTGGGAGAGGGAGAACATGTCACTTATGTAATGGGGGCACTGCAGGTGCAAGGCCCCTACATGATCTGTGGGCAGACATGCCATGCTCCCTCCTTCCTTCTATAAATGGTTTTCTTCTTGATTAGTGGTCTGTCTTACCACTTCTCCCTCTACTGCCCAATTTAGAGCTGGGCTACAAATTTGCATCCCTACAGCCAGCTCAGTGTCCTTAATTATATGTCTTTATATGTATAAGGAAAATTTCAGGTTTGAAAATGGATGGAGAGAGGAAAGATTTCTATCTTTGTAGCAGTATGCATTTTTTCCCATGTAGTATTTCTTGTAAAGACATCTGGGGTTGGTTCTTGTTTATGGTCAAGCTGTTTTACATGAATGCAAAAGGGAGTTTGAAGCCTGAATGCTAAAGCAACGCTGGTGGACTGACAGAGATAAAAGACCCACCAGAGTACCAATGTCTGAGTGTAATGGCCCTGGTGTGAGATATGGTCACTGAAACCATCTCCACTCTCCCTGTCTGGGATACTTGCATGTACTTCTCATGGAAGCCATGCTTGTAATAGTGAAGAATGCATCTTGTTTATCTTGGTTGTTTTAGTGGGATGAAAGGGGACAACCTCCCTAAAACCACAAACTAGTAAAAATTCCTTCCTCTAAAGTGTTTGTTCATTGTCCATTATGGTGTTTGTTAAAGCTTGCTGTTGTATCTGAACCTTTGAACAGTCCTTGACCATGCAAAGAAGTATCACAATAAAATGTGATTAATCAAGTCATACCATGTTCTTCTGAAAATTGTTCTGTTTCCTGGACTTCCTTATAATACTTGCACAAATACTACTTTTCTTTTAGTTGTTTTCCCATAAATAATGTATGCAAAGGTGATCAGCCACAAACTGTTCCTGTGTCTAGAATATTTGTAATACTTGCCAGTTTCTATAAGCTTTCTACAAGAAAGAGTTTATCCTCATCTAGAATAAAGAGGAAACATGACAAAGCTTACACAGCTTTCCCCTTGCTTTAATGCATCAACCACAGTCTTTTCCATTTCTGCTTCTAGGACAAGGCTGGAAAAATCATCAAGGAGATGCATTCATTCATTTCAAAAAAGGTTGTTGAATCGGGAAATGAAATGGAAAATGAATTAATGCTCATTTTTACTATGCAACATTCTGGGAGATGGCTCCTCTGCTTTCTCACCAGTTCAGTTCTGTCCAAGTCCCAAGCCAGATGTCAATATTTAATATGCTTTATAGACACCAACCATTTTTGTTGGATCATTTATTATCCTTCTGTTATGGTTATAACATCCTAGCAAATGATGAAAAGTACCTGCTGGCTAAATGAAAATGCCAGATGTAAAGAATTTTTCTTCGTTTACAAATGTATTGTAAAGAATGACAATATTTCCTTCAATTCTTCTTGTTAATGTCAGCTGTTGGCCGAAGAAGTGTTACTGAGTAAGTCTGTCACATGTCTTGTTACTAGACGAGCTAAAAAAAGCCAAAGCCAAAATAAAGATATCTTTCAGGGAATTCAGCAGGTCTGGTTCTATTCTTCTCATTAGTGTAAATCTAGGATATCATCATGGAAATGGGTGCAGTTAGTGGAAAACAAATTTAAGTGAGGACAAAATGGATTGAATGTACATGAGAAATGTAGGCAGCTGACCTGAGTAGTGACTGTATCCGCAGCTTTGTTTGCCTTGGATTCTGGTGCCCAAAAGGAATATTGTCCACTATTGAGCCAGCCCTGCACACCTGGGTGCAGTGTCTGATGTGCAGCAGGATTTAGTCCCACCTAGGACTCCCCTGCAGACTAGAGGGGAGATTCTCACCCCAGGCAAGTGCACTGTCATGACTGAGAGAGACTCCAGTCCTGCTGAAGCCCTGCCCAAGCTTCTTTCTGAGTGCTGCCTGTCTAGAGAAGAGCTGCTGAGGGTGATGCCCTGCTGCACAGGAGTCCAGGCAGCCCAAGGGAGTTGCCATCCTTGCTGCACCCGGGATCCTTTAGCACTCAGCGTGAGGAAGGTGTAATGGTGACCTGAAACTACTCTAAAGTTTTCTTCTCTTCCAGTGCTAGTATTTGTCACTTATCTGGAGGTAAATTATTTCCATATGATAATACTGACTAATCCTCTAAAATTCATTAAGTGATGGTGTGAATCATAGTGCAATTATACTGGCAGTGTCTTCATCTGTAATGTGGCTGACTGACCTGTCCCACAGGGCAAGGCATTAACTAGAGGCCTTTGCCCAGCTGACTGTCCTGTTGCCCCTGCCCTATTCGTGTTAGCACAGGTCCTTGTCTTGGCCCTTCAGGCCTCTGCCATCAGGACTGACGTAGTGCCTGTGTTCTTACTCCATTTCTATGAAGTTAGAAACCAGCAGTAAAAATATGCTTCAGCACAGCTGCTTGGTGCTTGCATTGGTCAGATCAAATGAACTATGTGTGTTGGGGAAGATAACATGGCGGGGCATGTGCTGCTGAGTTTAAAGAACTGCTGTTCCAGTGTTAGACCCCATCACAGTGCTGACCTCTGTTACCCTGAGGATGGCATGACAACATGATTCACCTGCAGACTGGCATTGGAAACACCCCACCACACCTGTTTCACCCCTATTTGCTCATGACACAACAAGGTATGCCAGCCTGATACCTCAAGTTTTCTCATTTCCACTGTTATGTCAGCCTGATACTCTTCAGAATCTTTAAAGACTGATCTATTTTGGTCACTAGTGGAGTTCTTTACATGCTGTTTTCCATATGCAGCTTTAATGTTCATTGATGGGAAGGTCCTGGTTCAGACCCAGCTTGGGCCAGAGGCTGCTGTATGGTTTATCTGTCTCTGGATCATCACATAAAGCAAATGTGAAGCAGTCCTAACTGCAAGCTCCTCAAAATAAATTGCCCATGTTTCTTTCTCCCTGAGAAAGCACAGCATCAGGTTCAGGGTGAGAAACCCTCCTTCTCCCTTAAGAGACTGATGTCCTAACCTGCACTAAATACATGTGAGACTGCAACCTCCATGTTAGGCATGCATCTTCTTTCAGATTTAAGAGCTTGAAGATGTTTGTATAAAGCTATGAAATCTATAAACTAATCTCTCAAAGGTCTGGGGCAGGCATGCTCTTACAATTGTACTTCTCTTGTGTGACAGGTCTGTAAAAAAAAAAGTCAGAAATGTTATTTTAGTACAGAGTAACACCTAACAGTGGAGTTAACAGTTCTCTAAAGCAGTCATATTTAACCATAACATTGATAAAATCTTGTCTTGGTCCTTGAAAAATCAGAGAAGGAAAAGTATTTTTTCAGTAAATATTCCTAATCAGATGATCTCTGAGATGTTCCCAAAGAAGCTGTTTAAGCAGTATTTTCATGGTATTTTTCACCCCATGATTTTTCAGGGCTTTTTTCCTATTCCTGTAACAGGCAAACAATTTGAATTGAAAAGTGTCCTGGTGATATGCCTCTGTAGAAAACAAGTTAAAATCTGTCTCTCCAAAAAGAATATCATAGACTAAATTTTTCTTTAAATATTTGTATATTTAAAAGTAGTAGGTAGCTTTTTTGGAGGTAGAAATATTGTTTTCTCAGCTTGATTAAACTTCAAGTAAAACAGGATAAAGAATTTCAGGTTCACTGCTTACAAGGAGCTGGAGCAGTAGCTTGTAGCATTTTACTGGATGCTGGAATATTAGTTGTGTGCAGTATGAAACGGGGCTCGTGGATATATCATGCTTAGGCAAAAATTAAGATTTCTTAACCACTCTTCTTGAAGAGAAGACTTGCAAAGTATGAGCTATGTTTCTGAACGTCATTCCAGACCATGGCTTGACTTGCTCTACTGACAGACTGAAACCAATCCCCTGCAACTTACTTATTTGCAAGTACTTATTTTACTCCTTTACATATGAAACAGTATCCAAGTTGTCTGGTAGAAAAATTCTAAGTGATTTGCTATTCCTCTCTCACTGTGAAATCTTACTGTAGTATATTCAGGTCTGTGCAATTATAAGGTAAATTAAAACTGAAAATAAGACAAGGGAAGCAAACTAAAACAAAGCCCTGGTGTGAGATGTCATTACTTGTTGTTGGGAAAGCAATTTAAGACTTTCTTAGAACTGTTTATAACGTTTCCAGAACCAAATTATGCTGTCAGCAAACAATATAGAAGTACTTTAACACATGTCAGAATACCCTGAAAAAAAGAGAAACACAACACATAAATACAAGGGCAGGATAAAGCTCTTCTGTCATGAGAACCGGCAAATGGAGAGAGCTATTTCTAACACTTTGAAACCATCTTGGCTGGCTAAAATGGTTTAAATATGCTGGCTGGGGAAAGGGGAGGAATTTTTTTTTTCCTGATACTATCACTGGGCAGAACAGGCCCATGGAGAAAACAATATTGCTCGTAGTGCCCAACTGAAGTCAGCAATTCAGGGGAGAGACTGACAGCTGCCAGACTTACCTGAAACTCTGAATGTGCCTTTGCAAAAAGTGAATTTCTGGGAGTAAGAAGGGATCTCAATGGCCCAAAAAGCTGTTGAGTTTGAGGCAATCACCATATATTATGACATTTGTTATGTATTGCATGTGTTTGATACTCTGCTTTAGAAACACTCAAGCAGTGCTGGAGGATAACAAGATAATGTATCCCCTGAGCTGTGTCCGCTTCACTCTGCATCCAGCTCCTCGGTCTGAGGCTAGAAAGTGCTGCAGGCTCCCCTTAGTATCATGCATTGAGACCCTTAGTAAAACAAAATGGCTTGAATGATATCATTGAGGGGTGTTTTGTACTATATTCTGGGAAATATAAAGTGAGAGGATTAGTTCATATTTTAGACTGCAAGAAGTAACTTAAGAAGTGTGTGCATGGGGTGTGTAAACCCAGGATTGCTGCTGTTTAATGCACTGCAGCCACACATTGCAACATGTGTACAGGTAATGGCCTCCTAAACTGGAGACTGAATCCTTAAAGGTTTCCTGGCTACACATGACTTCCAAACAAGAGACAGCAATATAATATGGTATTACCAAAGTAGATGATTCATTCTGATACGCTACTTAAAACATGCCAAGGACGTTAGGTACAGCTCAGCCAAAAAACTCCATGTCTGAAATAAACATTGATCTGATGGAGCCCTGCATTAATTTTTAAAATATAACAGCAGGGGGCAAGGAGGGACAGGGTTTTTCATTGCAAACTAGCTGCTTAGACAATAGAAATGAGGTACACTTTCAGTGCTTACTGATATTTTTTTCTAAATAATTCTGCCCAGAAACACTAATTGCAATGGTGAAGTTCTGAAGAATTCGAAGACTTTTAAAGCTCTTATTTCAGGACAATTTAGTTTTCAGTAAATAGTCTGGAAAATGCATCCTGCCTTGCACATTATGCATAAGATTGCAGAAATGTACTTTTAGGGTTATGAGCTAAATTAACATCTGGCTCAATGGATATTTCAGCTGTATTGCAGGCATTTGATCTGACTGTAGCCCTTTGCTTACCCCCCTTGGATTATGCAGGGGCATTTCTCCTACATGCTTTTAGCGTGCAACCTATCCCTAACATCTGATTAAATCTTGGATTTTCAGTCATCTGGCATACTTGTAAGTTCACCACATTTTTTATTGCTTTGCTTACAGCTAATTATTCTGGATACAGCACAGTCTATTTATATGCTTTATAAACACTCCCTCTTCCAAATGCTTGGTGGTATCATTTTCTTCAGTGTCTTTATGGAAGACTGTCAAATGAGGGAAGCAGCTGAACTGGAGAGGCATAGAAGAGAATGGAATATAAATTCCCTAACATTAACAAGGACGTAATTGTCAGTGTTGGCAATTATTTGCCCAATAACTATTCTATTAAATTATTTATAAATCTGGAGTAATATGTTACCTGTTGCTATGCATAATGAAGATTAGATTTTCTTTTTTTTGTCAGAGTTCTAAGTGAAGCAACTTCAGTGCACAAAATCCAAGTGTTATCTGATAAAATTCTGTGCTCGGTGAAAGACCTGATCTTTTACTTTCCTGCAACAGTAGTTCTTGCTTACATATCTAATAATTTTTAAATAACTGAAGAACAGGATCAAAATTTCAGCTCTAAAAATAAGGTAATGAAACAGCCTGTTAAAAATACTATGCTATATTAGTGGTACAGCTGTAAGGGATTTAGAAAAATTAATTATATTACTATTGCAAAAATACCAGTCTTGAAGTTAGTGCCAATGTATTTTAGTCTTCAATTCCACATATTCATCTGTCTGGTATTTTCAGAAAAAGCAATCAACTTAATCTCTTCCTCTATAGAGGTTTTTTCCTGCTATTATACATGCCTGATGCAAAATTCTGAATTTGAGAATTAAATGTTCATCATACAAACATATCATGTTATACTTGACAATACTTTTGGCTTTCTTAATCCAGAGATTGCAAAAAAACAAACAATAAGCCAAATTTTTTTTTGCTTATTGGGAGCTAAAAAGTACTAAAGGAGTGCTATGATGGCTTACGCATGTGAGAGGAGAAAAAGGTGGGAAATAGTACAATTTGTTTTCATTAACTGTCTGGGAATAGTCTGAAAACTCCTGTTTTGTTAAACATCATTAGCAATTGTCAATTTTAAATTACTCCATTGTTCGGCACAGTTTAAGTGGATTGTGTGCTAAAAGATGCAGGATATTTAAAAACCACTAGAGAATTGGTGGGCAGTTGAAGGAAACTCTCTGACATAACAAAACAATCATTTATTGTTAATGGTTGAAACTGGTAAAATTATTTATGCTTTCATGATTAAACTTCTCTCCTTCAGAAGACAGAGTTCGTAACTATTTGTAGTATGGTATTATTTCTCTCTTTCAAAGTTTGAGCAGGGAAAATGGACTTTTGTGACTGTCTCAAACAATTGTATTTTGCAGGTATAAACAGGATTCTCATGAAATTTTCTCCTTTATAATTGTGGAGAAGATTCTAATAATATTTTTAATGTGAGAACAAGTCCTCTTATTCTAAGGCAGAGACTTAAGGTGATGTTAGCCACTAAGCATCAGTATCTCACATCTCATCAGGTGAGAAAGCAGAGGTCCAAGGCTTTTGAAAACTCCCCTTGCTGCTGCCAGAAACTAATTTTGCAGAAAAAAGCTAAAACCGTACTTTTACTTATTGCAGAAGGGACACATATTTTTGGTGGCAGGGCAGCATCATGAGAACCCGTACAGCTCCAGGGCTGGAAGCAGAGACGATCAGGAAAGACTTTTCTAGGACTAATGAACTGCAGAATGAAGCATCTCCCACAGTTGCTGAGAAAAGAAAGGCAATGTCTTCAAAAAGGGCTGGCCTGATGCAGAGCTCTCTGTGGCTTGGGAATGAAGTAATTCTCAAATGACTGTGCTGGCTCTTCCAGATGTGTGAGCAATTTTTAGTGCTGATGATATTTTGTTAGCAGCCTAAGAGCACCATATGAGTGGGGATGGTTTCACTCCAAATGGGCTCCATTTTTATACTTTTACAGAGAATGGTTTTCAGGAAATACCTGCATGTTTTATCCTGCAGAAAGACGCCCTATAAGATACCTCAAGGGTTTTTGACCCATATGTGAAAGGGTGCTATAGAGCACTACCAAGGAGGTTAAGCAAGTATCCTTGTGTGCTATGAGCTTGTTTTTTCCATATAAACCAATCCCAGATTTTTGTTCTTTTGCTTCCTCTTACTAACAGAGGCAGAGCAAGTTTTATACAACAACAGAGAACTGGGATCTTTGGGGAGGGCTCCTGCTGTGGGAAGACCTGCTGTGGAAGTCCTGAAGCAGGGAACCCTGCCAAGGTTTCTGAATGTCCATGGCATGAGGTTACAGCCACCATACTGGTGTGAGAATGCTTCTTTAACACACCTGCTGAGGCTTGTCTTGCTCTGTGTGTGTCTCAGCACACAACAGTAGGGATTGTAGGAATCAGATTATTAGTCATATTTATGGACTTTGCCTACAAGGGGTTTTTCAGTTCAATGAGTATCCCAGAAAATACCGCATGTCTAATACATCTTTGTGCCTGTAGGAGTGGGTGTCTCCCCTTCCTGACTGGATGGCAAAACACTCAATTCAATTGATGATGCGATGAAGATTAACCAAAAAATGCAAGTCATTGAGTTTTCTCTAACTACTCCTGTTTTTAGTTTCACCAGTTGTTCTCAGGCTCCAGAGCCCTTCTTTGAGATGGGCACTTACTGTGCTTCTCTCTTGGTAATTTGGCCTGTTTGGTAATTAGTCTTCTTGTTTGGCGAGCTGTTTCCATGATCCCTTAGTTGCACTCATTCTTGCTCTTGTATTTTCTGTTCCTTACTGCTTTCCCAATAACTGCTTCTCAGGCTCCTCTCTTCCTTTAATATTTTCTTGTGTGTTTGGCTAGGCTTCTGTGTTCTTGGTACGGCATACAATGTGCCATCACTGGAACAAGATGTCACAGCTTTTCAGCAGCTGGGTGTGGGATTACTTCTCTAGAAGGCTCTGCTTCAGTTGCCTGTTTCGGCTCTCTCTACATAGTTTTTACTCTGCTTCATGGTGGGTTTCTGCTACAGCAGTGAATTTCCGAAATGGTTAATACCTGGACTTGTAAGCAATTACAAGTATCTTGGCTTTAGTGACCCACCTCTCCCAGTAGGAGCCACTGGAATCTTGTGGTCTGGAGTCTCTGCTCTGTCTTGTGGTTCACTGAGACTCTCTTCTGTTTCTTGCTCCTGGCTGCATATATTCCCTTGTTTGTTTTAACTGAGTATCTTAAGGAATCCCACTAGTCTATATGGTCATTTGTGGCTTGGCATTTTTTTTCAGTCCTCACTCTATCATGCCATTTTTTTTTTTCCTCTGTCTGCCAGGACCTGTTAAGTTTGGTCCCCTGTACCTGCAGCATCTCTCCTTCCTCACTCCTTCCCCTCACAGGTGTTTGTGTGTTGGTGTTGTAGGGTAGAAAAGTCCTCTCCACTCTGAATGCTTCAGAATGTAAATTGATGTTAATTTTCTCTTTAGTATCCTAGTTGAAAATTAGAAGGGAGAGGATTAATCCAAATAGTTATCATCTGTTCTCTCTAAAGGCATTTCCAGATTTTTGGCATATTCAGAACTGTCAGAAGGTAACAGGCATACCTAGAGACAGAAGACAAATGCTGGTCGTTAGTTTCTGTCACTTTCTACAATGAATAGGCGTGTTTGATCAGGTTTCAAACCTGAAGTCCCCCTTTCTACAATTTTAGCTGATTGTTTTCAAAGAGATGCTGTAATCCTTTCCATTTCTTGTATTTCTTAATCACATTTGATAGCTCGGTAACTTTTTCTAACCAGAGCAATGTGTTACACTTTTTTTTGGCTGCCACAGAGAATTCTAAATAATTGTGCTGAACTAGGTTCCAGCAGTTTTGGTATGCAGCCTAACACCATATACTGTGGTGTGCAGAGAAAAATTGGTTCTCCAAAGGGAACTCAATAGCAGCATGGACCTTCTGCCAAAAATTCCTAATTCTGGGACAGTACCAGGAAACTGTGGATCCCATTCTGCTCCTACTGAAGTCAAAGTCAAAGCTCCTCCCAGCTGTGGAGGAATAAGGTTCAGGCTCCAATACTCGGTACTCATATTCCCATTTCACACATTTTNTCCATGGACAGGAGCTGACCCTGCGGCGGCGCGGCGCTCGGCTTTCCCTCGGCGCTCCGCTGCCCGGGCAAATGCATACAAATGCATTTGGGAGCCGAGAGGACAAGGCGAGCACGCATCTCCCCCGCGGCACAGAGGTAAGCGGCAGCCGGGGAGGCGTGACGGCGGCGACGGGGNAGAAAAATTGGTTCTCCAAAGGGAACTCAATAGCAGCATGGACCTTCTGCCAAAAATTCCTAATTCTGGGACAGTACCAGGAAACTGTGGATCCCATTCTGCTCCTACTGAAGTCAAAGTCAAAGCTCCTCCCAGCTGTGGAGGAATAAGGTTCAGGCTCCAATACTCGGTACTCATATTCCCATTTCACACATTTTCCTTAAAATTCTTTTTTTTTTTCCCTTTATTTTTAGGGTCTGGCAATATACTAACCATTGCTCTTTTATATTTTCTGGAAGGTGAATCACAGATAGGAACCATTTTCCTTGTCTCTTACACTGTTTAGGAGTAGCTCCTGTTTTGTGCCCCAAAGCACAGCTGGAACTCAGCAGCGGTAATCTGGAGTGACAGATGAGCAAGTCAAATCATGAAAGGAGGAAAAAGCTGCTGGAAAAGGAGCAAACAAACAGAAGAAAAGCTTGTAATCATGTCAGAAAGAGAAGCAGTGATATCTCAAAAGAACTATTTTTTTATTTCACTAATTCTGGCATTTACTTGGAAAGACAAGAAATCAGGGATAGGCTGTGGACAAGCAGAAGATAGCAGATGTGGAAAGATGGGGTCTTGGGACATTTGCCATAGGAAATAAAATTCCAGCATCACTGTGTTGCAATAAGTGCTAATAGGTTTGGAGCTTGACCATGTCTTACGTGTGTGTAAGTATACAGACTGCTATATATAACTCTGGAAATAAACACACGTAATCTGATAGCTTTAAACATAGTCAGTTTTCTTATTAGACTGTAAGAACACTTGGAAGAAGCAAGTGTAAGAATAGAACTGATACTGATTTTTGCCATGATGCTTAGAAGAGATATGGAGTTGATCTTAAACACAAGATGATGGACAACAAGTTGGGGACTGCTAAACTGTTTCCAACAGTGCCACACAATCACTATCTGACATCAGGGAAATAATTTCATTTCCATTTGCTTTATTCATCTGCATTAGATGGTGCTAATCTCTTCTGTTATGAGCTTCAGCAGCTCTGAAGGGTGTTAATATGGAAGGAAAGCAACTGAGCTGCTAAGGAGCAGTCACTTCTCAAAAAAAAAAAAGTGCAAGAGTTTCAGGTGGAGAGACCTGTGGAAGGGAAGAAAGAGCATCCCTTGCACATTCCTGCCCCGTTTGTAGATATGACTCAGACACACCAGCTGTGTGTGGTGAGGAAATGGGAAGGCCCAGATAACCCTTCCTTCCCCTGACCTGTGCCTTCCTGTGGCCAGACCAGCCCCCCAGGGTTCCTTACATGAGCACAACCAAGGACCCTGCCTGAACAGCCTAAAGGCTGCATTCAACCCCAGCAAGGACTGTAATAAGGACATAAGGAGCAAAGTGCTGATAGTCGAGTCCTACTTTGTGAACTCAATTTTGTAGTTTTGAGTATAGAAAACTGAGCAATCAATGCTAATTTTTAAACTTTACAGCTTTAAGTAACTGCGTAATCAGGGTCAGCGAAGTTTTATTTATACTCTGTATGTGCAGCTGGCAAGAATCTCAAGTTGTGCCTTCTGTAGTGCAAATGCTGCTGGAAAGGCAGATATCTGCCTGTAATGCCCCCAGCCCACCTCACCATGTATTGCAGGTTGGCTTCTGTACTTGTCAGTGTGCAATGAAACAAGGGCAGGATTTATCCAGGGTCACTGTCAGGGCAGAATTCTCTCCATAATATCCCTAATGCTGGTGGGTTAAGAAAACTACTTGTCTACTGCATACATGATATATTATTTAAGAGATTGATAGATTTTAGGGAATAACACCAAACCCAATCAGTAATGTACATGTGTTAGTTCATCTTAATGCTAGTAAACAAAACCTAAATGAAATATAATACTTCTGTTGTTGGAAGCCATTCAAGTGTGATTTAAAGCAGAAGGTTGAGAAATGCTTTATTAGAGCAGTGTCCAGTATCTCCCTGGATAGGCACAATGTTCTCTTCACTGAAAATACACATTTTCACAATTTGCTGTCTGTTTCATGTAGAGTACTTGGACAGGAAAATAAAATGTTCTTGGCTTTTACCTTTGGCTTTCAAAAAGTGAAGTAAATAGGAAATCCTGTAGCAAATGATACTATACAGATTCTGAATGATTCAATGTATTGAAAATTAATTTGAATGTGAAATCAAACACCCTCTTGTGTTGCTTGAGAGTACTTTTTTTCCCTGTAACTTTGGTTTCTTACCACCAACGAAACTCAGTGGCTTAGGTTTGTTCTTCGTTCCCTCACAATTTTTCACTCCATCTTTTTGCCAGTTCCCAGCTACCTGGATCACCCAGAAAAGTATTTTTCAGATGAGTGGGGCATCCTCAGTGACAACAATATAAAATTCTTGTCTTTTACACCATTTCTCTGTCTTATCAGTTCTCTTATGTTCTGCTGTTTGGGAAAATGTTTGGTCTTATTTCATGATGTCTTTCTCCAACTTACGTACAAATAGAAGGTATTTCCTACATGTCTGATGTGAAATCTGTTTCTGTAGCACCCAGTAAGAGCCAAGTACCACAACTCTAATTAACATCAAATTTCTACTGAGGTCCATGAAAGTTTTGCCTAAGTAAGGCTGCAGGATTTGACCATGGGTTTGGTGTGCAGTGTGTGCTTCAACCTCTGGTACTGTTAAACTCTACTGTGTTTGCTTTTCGTGAGAGTTTGTATAAAGTTGTTTTATGGGATAAAGTTACAATAGGTTGTGCTATAGGGACAAGGTAAGAAAACTGGAAACTTAAGCTAAAAAGACCTCTGTCTCTCTAGGAAGACAATGAAAGGTGTTATATTTCTTTTGGTATTCTAATGCTACTAAATTACATGTGCTCTTCAAACGTTTTTCAGGATGTTTCTGCACCCAACTCCAATTATACAGGAGATACAAACCCTCCAATGTACTCAGCTTTATCTCTTCATATCGTTACATCATCTCCCCCCCGCCGGTCCCCACATTTTAATCTAACTTGCAGCCTCTTGCCGACTCTCGCCAGCTGGAGCCCATCGGCCCCCGAAGGCTCTTCTCGCCCTGCGGATGGACTAACGAGCATCACCTGTCCCAGCGCTGCGCTCTGGTCGCCCGCACCTGGGCTGGGCTGGGCTCGGCACCCCCGGGTGCGGGTCGGCGCCCGGGGCAGCAGCGCGGGGACCCCGCATCATGCGGGGCCGGGGCCCGGCCCGCCCCGGGGGCCGCGTGTGCTGATGTAATCGCCAGGCAGCCAGCGCTGAAATNGGCTCGGCTCCCCGCCGGGGCAGGGGGCGCTGACCCCGGCTGCCTCTGTCCCCAGCCCTACCTTCCGAGCGCCTGCCGTAACCCCGGAGGGGTCCCCAGCGCCCCCGCGGGCCGGCGGTGTGCTGGCTCCCCTCACGGAGACAGCCTGTGGCGCTCACCGTGCCTGTGTCCCCTCCGCACCCTCCCAGGTCGTCCTGGATGTCCCCCGTCCTGTCCAGCACCCTGCTGTCGTCCTTCCCCTGCCCGATCCCACGCCAGGCAGCCTGGCTCTGGGATCTCCGGCACCCCGGGAGCGGGGACAGCCTGACTTGCGGAACAGAGCCCCGCGATCCCTGAGGGGATCCCTGAGGGTGCTGGGGGACAGCGTGCCGCAGTGCCCACAGGTAACCTGGCAACTCGTGAGCCCTTTTGGTACATAGCTCTTAAAACACAGCGAACAAACAAAACCTGTAGAATTTACGTGTAAGAGCTGAGGTTACTTACTCTCTTAACAGAGATGGCCAGATGAGGTACCTTGTATTTACGTGCTTCTACAATAGGCTGAGGTATTTCTAATGCATCCTCATCTGTGGTGCAGAGGTAGAGCTCTTCTGTCTATGGTTTGCCTAAAAGCAGCCTAGGCAAGATGACTAAATTTATGGTGGTTGTGATGGTATTAGAGAGGTTACCAGTATGTGTCTCTCTCTATAAAGTGCTTATTTTGTTCTGGCTGTTTCTTATACTATGTTTCTGAGTTCTGAGTGGGTCAGAAGGATTTGTTTTGTGTGTAGTGAGGATTATGCTGCCAAAGTGTGCCTGGTGTGTAACTGGGTGCACTAGAATGCTTGTGAGCAGTTATGTGGCTGCCTGAAGGTGGCCTTCCCAGGAGATCTGTGTGTTTAAGGGATGCATCTGTGGGATTTGTTCAGGAATTGTCTGATGCAGTTTAAAACATGGTTTTATTTGATAACTGTAAAGGGGTTTTGCTGATACAGAAACATAAATTGTATTGTAGGAAAGACAGGCAGTACCAGAGATGCAGTCTACTCAAGTTCAAAATCTGAGATAGCTTCAGAATATATATCTATATGCTTCTATATTGTTTACCTAATTTGCTCGTCTAGACGGGAAGCAATCTGGTTGATTGTCTATGTGAAGAAACCAGAATTCCTTGCAAAAGGATCAGGTTTCCTTAGCATCTGTCAAACCAGTAAATCCTTTGCAACCTTGACCACTTTTTGTTTGTAAGTGCCATTAGGTTGGGCCTGTATAGGAGTGTCTTTGCAGGTTAAAAAAAATAAAACAGCTACATGATTTCTAAATGTCTTGCCATATTTATTGACAGAATATTTAATTTTAAAATATGAACAGCGTTGTCACCTGTGTTTCTAGCAAGCACTGAGTTGTAGAACATTTGGAGAAGCATCTACAAAATAGAGACAAACCATGTGAAAGAAGAGAGTCTTTCACATGAGTCAGAATTTGAGTTGCGTACTCTTGCCTTAATACAGAGGATAATGGTGTACACTATCTAGATAAGAGATCTAGTGTAAGAAATGAGACTTATAAAATGATTCTAAAATCATGTTTTTTCATGACTTTTTCCCTTTCAAAGATACTAGCAGAGTTGACTGTTCTTCTGGATGTAGTTGTTCTCATTTTAAGCCAGATGCTGTCCAGAGAATGTGTGTGCCACCAGGCAGGGAGTTTGCTTTCTCTGAATCACAGCCCTGTTGTGGAACTCCTCTTAGGCCACTGCTCCTCTGCCTTTCACCTTATCTTATTTTTCCCATCTCCCATTTGTTCAAATTATGAACTTTGGCTAAGGGTTCAGGAGCTTTCCCTGTTTCTGACTAGTTGCATGGTACCATCTGTACCCAAAGGGCTTGTGACTGTCACCCTGGATAGGCTGTTGTGTCCCCAGCCCATGTTGAAGGTGGGCCTTTTAAAGTCGAAGAAGCAGCAGTGGGCCCGCTGGTTCATCTCATTATAGTAGCAAAGAAAGTTATCTTTCACTTCTTGAAAGATAAGGTTTATAACAGCTTGAGGTCTTTGAGAAGTTCATGTCATCTCTGTCCACAAGGTGCTATGCTCTTTCCCAAAGCCTTTCTCAGGCTCGATGGACCCAAACTGGGCCATTCTCCTCAGCAGTCTCCAGAGAAGATCCAGTGAAACCATGCAGCTGGAGCAGGTGCTGATATTTAAACCATCATTGCTGATGAGTGCACGGTTGAATGCATCTGTAGCAGTTACATGGGAACAGGTTTTCCTGTCTTCTCCAGCAGCCAGCTAGTGGTATTTCTTCCTTTAAACTTTAGATTTGGGAAACTAGGCTGGAATGGAGAGGATAATTCTGTTCCCTGACCAAACCTGAGCTCTTTAGGCTGCTGAATAGTCTTCAGAGGATGGAATTTTTCATTGTTGCTTACTGAACTTGCTTTGAAGCTTATCAGTTTCCTCATTCATCTGTCACCCTTAATGCAAAAAATTCTCCATGGATAGTTGCTGTCCACACTGTATGAAGAGGTGAACAGCCACAAGATGTCAAAGAATATCAAAAAGACAAACTCAGTTTTAAGTGATGGAATAGCTCAACTGTATTTGATAGTGCCTTCCTGCAAAAGATTATATAGTGACCCTCAGCTTGTGCTTGCATGTAAAATGGAAAAGATGAAAAGGTAGAAAAAGAGGAGGCAGCTCAAGAGATACTTAGGTTTGAGGACAGGACATAACCATGGTGTATTGAAACAGCTTCATGTGTGATTTTTAAATGGGGGAAAAGCAGCCAGCATTTGAATCAGCTGGAGTCTTCGTTGCCACATGGTTTTGCATTTTTCTATTGTTGTGTTTCAATAGGGCAGGTCTCCCCACGATCTGTGGGCTCAGCTAAGGCAAGGAGCTAAGCTCCTTGCAGCTGTGGCAGATGATGGATCAAACAACATACATGTTGTGCAGCAGGGATCCTGAGGTTTTAGTGGCTATACTGGTGTGAGAGTGAAGACTGAGAACTGACTGCTCTGCAGCTTAAAATCTACACATGTAAAAAGCAATGGTCTTGATCAAGAAGAGAGGGTTTGCACTAATGGTTTCTCTCAAAAAGATAGAATTTCATTGTTTGATTTTCAGCCATGGAGGGCTCCTTATGTACAACTTTGTTTTAGGTTGCACATGGTTTCATTTACAAAAAATTTTACTTGTGGAAAAAGACAGAAGGAAAACTAACTTTTCCCACACGTTAGAGGACCTCCAGCCACGTGGTTGTCTCTGGTCCCTGTTTTTTCTCTTAGCTGATCACTCATCTGTTCTTGATGTTAGCTGGAGAGCACTGGAAAGCCCGACATGTGTCTTTAGCTCTCACTAAATGTTTCTGTATATCCAGTTACATCTGTGTGATTTGCAGCCCTGGGAGCATTTTGGAATTTCTTGCTTTGCTACAGTGTTTGCTGGGAGGTGATCGAGACAGATACCTGACACACACAGCTTTGTACCTGTTGTGGAAGAGGCTATTGTTAAAAGGAGTCATCTTTAGGTTTTGGGCTCTGGGGTTCTTTGAGCCATCCTCATTTTGGAGGTAGCTAAAATGTCTTGTGTGATTTTTAGTTGCAAACCCATTTTGTACCTTTGAAAGTCAAATAAAGAGTTGTCCTGAGTTTTAGCTAATACAGTGCAGTGCATGGGCTTTCTTTCTGACACAGCTATCTCCTGTCACTGAGCTTCTCATTAGATCAAAAGATGATGCACTGTGTGACACAGAAACTATGAACTTGAATTCTGGTCTTCTGAACTGAAGAAACTGCTGAAGTGAGCATCCTATAGCTGATGTGCTATTTGGACAGCACTCAGTGTTAGGTCTTTTGCAGGAGTGGCAGAACTGACCCTGTAGGCGTTTCGTGGCTGTAGCAGGAGAAAGCATGAAGGGAGGGATAACTAGGGACTGCAGTGGTGGTTAATTAAACATGCCCTTGCAGGCGTGTTGGGATTTGTAAGGTGTACTTTCCACCCTTCTGTAATCAGAACTGAAGCACTGATATATATTTTTGAATAACCTCTACGTTCTGTGCATTTTCTTCTAAAAGACATGATCTATCTACAGTATTAAAGTGGCAATGATGACTATCATTTCTTACTGTTCCTTAAATTATTCTTTTGTTTTGATTGCCAAAATTTAAGCTCTCACAATATGCAAATCCACATGATAAAACAAAGTTTTTGTTCTGTGGTTTTCGTGGACTTGGATGTTTCTGGAACGTTTGAATTGCAAACCCTTGAAAGGAAGAGTAATATTTCACTGAATACTGCTATATATGTGCATGTGTGCATTTATGTCCTTCAAGGATCTTGTCTCTGAGCAATATGTTCCTGTATAACATGGTAGGGTTTTCTCCCTGCCTTTTTTTTGTCAGCTAATTAGTCAGATTTTTACATCAAAGTTACATCACATGAAATTACAGGTGTTTAGTTGCAACTGTGTTACTTTCAAATAGTTTTTATTTCCCTTACTCAAGTGCTCTCTGACGTGGTCCAGCAAACACTTTCAGTCACTCTAGAATTTAATATTATGAAATAAATGATAAATATATAAATGAATGATGTTATGTACATTAATGAGCAAGAGGGTTGAGCTGAGGCTTGAGCATGAGTTGTGTGAGAACTATATTTCTGCTTTTTTGAAATATTTCTACTTAGAACTAAGATGTAGGCTACTATAATTGTTACATACATCTGTGAAACATTAACAGAAAATATTTCTCATTTATTAAAAGATTCAGTCACTCATAAGTGTGATTAGATATTAATCTGGCTAATATGATAATAGCTAAACAGCACAGTCTGTTCTTTAATCATAGTAAAAGTATGCTCTTTGTACAACATTCAACACTTCTAAAGCAAATTTTCAGCACTTAATCTGTGTCAACCTTATATGTGTTTGTTGGAATAACTAAAACATCAGTGTGCTATCAATATTATACTAAATCCAAAACACAGCACTCCACCAGCTACTAAGAAGAAAATTAACTCTATGCCAGGTGAAACCAGAACAGTGAGCCTATGATACCTATCACTACTGTATTTTCCGATCTGAGCATGGAGTTTTAAGTCAAAATGTGATGGGATTTCTTTTTTTTTTACTTTGTCAAGAGCTTGTCTGTCTTGTAACATGACAAAATTTTGCAATATGCCCTTTCACTTATGGTAAGATGATGTGATATAATGAAAAGCCTGATAGCAGTTCAAAAGGATCTGATGATCTCTATAGGCATTAACTTGTCACTTATTTTATGGTTTCTTTACATTAACATTCTTTTTCTTTCCAGGAAGAAATTTACTACAAAGCACCATTCATATTTGAAAGCTGCTACAAGAAAATATAAAGCAGATGTTGTCACTTTATTAATAAAAGCCAATGCAAAATGTATGTCCTATATAAGCTGTACAATGTGATGGCTTTGGTTCAGGACTTGCTGAAGTCAGTAGTATCCTGTCATGGACTTTGGATGTTGAATCAAGCTTCTAATTCCTTGGATTTCTGAAACTGTAGATGTTTTCTCACATGTTTTTTTTTTTGTTCTTTCCCGTTTAGGAAAGCTCTCTTTTTTATTGCAATATGTATAGCTGTGGGTGTTGCACAAGTACCCAAACAAGGTGAGAATTCTTTGTTGGTAACAGGACATTTGTATAATCTGTTCCTAGATAAAAAGAGTAAATGGCTGTTGTTAGTAGTGACCTTAGGTTTGGTTCCTTAACTCATATGGCTTAAAGAAAATACCAGTTACAGTATAACGAGAGCAAAAGTTTAAGGCAAAGATGACCTTTTGAAAATTACTCAGATTTTGTCTATGAAATTGCTTACATATTTAAGCAAGTGCTTCATAAAAAAGAAGCCTTGTACACTGAAAAGGCTTTGATTGTATCTTCCCTGTAAGTGGGTGTCCTTGGGGGTGGCAAGCTATGACTGAGTTACCTTTGCACTTAAGACTGAAGGCAAACCACTGCATATAATAAAGGCTTAGTCTAGGCTGGCATCACTAAAACAAAATGTGAAATTTGGTATTCATTTGGCTTTGCATTCAGATGCAGATGTTAATGAGGAAATAGGGTTGCCTTGTTTTTAGTTTCTTTTTTAATCTGCCAGCTATTATAACAGCACCAGATGTGCAGCTTGCTGTGGAGACTGCTGTGGGAATAATAGCATCCTGAAGTGGTAGAGGCTAATATGCCATTTAGTCCTTTCTTATTTGCAGTGAGAGTGGCAGTATCAGTTCTCTGCTGTGTTCCTTCACTGTACAGGTGAAACAAGAAACAGGTTATTCTTGGCTGATATGTTAACTGCAAATACTCATCTGAATACCAACAGCTGGGTTGTGTGGTTAAAAAAAGACTCATTCTTGATAGTGTTTTGTTAGAGCCCTTTGGGATATCTCAGCAGCTTCCCGCTATTATTTTCACTAATGCCTTTTTCCAGCTCCTCATTCCTGGCAACTGGCAAAGCTTGAGTTTTCTTTCAGTTGTGGTTTTTTGCTTTGCTTTTCCTGCTGTTATCTTTGTAGTTTTGCCTTCCATTAGGTGCCCGCTGTTTGCCTGGTAAGATTGGTTGTTGATTTTTCACATCCAGCTCAGTGGGGGCCATATGCTTTTGTGATGATGGGATTTCCCCATATTTTTCTAATAGCTGAGCCAAGTTCTCATCAGAGGAGGGGCAGCATGCTTAGATGTGTGTGGCCTGACCTGTTCCAGGCCTGTGGGGATGGAAAGGGAAGAGGTTGTTTTAGGGAGGCAGTTTGCAGTTTCCTGGTGTAGCAGGAGCAGGTGAGGGATGCCAGAGGCAGGTGTGCAGTGATGGTTTGTGTGTCTTCATGCCTTCAGCCTACCCTCCTTCTCTGCAAAGAAAAACCATTTCTCTCACTTCTTGTGTGCCTCAGCCTGAAAATTGTTCTTCTACTGAAACTTCAGGCAAAGACTGTGAAGGCTACAGGAGTGGGGGCACAGTGTCACAGGCCAGTGAGTGCAGTCTGAGGCTTGCTTCTTGGCTGAGAATACCTCCATGTGCAGAGCTTTGCAGAAATGGGGTAAAGCCTCCAGTCTTGGCATGCTTATATGGAATTATTTTTTTATTTTGTCACCATCAGATGAAGGAGCTTGCTTTTTTAAGTTATTGTTCTTATTATTGTTATTCAATAACATTTCTAGATAGCCATATGAGAAGCTTACTGAATGGAAACTCCCCAGGGGTGAACTTGGTACCTCTTGCACTATATTTGCACAGTGTGTAAAAGAGATTACAAAAAGCAATTCAGAGAACAGCAGACTGAGGAAACCTTATCCGAAAAAAAGGGCAGCTCAAGTATATCCTTCAGTCTCAGTTTATAAGCTGCAGAGCTAGCACTGTTGCATTTGCAGTGCTTAGTGTTTGTCCAGGAAGAGGATTGCCTGCCCATTAGGAACATATTAATTCTTTGTTTTTTCAAACTTTCTTGGTAGTTGGATTTTGAACAAAACAATATTTTGTCAAATACAAAGATGCCAGCTAATGAGCATGCCTCTCTCCTGTGGCAGCCTCTGCATGCTTTACCTGAGAAACTATGGTAGGCTGCTATGAATTGCATTCAGTGAAATATATATAAAGATACAGTCTCAGTCTTTAGGAATAATACTTTGAGTGTGGCTCAAGGACATGCAAAATTAATGTGTTGTGTTGGCTTTCCTATGACAACCACTTAATCCAGTGTCCAGGAGAGCACTGGTTGCAGCCAGGTATCTTAATTTACCCAGTTGAAGATGCATCATCACTTAGAAAATGGGCTACCTGATGAGTAATTAATCTCAGTTCTGATGGAGCTGACTGACGAATGGCTCTTGTCTTTCCCCTACCCATACTGGTGAAGGGTAAGGGAGAAATGTTTATACTAGGATTGCTGAAATAGAGGGAGCATCTCAGAGATCCTGCCTTCAGAGTAATCATGAGTATGGAGGAATGTGGGAAGTGACCAAAAGGGACTGAATGAAATATGGGTGCAAAACAATCAAATAGCAAATCCACTCATTCCTCCCCAGTTTCTCTATGTGATTTTTTTTTTTGTGCCATAAGAGGATCAGAGGGTCTTTTGCCAAAGGCAATGGTAGGATTTTCCCTCCCCTCATGATGCAGTAAGGTTATGAATTTTTCAAGTCTTCCTAGAAGGTGGAAGAAAAGCACTGGATACCAAGAAAATAAAACAACTTTCCCTTTCAGAAGTTGAGCTGTTACTATTTGGGGGACTAATGGGTTGAGTAAACAGTTAAGTGAAGACAGATGTTTTTCAGACATAGGTAAACACAGAAAACTGACAACTGATAGGTAAATAAAATAGTGGTTGTCATGCTGGGAGGAAAAATGAGAGTTGCCTGCTCCCAAAGTCCTGTGTGCTGCCAAGAGCTTCTGAAAGCCTTAAAATAAAATAATACGTGTTGGACTAGAAATGAAGTGACTGGCCAAAAAAGTTTGGAACAGCCTTTTGGCTTGACAGTGGGTTAACAGGCAGCAAGTCAGCAAGAAATAATTCGTTTATACTTACTTGATGTAATTTGTCATATAATATTTATTTGTGTATAGTTCTCTCAGGACCTGTCATTGTTTGCTGAAGTCTATTTGCAGGATGTGGAGAATGTTTTATTCCTCATTATGGTCTCTGACAATTCTCCTTTTTTAATAACATTTAAACTATGCGCTATTTTCAAATCAGAATGGACAAAAATTTGGCAATTTTGCTTTCAGTTTGAGATTAGTAGTGATAGGCTTGAATGTAACTTTTAGACTGACTATTTTAAGCCAGTTTAAGGTTTTTATTTTATACTTCAATTTATAATACTTTGGACAGATCACATGCATTGTTATTTTTAAATATAAGTATATAATTAAAAATTTTTAAGATTACGAGAACTTGTGAAATATTTCAGGTTAGGATGTGATATTTAGGTACAGTGTTGGGTTAGATTACCAGCTATTCTCTGAGCAGCCATCTGGCCCAGCCAGCACACTGAAGGGCTGGAGCAGTGTGTTTAGCCTTGGGGATTATTTGCATGTGTAAGACTGCACTGCCCAGAGCACAGGACCTGCGTTTCTTTCTAGCTTCCCTTCGCAAGGGCAATGGAAGGACAGCTTTCTCCTCCACAGCTACAGGCAGACCAAGGTCCTGGGAAAGTGTGGTGGTTCATTAGCAGATGCATTGTGCTTCGAAGCTCTGCTATAACCTGACCTCTATTATCAGTCTGACAGATAAAAATACAGCCATAGTAAATTAATTGCTCTGAGGCAAAACATCTTGAGAAATTGGCATACATGTGACTTTCTGCAAAGATATGCTTTCTCCATACCTCTGTCTGTGCTGGCCACTGGCCAGGATAATCTTGGCCAGTTTGTGAATCTCAAACATGACTAGAAACTCTACAAGGTGTGTAATTAATTTTCAAGATGTACAGTGCATTCAGGTTGATGCTTTTGGTTCCAATTTATAAACTACTCTCAAGGAAATCTCAGGCACTTTTCATAATTTACCACTGAAACTAAGCCAACATCTGTCTATTCTTAAAGTTTGCTATGAATACATTCAGTAAACAGAGAAAGGGAAACTGGGAAAGGAGAACTTTTTTCCCACTAAAAGAGTAAATACACGTTTCAGTTGATCTCTTCTTTAAATACAGCAGAGAATCCTTAAGTTTTTTTTGTTTACTGCAGATTTTACTTACTATAAGCACAACATCCATAGTAAAAGTACTCTCAGCTAAATGCTATAGAAAGTGAGTGTCTGCCCTGTCAGGCTGATTTGATCAGTAGAACTGTTAGATACTACAAGTAATTTTTAGGATAGGTGTTTCACTGAAATTATTCCAGTGGGAAAAGGATGGGAGAAGATGATATCATATGCTTCTGTGCAATGCTGTTTATGAAAACTAGTGTTCAGTTTCCCCTTTTGCAAAAAAAAGACCACTGTAAGGTCCAGGCTAAGGAAGAAGTTAAAGTACAAAGCTCACATTGTGTGAGACGCTAGAGTATCCAACAGTGAAAACATGACTGCCCATTATACTGTGCAGGAAGGTCTCTCCAGACTTCTATATGCCAAAGCTAAATGTATAAGACGTAAATCAGTAGGACAGCTGGCTTCTCTGTGTCCTTAATGTCTCCTGCTGTGGAGTGTGCTCTTAATTCAATGTTCTGTCAAGGTAGCTACAGCCTTGTGTGCTTTAGGAGGGCAGATGAGCCAGAGGATGGGACCACTGCCTCTTGGGTCCTGGCAGTTCTCCTCTTTCCTTCTCCTCACTGCTCCCACTGCTGCAGAGTTCACCTCAATCAGTACAAGTAAACAAATGTGGAGGGAAAGGAGGCAGTGGTGCACTCTGTTGCATCTTCCCTTTGAAAGGTCTTTGTTTTGTTTTAGTTTAACTGGAACAGATGTATAGTCATCCCCCTGGGAAACTGATTCCCTTGAAGCCAGCTGTGTCATGGCACAGGGCCTTACTTGGCAGGCAGAGAGTGCCCTGGTGGAAGCATAGCAATTTGTCCCAGGTTGAATTACCCCTGCAGCAAATAGTAGCTCCTTGGCAAGGTCTACCTTTGTATTTTGCTTTGAGCCACTGACTGTCTTTTGGTGCTCTACTGAGGTGTTACTGTGTTATGAATAGCTTGTCTCTTCTTGTAAACAAAGCAACTCTTCCCTCAGATGCTTTCATTCAAATACTTTAGATGAAGAGAAAAGCATGGTTTTATTGCAAAAGCTTCTTTGCAGAAGAAGTAAGGAAAAAACCCCCAGCAATTCTTGGCTGAAAGAATAGACAGGATTATCCAAGTAAAAAGAAGTTAATCAAAGTGCGTTCATTGATCACTATGAAAGTTTGAAGAGAGCAAGTGGGGATTTTTCACTTTCATAAGTGAATTAATGTACAATGGGCATTTTGGTTTTTTAAGATGGATATTTTTTTCTTGCTTTAATTATTTGTTTGATTTATGTGAAAAATCAATGTGCCTTGCCTTAGGAATTTGTTTGCCTTGCTGTGTGTGCTGTATGTGCCCTGGGAGGTACATATTTAAGATGATGTGTGTATGTTTGTTTATATGGATCTGAATTTATGAACAGTATGCCTTTATTTCTTTTCACAGCGATAGATGTTCTTCATCAACTAGGCCTTGTGAAAGATGCTCAAGAGCCCTCAGAGACAACAGTGCCCTCAACATCATCTCTGTTACCTCAGGGTGTTCGCCTAACTGTATCAGGAGTTGTACTAACTAGTGATGCACATATTGAGTCCCCCATCACTCAAGTCATACCATCAAATCTAGGGCATCAGTTCACCATATTGGTTGGGTTGTACTCTTACAGAGTCAATAATGCTTTCCTTTTCAGTATTAGGAACAAAAGTAGACTGCAGTTTGGTGTCCAGCTGCTACCGAGAAAGGTAGCAGTGTACACTGGAGGGAAGCAGTCTGTATACTTCAATTATAGTGTTCATAATGAACAATGGCATTTGTTTGCCATTGGCATTGGAGACAAAGCTGTCTCAATATTTGCTGAGTGCGGAAAGAAGTACTACAGCAGTGATGTACTTTCTGAAGTGGAGACATTTGATTTGGATGGTGTATTTACCCTGGGAAGAATGAACTCTCAGTCTGTCAGCTTTGAAGGAGTTATATGTCAACTAGATATTATTCCCTCTGCAGAAGCCTCTGCAAACTATTGTAAATATGTGAAACAGCAGTGTTGCCAGGCTGAAACGTATCGATCTCAGCTGGGAGCTCCACTTGTGTCAGATGGGCTGGATGTTTTTTCGAAGATGATCATTGATGAGGAAAACCAGGAAGATATATCAGCTTATAGATGGAAGGAAGCATTAAATATGCCTGTTACCAAGGTTGCTCAGATTCACTTTCTAACAGACCACTTTGAGTCAAGAAATGCCTCTGCACTGGAGTTTGCAGAGACCAAACCTCCATTGCTGGAAACTTGGCCTGAAACAGAATTCCAGGAGAATATCAATCTGCCTCTTCAGCAGGAGATGAGCAAAAAAAGAAACATTACTGAAACTCTTGCAGGATCGTATCCAGATAGTTCAGCTAATACCACAGAAGATGTAGTCAGACAAAGTGAGCCTTCTCTGACCTCCCCTGTGAAACAGAGTAAAACTAAAAGCAAGGGAATGGAAAAAGCAAAGCAGCATTTAGATGAACCAAGCAAAAAGCAGCAAATCTTCAACAGAACCCTGTACAGTTTGCCTGCTGAGCTCCCTCTGGGTAATCAACTCAGTGCAGGGCAGGAAGGTGCACTTGATGCTGATGGGACTTATCACACAGAAAACAGTTATGAAATTGATATTAATAATTATGCTTATGACTATGAAGATCTTGGCAAAATGTTTGAAATGGGAAGTGTCAGAGGTCCAAAGGGGGAAACGGGACCTCCTGTAAGTTATCTTTATTACTCTTCTTGCTATAATGCAGCAACATACATTTAACAGAGGGTTTGAAAAAAACCTCTCAAAGCATGCCAGAGCTGTGACTGCAACTTCTCCTGGCTGTACTGCACAAATGTTTGTCTGCCTTAAGTATGTCTCTTTCTTGCATGTAATTGTGGTGTCATATACTTTTATTTACTGGAACAATATAAAGGCCTTCAAGACATTCACATTCTGGTGAACTGATAGGCAACCCAGGCTTGTCTAAAATTTGGAATGCAGACAGATGTTTGTAACTGCTAATTACAGAGACTGCTCACTTAATAAAATTACAGGCTAAATTCATACAGTTCACAAACATAGATGCTGATCCATTAAAAGAGCAACCAGTCTACTTGGAAGACTGACAGTTTTCTTAGTTGAGCAATGCTATCAAAATTTATAGTACTGGAGAGACCAGCTGGTAAAACCATTAGTCTGGTAAAACCATTCATAGCCCAAGGTTATGGGGTCAAGCAAACCTGCATGCAAAATGTTTTTTAGAACTGCCTTTTGAGGTTTTACAGCTTTTTTTTTTTTCAGTTCATAGGGTAAGTGACTCTTGATACAATTGCAAATGCACAGTAGTATTTCTAATAGAAACCCGTTTATCCTTTCTTATTGTGTGCACAAGGCTCGTAAACTTTTTAATATGTCAGAATGTGGGCAATACATATGATGCTATAGACCAGAAAGAACAGCAGTTGTGCTTAGCCTGGGAAATATGATAGATTGTGCTTCACACTTGTGTGAGCTTTTGGTTAAAATTTTTAAACCATAGCATGGAGTAAATAATTTCACTTTTTTTCTTGGTTTTTATTTAAGTGTTCATCTCTGTGGTTATTACTGGAATGCAATTTATTATCTGTTAAGCAGCTCCTAATATATGTTTGAATATGCCTATAAATTTATTGCTTATTCTTTCACTGAGAAATATTTTTTCTTAAATTAGTCAACAACTAAGAACCTATTCAGAAGTTCAGTTTTTACTCTAAACAGGGTCCAAGCATAAAGAGATAGTTGCACAATTGAAAAAAGTGTTAACAAGTAATTTAGTTTAGAGGTGCTCTTGCTTAATCTTTTTTGGGTGTGAAGTCAGTCTTTTTTTCTTTTTGTCCCTTACAATAGTATTTAGGGTGACATATCAGTAAGTATGTAGCTGCCATCAGCATGAGGTTCATTTTTGATTTTGGAGCTTAAGATATTTAGTGACTGCTAATGGAAACTTTTAATTTTATCACATAGCTTGTTCACTTCCATTTCAATCAGTGATGGCCAAGAAAGCTAATTCTGTTCTTTTTTTACATGGCACATAAAGGACTGCTGATAATGCTGTTGGTTGTTTGCATTACAAAAAAACTCCAAATGCTCTGGTTTTTTGGGTTTTCTTACATACAGATGCTATACATACAGTGGTAGAGAGGACTGCTGATTTGGATAGTTCAAAGATCTTCTATGCCTGTCCTATAGATGGGGGATGCAGGTGTCTGTCTCGCCTAGGAGCGCAGACTGTAGTCTGTAGCAGTGAATATTGGTGCATTTGTGCTGAGATGTTTTGCTGGATCAGGACTTAGGCAACATGCCCAGGGTCTTAAAGGTGAGAGCTGGGAAGTTAATCTAGACTTTTGGAAGCACGGGGTTGGCTGAAAGGGCCGGCAGCACCCACTGTAATAGAGGCAAACAAAAACAGTGTGCTGCCAGACAGGCTGATACCAAAGGTAGGGGAGGTCTTTGCAGGAAACTGGGAGTTGTGCTGAGTGGAGATTCTGTGGTGCAGTACTTGACACTGTTGTTGGCCTCAGACTTGAAGAGCTTTCATGTGTGGCTCTAGCACTTTAAGTACTCACAGAATCTTTTCAATGAGGAACCTAAAAAAGCAACATTGAGCAACCTGAGAACTTCCCTTGCAGCAAAAAATCCTGATGAGGCATGAAAGGCGCTTCTTTATACTTCTTTCACTATGTTGTGGTTGGTTTGAATCTTTCAAGATCTGAACACAAAATTAATGTTCGTTCTGTTGGAATTGACAGGCAAGAACTAGCTTTTGTGGTTCTTAAACTACTCAGCTTCTTTTTAGCTTTTAATCATCTACTAGAACTGATTCTTGCCTTGTGCAATTAGGCCACTTGTATTCCACGATCCTACAGCTGTGGAATTCACGTATATCCTGGTGTTTTGGATCTGAATGGCAAGTCACATACAGAAGAGGAAAGGTTTCTATGGTGAAAACAGCTAGATATGCAAGGGGTGGTACACTGTCTAATATGGTGACTAAATCTAATTCATTTGCAAAAGGTACATCTGATTACACACTATATACAAGGGCAAGTGTGCTACCAGTTATTCTTATTAGAAGCATTTAACAGGAAACTGAATAGTCATTTGTCCAATTTTATTTCTTGTTTGTCTTTTCTGTGAGGTGGTACCTTATTTTTTCAGTTACTCCAACTTTTCTAAAGTGTTTGGCATGCCAGCATGCTTATTAAAAAGGCTTAATTATTCTCTATTATTTGTTGAGCAATATTTGCACTTGTTTGCTTCACCTGATCATTTCTTCCCTTAATACCAATATAGTCATGTAAAAGTTACTATCCAGATTTTTAGCTCAACTATCTCTAGTGTAAGATACTTTCCAAACAGGAATCTGATTTGGAGTCAGATTAAAACCACACCTGCTTGTAGTTTGTGAATTTATTTTGAAATTGAGAAGGTCTGCACAAGCAGAAGGTCATCAGAGGCACTGGTCTCCTTCGGAGTTGTGATACTGTCCTTCTCTCAGGTTTTAGGCTCAACAGCTTTGATTTTCTATCACCAGGGTCCTCCAGGTCCTCCAGGTTTACCTGGTCCTTCAGGAAAGAGAGGTCCTCGGGTGAGTAAGACAATTATCTTCTGCACCTCTAGGCAGGTGACCAATAATCAAATTGGAGTTTGCAGTATATTGTTTTTCTCAACTTTATTCATGTGCTTAGTGATTATGAAAGTGTATGATTATTAATATTTGGCAGATAGGTTAAAGTAAGGCAAAGCAAAGCATTTCTTCTGCTGTGAGCCTCCAGCATAGTTAATTTTGTGTATGAGAGCGTACACTGAGCATTGTTATATTTGTACCTAGCTTTTGCTGCTCACAATATTAACTTCTAGTTTTAACATGCTGCTTCCCTCTGCTGCAATGTAAGGTCACATTTGTTTTTGGAATGAGGGGGAGTGAGCAATGCAGGCCATAGCCTCAGAGGAGCAAGTGGTGGTTATAAAATTAACCACTGCAAGGCGCGGGGGTGGGGGGGATATCCTCCCCAAAATGTTTCAGTCTCTTGCGCTATGGTAACTTGATCGTAACTTGATAGATATCAGGGCACTTCTCCAAAGCACTGAGCTACAGTAGCAATTGTTATTTATTTAGTATGACTGGGTGTACCCTGACATGAGTAGGGCCAGCAGCCTTGCCTTGTGTCAGTGAACAGGGCATGGGCTTTGTCAGGTGAGCAAAAGCCTGCCCCCCAGTTGCCATGAAATGGGAAAAGCCTGTGCCACTGCACAGACTAGTTGATGAGGCAAAAGAGGGTGAATCTGTGTTTGCACAACTGAGTACAAAAGAAATATGCTTGAGGAGTTCCTGAGGTCATGGTTGATTTTGGGAGCTTCAGGGGAAGTGCACCTGCAAGGAACAGATGCAGATTTGTTGTGTAGGTGATTTTGGTCCATGATATGTGGGGATGTAAATGGTTGTGGCAAGAGTGCCCTCATCTATGCAAATCGGGAGATACTGGAGTAGTTTATAGATACTGGAGTAGTTTATATGCAGGCTCAGCAGATGTGCAGGAGGAGTATTGACTCAGCCTTTGAGGAACATTTAAACAAGCTGCTGCTCAATGGGATGTTGAAAGCCAGCAAAGCACAGGCTGTTCTAAACTTGGCCTGACTGGGCAGGAAAGTGCACTGATCAAAGAGGATGACAATCAAACTGATGCTTTAGAGCAGTCAGAGGTAAGGGAGTAGAAGGGACACATTTACAAGTGTAAAGTGGAAAGCATTCCTTCAAATCCATCTCTTCATGACTTCTTGGATCCTTTTTTCAAGTTATCCTTCTATGAGCTGACAATTCTTACAACTCAGCTTTTTATGTTGCATACTGTCTCTGTGGCATCAGAGGCAGGATCCCATGTACCCAAGTAGATTCTCACAATTGGGAAGTTGTCTTTATTTTAGAGGCAGCTGTCCATATATTTAAAGCCATGCCCGTTGGTGAGATTGCTCTTGCTCAGTTATTATTTGTTTGGGATTTTTTTCCTGCAGGTCTTTTTTTATAGAGTACTTAAAAGCACAGTGCTCTACTGGGTGAATTTTCTGGATTAATTATTCTGTAGGATATGCTTTCCAATGTTAAGAGATAGCTCACAGTAGGGCGTCTGGAAAATATGAAAATGGCTGAGGTGAATATTTACCAGTAGTTCTGAGTTTAAAATGTATTTATATGGGCCAAGAAAGTCTATAAAACAATCAAAAATAAATGATTTTGAAATGTTGGCACTCTTTAATTTGTGCAACACTGATAAATTCGAGCAGGTACAGCTAGTGAAGATAAATAGTATGGCAGAAGTGCTGTGAGTCAAAGAGCCTGTAAAAACCTTGTTGGCACAAAGTTCATTTCCTCATCTACCAGCCTGCCCTGTGACTCCTGTCTTCCTTCACATGAGCTGCCATTTGTTATCCTGAAATGTGACTTGAGGTGTCAAAGGGAAAGAGCAGAGCGCAGAGGAGCATTGCCTGGGCCTTCATCAAGGTCTCTCGAGTGTGTCCAAACCAGATCCTGGCAGAGAGTCACATGGTTTAGACACTTTGGGAATGTGTAATTAATGGTTAGAAATTTCCATTAAGAACTGATTTTTGATCCCTGTAGTTTTATGGTAAAGAAGTCCACATCTGGCAGTTAAGTTTTTCTCAGTGTCTTGGCTTGTTCTGAGTTTCTCTGTAATGAAATTTCAGCAATTTCAGAATTAATGATGATGTGAAACTCTTCTGTTGCCTTTATTCCATGAGAATACTTTTGCACATCTTTATTGTGGTGCTATGCCCAGAGGCAGTAACATTGCAAGCAACCAAAGTGGCAATCACTGCAGCTATGTTGGCACTTTGTATTTGTTTCCTTTCTCCTAAATCCCTGAGAGCACCTCCAAAATTGCCAGTGTGCAAATTAATCTCTCAAACAGCACATGGGATTAGCGTTTCAGTGGAGTTATGTCAACACTGTCATTACTGAGAGGGAGCACTAACAGATACAGCTTTCAGTGTTACTGCAAGGTATAAGTAGTAAATTCAGCCTTGTGTGATGGAAAGACAAACATTGAGTTTATCTGTTAGCCCACTGAATATACAGAAAAATTGAAGTATTATTTGGGTTGTTTGGATGGAATTGTGGCCATAGTGCATTCAACAGAAGCTTTGTTGTTTGCTTGCTAGCAACAGGTTCTCACCAATTTGGTCCTTCAGTGTTTGGAAGATGAATAGCTGCTGACAGCCACTGAAACAAGTAATTTCCCTGATGTGCAATTTTTCAAGGAGTGGGAATTGCGGAATGCGTGGCAGGAACAGACACTTATACTGAAAGCGTAGATAGTCTTGATAACTTATTCTGTTCCTGGAATGGTTGAAGTTGAATGCTTTTAGTAACAAGCTGGTTTTCTACAGTAGCAGTAGGACAATGAGGAAATCTGTGATTTGTTTAAAGAATGTGGAATGCATTGCTTTGAGCTGTGTTTTAAGTCACCAAGAACTCATCTGCTTCCTTGTTTTTGCAGTGTATAAATGGGTACTTCAAAATGCGATTTTACAGATTTTTATCCCATGCCTCCAGGTGTTGTAGCTGGAGTGCAATATTGCAGTGACTGTGTGCCAAATATCTGTTAAGAATTACCTGGGAAGACAACAGACACTGAGATTTTTAAAAGAAAAGGAAGTACTCCACTTCTACTTTTTAGAAAGATGTGCATGTTTTATGTCTTGTGATTCCTTTGAAAATCCTAACCAGAGCATCTAAAAGTAGCAAAGATGCAGTAAAATTATTCTCTTCAAACTTTTCACATGTGTTCAGTGGAGTACTGAGTAATCCCACTCCTTGTTCTTCTTCATTTGTTTGGGTTTTTTAATAGGGTATTCCAGGACCACATGGTAACCCAGGTTTGCCAGGATTGCCGGGTCCGAAGGTGAGTTAATTTATCCATGTTGCCATGTAAATACATGAACCTTTTAATGAGTTTTTGGAAGGCCCAGAACAGTTTCCTATAATAGAAGTAATTGGCTTGGTTTACAAAGGGAGTGTGTTTTAATTAAATGTAATCAATCAAATTTAACTTCATATCAAAACAAAATAGCAGATTATTCAGTGGAAAGACACCTCAGTGTGCAGAATGCTGACTCAGAAACAGTTATTCATGCAAGTAGTCTGTACTTCCCAAAAGAGTTCCTGTAAATCAGCTCAGGCTTCCTGATAAACTGAAGTTTAAATGAGAATAAACAATTGCTGTAACCTGTTTGCCTTTAAAAAGAAAAGAAAAAATAGACTGTCATTCTCTATAAATTGCTATTTTATTGTCCATGTCCAGCCTTTTATATTGAAATATTCTGGTATTTCAGACATTATTACTTGATTAATATGCTAGAATAATCTAAAGATTTATGAATGTGATATTTAAAATCAAAGACAAAATACTGGACTGGAAGCTCAAATAACACCTTCAAACTTGTGTAACATAGGATCTTTAAATAGATTTGACAGATCTGTGCAGTTGCAGAATGCCTTCAACTCATATTTAGTTTGAGCCATTTGATAGATATGGTAGGAAAAAAGCAGCACCATGATTTGTTTCATACAATTCCTAATTGAAGGAATCTGACCTGTCATGACAGGTGTTAAAATTTGCTTGAGGACATAAAAAGAATTTTAATAAAGCTTTTAGTGCCAAATGCTGTGAAACCAAGTTGATTCTATTTTTGGTTTGTGTTCTTATGTACTTCTTTTGTAGGAACAATTAAACTTAGAGATTCATAATTAATTTTTACCATTTTTATGCTGGCTGTATAATAGAATATATCGCTAGGAAGATAATTGTAACCAATTGCTCCAAGGCTTTGTTTTGTAATGTATTTTCTGCTGAAGTGTTGGAAGTACAGACAGAGCAATTTGGCTGGGGTGTCTGCTGTAATCCTGCTTAGATTTACCAATAAATCTGCTTTTTAAAAGTTTGTGACATGAAATTTGGAAAATACAAATCTCATTTCAGTGTGAACTTACACCGTTATATGCTTTGTAGTTCTTTACTGAAAAAATTAGGAGAAGAATATCTGTAATAACAAGTACATTCTATATGAAGATTCCTCCTCCTCTTGCTGTACCAGTTGAGAATACTTGTTTTCACATATATTACTAAAAACTCTCTTCCCTGATGGTATTAATGAGCTTATTTTCTCTGCAACAGGGCCCTAAAGGGGACCCAGGATTCTCTCCAGGACGAGCAAAACGTGGAGAAAAGGTATTATTTTCTTAATTATAGAAAAATGCTTTGTCCCATTTTTTTGTGAAGCATTGTTTAATATGCTGAAAAATTATGACATCACGATGCTTTGTATTTGCTTTAGCATTGGTGTATTTTAACAATTATGTTAGACTGAGCAGTGTAGTCACAAGTGATGTAATACACTGAAGGAAAATGAAAAAAAATATATTAAAAGCCAAAACTGGAATTATATATTTGATTTAATTTACAAAAATAAAAGGGAAGTACTTTGAGAACAATGAAATTGGATTAGTTTCACACTGATGTAACAAGGTACAGTTGACAGTTCTCTTTAGTACTTTGCATTAGTCCAGAGGGTTGTGTGAAACAGAATTTGGTGATGACAGGGGCACACAGTATTGCATGTGGTATTTAACCACTTCTTTTAAATGGACTCTTGATGCTGGTTTGTCCTTTCACTTCAGAGTTTCTCCTATTAGTCCCTGCTGAGCCACTTTAGCAAAATGAGCAGTTGCTCTCTCTGCCCAAAATAGTTGAGTATAAATATTCAAATATTCTATTCCTCATAAAAATGGTGAGCTTGAAAGTGTGTGATTATTTAATTTTTACACTGCAAATGTACTGAAAATGTATGAAACTTGAGTCAATATGATAACACTGTAATTGGATGTTTGCATTCTAATGTGTTCGTCTCTATCTTTTAGAATATCTTGTATTTATGCTGAATTTCATTAACAGCATTTGCTAGTAGGTAAATTATGGAATGTTTATGCTACATGGAAAACACTGTAAGAATGCAGGACCACTCTCTGTAATGGAGAAAGCACTAGCAAATAACTATTGTTTAGTAGCTGATGTGTACATAAAGTAACTTAATTTTTAATGCACACATGCTGTCAAACCCTAAAATTCACAAATACATATTGTAAATGTTAAAGGACTGCTGAGAAGAAATTCAGAGATGTGCCTGTAGATGCACTAATGAGAAATTGAAGTGCAGCTTTTGTGGAAATAACATTATTTTAATCTAACCAGCTTTTGCTTTTGGCAATCGAATCATAGTGTGGTTAGCTGTGCGTGTCTGCCTGAACCTATACTCTTTGGCATAAACTCAAGCAGCCACAGAACAGTCTAAAGCCCACCCATATATTTGTACAACATGTGGAATGCATCTATAATCAAAAAATACGGGATTGATACACATTTGTATAGTTCTTGCTATTTTGCGTTCTTAATTTTTCCCCCAATTCAAATTTGCTTGCCCTAATTGATGGACTTGAATTTACTTGGATGCTAACTCACTTCCAGGATCCATTCCTTGACTCATTGAGTTTGAACTTGGCCATTAATCCTGACAGAGTGAATCTCTTCACTGTCATTCCTGAGCAAGAAATAAGAGATGGAACAACCTTCCCTCTGTCCCCATCTGCAACAACCATAAAAATTTGCGTCTTTTTCCCTCTCCCTAGTATTTGAGATGCTCTAATTCTTGTTCCCATATGCCGTCATGTGGTTGTGAAGTTCAAAGGACCCAATGGGAATAGCTGTCTTTCTGTCTGTAAGCATCTTGCAAGGTGCCTTTTGCACAGGTTAGATTTACGTGGTGTGGTACACAGTGCGTACTGTAATGGTGTCCGGGTTCCTGGCTGGGCATTGTTGGCATAACAGTAATGCAAACAATAAATGGTAATAGTTATATATATTAATTTGAGGAAAGGATTACCTCAAGAGTTGTATAGCTTCTTCACTCCCATTTACGTTGGCTAAAAGTAAACATCGTGAGGTTGTGAACTCAGTCTGTTCCAGCCATGATTTGGCCATGTTGCAGGAGCACACGTGTTGTACCTGGTGGTTGCACCTGAGGAACTGTTGGCTTTGCCGTTTCTTCCAGTAAAAATCTATGCCTAATCAAACAACATTAGCTGCTTCTTCACACTAAATATCCAAGAATGAAGAGAAGATATGATGTCCTACATGTTTATAGGCCTGTGTCATGTTCAGTGAAACATATCAATTCTGGATGTTTTTGTTGTACAGGGCAATCCAGGCCCCATAGGCTCTCCAGGTCCCCCTGGGATCAAAGGTCAGAAGGTAAGATTCTGTTTCCATTTTCATGGGACTTACGCTGGCCCAAGTGGCCATCAGATGAGTGTCTGGTGGTCAAGAGGCAATACAATGGCTTTAGGCTTGCCGTTGTCATTGTGCTTGTCTGCTGTGCAAAACCTTCCTGTGCAAGCGAATTGAGTGAGATCATCATAGCATGGTGCAAGTCACAGCTGCTTAGGTTGGGGTTCAGAAGGTATGGTGAAGAGCTGGTAGGCAGGGCAGGCTTACCTGTCAAGTGCAGCCATTTTGAATCCATTTCATTAAATTTTAGTATAGTTATATGCTATAATACAGCATATAATAGGGTTTTTTAATTTATTTTTCTATATTGTGTATTTTGTGGCCTGAATAGTCCTTGCAGTTATATAGACTGTCTGTCATTCAGACCACTCAGTCTGGGTCCCACTGTGCTGCACATGGTACAAGTCAGACACTGAAACGTACTACGTTTTAGTTGGCAGTAAATATTTTTTTCTCTCATGCAGACCAAAGTATTCTTACAACTTGCTATGTTTTTGAAATGTGTTTGAAGTCTGTGTTGCTGTAATTGGAAGCTTCAAATCATTCTCTTCCACGTTGCACTTTTAAGTCAATCTTCATTAGAAATTGGAAGGTAATTAATTTTTCAAATTAGTGCATGTGAACTTTTATTTATTTTCATCTTAGCTCAGAGTGACCCACATCTAATTTGTATGGGTACACTCAAGAATACAGACTCAAGCTAATAAAAATCTAAGAATTTTAAGAGGATTAGCCAAGTCACAGGAAAAGAAACCCCTGTGTGAAAACTGTCTCATTGGAATGATGTAAATTTTAACTTAGTTTAGCTTCATTCCCAACCAGCATTAAGCAAGTTAGGCTGAAATAAGGCCATGGTAACTCCAAATAAGGGTATGGGCTTACTACTCTAATCAGAGTTCAGAGCAGTTCTGCTCTGACAGAAGTAAAACGCTGTTGTGTAGAAACATGCACACCAGTAATCAGTCCTTCATCTCCATTGCTTGTGTGCCTTCTTTTGAGACTGTGCATGCAGGTGTTAATCAGCTAAACTGACCCACTTTGAGACTAAATTATGATAAACTTTTCTTGGAGTTGTGTGTAGCTGCATTTAGTTTCCTTTTTTCCTACCACAAAAATAAGAAACTACCAAGAGTTCTCTTCTAGCAACACCTGCTTTAGTTGATTAATTAAACATAATGAGTATAATGTTCTGTAATGGATAAAATTCATGAAATAGAGATGGCCGGGACTGTAAAAAAAAAACTGTAGTTTTCTGAGGCACATTTTAAAAGCTAAAGAGGAGTTACTGGCTTATTCCAAAATTGTCACCAAGCAAAATAATTTTATCATTTAATCTCATACATGATAATAAAATTAATTTCATGCACAAAATAATGTCATGGTCATGCAGAAGCTCATCCAAAAATTTGGATTACCTGATCTGCTGAAATCAGTTGCAGAATTTCTTTTTATTACAGTGAGTCTCAAGTCTCTACTGAGTGATGAATATCGTCCTGCTGCAAGGCAGCCAGATGTTCAACATCAGCCAAGATACTCCTGCTGTTCAGTCAATGTCTTTGAGTCCAATTTTATGTTAGATTTCTATCCAGAATAAGGATTGTTTTGGTATTTCTCTTTAAAGCTGTAGCTTTTGGACTTGTGTATTTCCAGTACCTCTTGAAAAGGATGTGGAGGCCAGAAACTTGGCTTTTGCATAAATCATGCAACTGTTAGAGCTTTCCTTTTAGGCCACCTTGTCTGGGTATGTTTGATACAGTGTAAAGACATTTGAAAAGGTTTCCCTTTCAAGTATACTGATGCGGATGACAGGTTCCAGCTCTACTTTTAATTTTTTAATTTTTTCTTTAAGAGCTAAAATGTACTTGAAATGGTCAATATGCAGGGTTTGACAGTTTTGTGATTACAGCACCAGAGGGAAGATTTCTGGGATGAGGTAATTTTCCCTACCAATATAAATTCTATAGTATAAGAGCTGAAATTTGTGTTCTATGTTAACTTTAAAAAGAGTTGTCATATGTCATAGAAGGGCTGTCTCTCCTGAGTGTGTCCTAGAATAGTCTGAGGTGACTGTCTACTTATACCCCTCCTCCAAACTGCTTGTTCAGGAAAGGTGGTGTGACAAGGATTTGGAATCGGGAAAAGCACTGTACAGAATCTAGTTCTCCGGTTTCAGCAGTTAACTGGTGTCAGCAGCCCATGTACTCATTTGTTTAAAAGAGAACAAGTCTGGAATTGTCTGAAAGCATGCTGGTATCTTGAAATTGTCTAAACTGCTAAGATGATTTCTTACTGCTTTTCTCTAACTCAGCTTTCATAGGAACTGCTAAATGTAAACCACTTCTGCAAGCAGATGATATTTTTTTTCTTGATAAAGGGAGAATGGAGTAGGAAAAGATCCATTTTGTTTGTTTACCTGTATTTATTACATATCTCTTTCTCTACCTGCAGGGTCTTAAGGGTTATCCAGGACTGCGAGGGCCACGGGGGGAGCAGGTGAGTGATGGCAGCACAGTACACTGTACTCTGCAGATGAACAGTTGTCAATAGAGGAATGTATGACCCACTGTAAGTTTCAATATAAGCTATCAGTGTAAATTACTGACTGCTTAAGGAAATACTGGACCGTTCTTGACCAAGAATGCAGATTGTTTGGAGGTCAGTGTGGTAAAAAATGGTCTAAATGAAATGGAAAGGATCAACTTGTTTTGCAGCTCCCACACCAGCTCGGCAGGTGTTGGTGCAAAATTCTTATAAAAGGCACATTTTTGATTCTCCAAAATCTCTACTGATTTAATGCATTTTAAATCTCCTAACATGTAGAAAATGCAATATTTATTGAGTGCTTTTTTCATTTCCACATCAGTACAAGAAGCAATCTGAATTTAAGTTTCAAAGCCATCCAATTGCCTATTTCTTGTGTTAGCATTAGTGATGCTCCCAATGGCAGAGTAGGTGGAAGAATGAGTCTCCTTTTGGATGATCCTGAAAAGGAAATGGTGATAACAGATGGTAAACACCTGAAGGGAGATGAAGACTCAAGAGCCGGTTTCAGAGTTTCATACACAAATCTTAACTGAATGAGTGAGTTTTCTTATGGGCTTACAGGAATTTTTCTGTGATAACTACAATATAGCAGTGAAATAGAGAGCTAGTGGGGAAAAAAAAGGTGATTAGCATCAGGAGAAGAAGATAGAAGTTCTATGCATTGATTAATCTAGTGCTTATATTGACCTGATTCTGGAAGAAACAAAACAAGTAAAAGTTTACTTTTTAAGGGCACAAGGATTCTTCTTTAATAAAAAATTTAATGTATTTGTTCAAATACAGCTATGACCTGTGTGGTTACTTCATTATAAGGACCTGTCTCCTATAGCTCTCATCAATTATTTTTTACAAATAACATCTATGTTATTACTATGAAAATAAGGGGTGCATTGTTGTATTTCACAAAATCTTAGACTCTTCAAAGGATATGTAACTGAAATTGGTAAAGTTATGATGAGTGAATTTTACAGTATTACTGTGTATCTTGCTTTAAAAAAAAGTAATTTTTCCATGAGCTTAAGCTGCGTGATACAACTCAATGTTAAAAGAGACAGAAATGATAAAACAAACTTCAAGCCATGACATTAAATGTTTGCTGTTTCTTTTTTTTTTTCTTCCTTTCCCTTCTCCCCCTCACCCCTTTTTTCCACTTAGGGAATTCCAGGAATGGCTGGCAGTACTGGGGCCATTGGTTACCCTGGCAGGCAGGTGCAGTAACTATACTAATGTCTTTGGGGTTTTTTTTTGGTCGTGGTTTTTTTCTCATTTTTTCTTGTCAGAAGTACCATATCTAACTATTTTGAAATATTAATCATAGAAATACATTTGTTTACATCTTGTCATTTAGCTTTGGCAAACCTTTCTCTGGTAGTGCCCTTGAGGGACTGTTGAGGCTCATGGCTGTTCAATTTTGATGGGTTAGTTGCAGTAATGCTCTTCCTTTCTAGAATATATGTGATGTTACCAAAATAGTGAATGTCTAAATACTGAGTACTTAAACACTTTACAGTCCTCTGTAAACCTCATGTTGTTCTATGTGTTTTATCTCCTTTGTGTTTCAAGTCCAGAAGCAGTGGGACCTGTTTACTGCACGTGTGTACTTCACTGCTGAAATTTCTTCAGCCCTTTAGAGAAACAGAATATTAAAAGATTTTTTTCCCCATTGAGATATTTCGAGAGAGCCAATAAAGCCAGAAAGCAGGTGTTTTTTAAACACAAGCCCTTATGTACATATTGATTTTGAGTGTTTAGATTTACATGTTAGGTAACAAATACCTCAGTGCAGTAATACAAATAAGACATAAAGTAGGAATAATCATTATTTTCCCCGTATAAACATATATGAGACAAATTGACAACAGGTGACTTTGTGATTTTGTGTTTGCTTAGAGGGTAAATTTGGCCAATAGTTCAGTGTTTTATTGGATTGGGTCTGTAATGGCTATATATTTTAAAATTCCTTTACAATATTTTACAGATTAATGAATAACATTTTTGTGTAGACTCATGTAAAATGCTTAGAGCATTTGGGCTACATTTTCTATTCTGACATTAGCTTGAAAATAATTGGGAATGTTTCCAAATATAAAAGCTCATGAGAAATCCTGTGAAATTGTCACTGTAACACCAGATCACTGGGTCTGGAAAAAAATATCCTCCTGGAAGAAATAATTGTGATGTAGTGGAAATTTCAGTCATTGTCTATATTTCAGCCATGTATTACTGGGAGACCTTTCTGAAAATGGTTCCAGGGGACTACTTGATGACACAGTCTTCAATGCTAGTAATTTCAAGAATGTGTTGCCAGTTTATAGTTAATGAATGCTGTTGCAGTTCTTTTACATAGATCATGTCTGGCTGTTTAAAATTGATTACAACTCATGTGTTTTTGTAATAGGGCTTAGCTGGACCAGAAGGTAACCCAGGTCCTAAAGGTGTAAGAGTAAGTAAGCATTTTAAGCATTTTGGTATGCATGTCTATTTTTGCCCATACAGTACATAAGAAAGGGGATGAGGAATTGAGTTCAACTCTGCTAGTTGTGTGCTTGCTGAATGACTCTGCCTTTACAGAACCTACAAATGAGAAAACAGTGTGTGTTTCAAGATACATGTGAGAGGTTTGGGTTTTTTCCTATGGTAAGCTGCACAAAGCAGCCTTCCATTGTTGCCCTTCCTCTCACTTGCATGCAGGCAAGAGAAGAAAGCAATTCTGAGAGTGTGAGAGCTGGGAGTGAAGAGGAGTGGACATTTCCTGCCTGAAGCATTATTTCCATAATGGAAGTTGTCAAGAAGGGAGACATGTGGCATTGGCAATCCGTAACACTACAGAAGTTGATAAAGGGAAACAGTCTTGTCACGTAAAAACCTTGAGAGTGATCTTGGGATTTTTAGAATTATTCAGTTTTAGTTAGATATATCCCAGGGACTGAAGGCTCTTAATTCAAGTTTTGTTTTTGATGATTCTTGAAATTAAAATAGTTTGGAGTTTTTTTCTATACATGCTGGTGCATGGATAAATATTTTTTCAGAGTGATTCTCCCCATCAAGCAGTAGACACAGGTTTATAGAAAACTGCATATTGCTGGTTGCATCTAGGATTTGAAGGAGGCTTTTGCTCAGTGTTTTCAGGCCCTCAGCTCATATGCAGTTTGCTGAGCAGTGTGCTGTGTTCTCAGGTATCAATTAAGATAACCTTATTGTGTTGCAAGATTTGCTTTTGTCCTGTTTCTTTAAAGTAGTTACTAAGAGCCTTTACCTGCGGCAGATTTTTATACATTTAGCTGTGTTTTTTGGAGTGGGTTTTTTTTGTTAATGTCAGTTTTCATTACAGTCATGGGAAAAATTAGTTTGTCAGGATCAAGTGCCAACAGATATTGCACCCTCAGGGATTGTTTCTTTTATGTTTCTTCAGTTTATTTTTGCTCAGGTTCCCAAGCATTTTGTCTTGTTCCCCCTTCAACCAGCAACACATTAAGTGATCCCATTCACTTCCTGAAAAGTTACTGCTGCTCTGTTTACACAAAGCTGAAAATGGCCAATGCATGAGTAATTTTAGGGGGAAAACACCTGTCATGCCTTTAGGCTAAGTCCTGTGTATGAATTTTAGAAGCAACTCCCAGTAAAAATGATGACACAGCCCTCTGGAGACATATTGCCATGGAGGTGTACAGCAACATGATATGAAGCATCTTTAGAGCTTTGTTTAAAACCTTCCTGTAATCAACTTGTGCTCTTTCTCAGCCATTTAAAGTGTAGAAAGTAGAAGTGCCTTGTTTTCATTACTCTCATTAGGTCTGAATGACAAGAAGCACACTATCTTTCATAATTAAAAAAAGGTCAACCTCTGAGAAATAATTAGTTGGAGGACTGGAGAGAGATGAAAGCCAGGAATTCTTTTAGTAACTAATATTTTTGTTCTGGTCTCGGGTTGAATCTGGTAGTGCAGAACCCATCTCTCCATGCAGCTGAGGAACGATGGCAGAGAAATGCGTTGTGACTGAACTTGAATATGTTGTTCTTATATTAAGCTAAACTGTCTTGTGAGAGCTCTTGCATGTAGCAGTGATCACACTGTTATTCAAGGTGAGAGCATCTTTTCTGATGTATTGCCTGAATAAGCTTAGCATATGAAAAAAATTGCTAATTTCATCTATTCTAATAAATAAGGCATCTGATGCGACCTTGTCTTATTAGACCACTTTCTTAGTACTTTAACTTGTAACAGGAAATTGGTTTTGCTGTTGGTTGGAAAGTAAATCCTAGTCATATTTAAATGGCTAGAGCTTCACTGGTAGTTTCAAATGAGCCTGAATTTAATGCCTGTATCATGAACCCATAGCTGGCCAATGCTGAAGGACAAGCAATGTTGGTGAAAAACATTGTTCTTGTGCTTTTAGGGTTTCATTGGACCTCCAGGTGTGGCAGGACAACCAGGACCTGAAGGAGAAAGGGTAAGCTTAATGGAACATTAATGAAATGTGGATGTTTGTGTGGTAATTCAGTATATGTTGGAATGGGGAAAACTGTACAAGGTGTAATGATTCATTTAAGTATTTTTTACTAAAAGCAAAACTAATGTGAAGAAATGGGTCATATCTAATTCGTGTAATCAATGCACTGGTGCTAAAGTTAAATGGGGAGCAGCTGTAAATTATTATTTTATTTTACCCTAAAGCTGCAAGGATTAGGATTATTTTTTCTTACCAACAAGACCCTCAGTGAACATTTTTCATTGAAGCAATTTCATTCAGTCATAATTGACATTTATCCCTTGTCAGATGATCTTTGCAGTAGAACCAGCTATGGAAGTCTCTGTCACTTTGTGCTTGAGCTTTTTGTTATTTCTCTGGAGCACAAAGGCTGTCTGGCCATGCACTCTGATGGAAGCAGGACATGGTGCTTTTTTGTAGTGTTCTGGTATGGCCGCAGTAAAGACAAGCTAAGTTTGTGTCTCCACTATAGGACAACGTATCTATGATTCTTTGCTCAAATATTTTTTCTTTTTTTTTTAAATTTTATTTCATCATGGTGCTTCCTGATGCTGTCTTTTTTTCAATCAAATAATCAAATGCAGGTTTAATTATTTGAATTTAAGTATTGAAGAAAACTTACTTTTGATGGGTTATTTGTTTCTCAGGGCATCCCAGGCTTTCGTGGAAAGAGAGGTCCTAAAGGGAGACAGGTAAAGCTTCTAATACTTGTTACAGTTCCTGCTGCCAATGTAAATCCACCTATAATTCAATCTGTAACTTTATTCGGCTGAAAAAAGATAGTTTTATTTTTTTCATAGATGACTTTCTATTGTTTTCAGTTAGTACTTTGCAGAAGTGCATATTGTTTGCAGGTTATAGCATCCTGAAATGTAGACAGCTTACCATAAGGAGCCCTGTGGCATGTTACTGATAGCTGTGAGAAGGGTTAAAAGGTGACAGAAGCATATAAATATATGCTATAAAGTTGGTGTTAGAACAAGGTGCACATATGATGACGGCTTTGTAAATCTGATTTTGGTGTTGGTTTGGATGAAGATCAGCGGTTTCTAATGTCTGGTATTTCTGGACTGTGGCAAATTAAAGCTGTCTTCTACTTAATGTACATTTCTACAGCTGAGAATAAACACAAATCTGCCAAGTATACATTATCAAGGTCTACATGTTTCCTGTGGTAGATCTTCAATGCCAAGTGTGTTGTTCTCTGCTGCAACCATATTATTTCAGGTCTTTGAAGCTGTCCAGGAGTTTCTAATTTTAACTTTCTTGTGGTTAGAGATTGGAAACTACGATAGTGTTCTCCACTTGTGCAGTCAGTTGCACTCAGCAGTTCAAATGGTTTTCATCTAGTGTGTTGAACAAGCTTGTTCAGCAGTGGTAGTATGATTATCATCATTTGACCCTTGATGTATGCTAAGAAAATTGTGGAGCATTCTTTCTAATTGTTCTGTTTTCTGAGTGATCTAACACCAGCCAAAAAAGTCACTAGCCCACAAGAGTTGCTTTGATGTAAAGAAAGAAAAAGTGCCATGAAGTTGATAGACTGCTTTCTGAAGCTGTTATCAAGTTGTTGAGGTATAAAATCAAAGGAGGAGTCTGGATTTTAATTTTTCTGCTAGAATGCCAGAGTGCTCCTATGCTTGTTGGCCATACTGTTGTTTGCTTATAATTCGAATCAAATGCTACTTTGTGCATCTGAGTGTTGGGCAAGAAGGGCTCTGTGCCATCAACACCTTGCAGTAGTTGGCAGTGTCTTGGACTGATGAGTCACATGTGGCATTTAAGGAGAACCTGGATGACAATCAAAGGCTTGTGCTGAGTGTGGAACAGGAAGAGGAGATGACAGCAGAGTACACTAAAACATGTTTTGCATTATACTGTTATTCTCCATGGCAGGTTTCACCGAGGCTTCTTGTTGCCAGTATAGTTCCAATCTCTAGCAGTTAGCTGGTGTTGTGCATGCTGTGGTGAGCAGTTAGTTTTCCATTTACAATCACAGTGCCAGGATAAGGTCTGACAAGGAATTTTATTTATATAAAACAATTCAGATACGATTCACATAGGTGACAGAGCACCAAAAGCACCTCTGCACAGTGTCTGTGATTACCTTAATTCAATACTGATTTCTTCGTAGTGTTGTAATTTCCTCAATCCAAGTTTCATTTCAGATCCTTTCTATGATCTATTAAGTACTTATTTGACTAAAGGCTATTAATGTGGGGACCAAATCAGGAGAGTAATCACATGGGAACCTGGCTTGAAGTACTTTCCTGGATCACAGTCTTAGAGAACTTGTGTAATTTTAACCCCAAACAATGATGGCTGTGACGGCAGGGTCTTCTGGCACAGTACCCCGGAGTTAGCAATGCTGCTACTTTGGGGCAGAGCACTGTCACTAAAGGAAACTTGGCATGGCAGTTCTGCAGTGCCTGAAGTCAGGCTCCTCACCTTTTGTACTAGGGTGCAGCCTATTTGTTTGACTGTCAGGGATCTTCATGAAAGAAATCAGATCCCAAATATAACTTCCTTTTTGGAAAGTAATTTTAAAGTATAAGAGAAGTGGATCATACAAGGGATTGTACACTTATAATTTACAAAATGCTGCTACTAAGCAGGTTTATTGAATAGTTGTTCGTATTTGTAACATTTTTGGCATATTTGAAATGGAACAAAATTTTCAGTTGCTCAAGTCTTTATTGTGAAAATTATAGAGTGAGGATTTGTTTGAATTTTAGATTAGTTTTGCTTGCAATATGCTTTTAAGAAAATACTTCACATTAGAAGTATATGTATTTAATTTCTTTCCATTTTATGATCATAATAAAAAATTCATCTAGTTCTGCAGTATTGTTAATGCATTGTCTGTCTCGTTAGTATGATGCAGTTTGCTTTTACATACACATTTGGGGGATTGCTTTTACATAGTTTTCTTCTGTCTGTAACTAGTTAAAACCAGTTGTCAATGTGTCAGAACAGACCTTGGAAATTTTACCAAGAATTTATTAATCAAGTCCACTGTAACTGTAAAAAAAGTTCAGGTTCTGTTTTATATTAAAATTATGCATAGTCATAATTTATATGCTTTATAGTAATGTTAAATGCTAATACTGATTTAATAAAACACTTGTTGCACAGTAGTATTATATTGCTTCCAATTTTAGACTTTTCTCACCATTTTGCTTTGATTTTATTACTTAGTAACATCAATTAAAAGACGTTCTGTTGAGAATGGGATTATGTTGACTGTGGATAACCTGTCCCTTTTGTAACTCTTCCTATACTGCATTTGTGCTGTATATTTTGTGACCTCCATCTGTGCTTCTGTGTAGCTGGTAAAACTGTCCATTACATCCTCCATTTCCATTTTGACGCCTCATTTGTGAGTTTAAAAAATATGTATACATGTGGGTTCTGCCTCTTCCAACATTTTACCAATGGTAGGCAGTGCAACCAAACTATTATGCTATTTAAGAGAGGGTCATAAATTATTCTTGGTCTATATCCTCTTAGCTGGTAGCTTTTAACAACATAGACCCTCTCAAATATCCATTTTGCACATGTAAAATTTTACAGTACGTTTTCAGAGTTGTGGAAAAATTTGACCAATTGTGTAGAGCTTGGGAATCAATTAAATCAGCTTTAATAACAATTAACCTAAGAACCTCTACTTTTTAAATTATAAGACAGTAACAGTAGGAAGACCTGTATTGTCAGATCTCACAATTATGGATACAGATTCTTTTGTGATTTTTGTGATCACACCCTGAATTAAAAATTCATTGTTGTAAGAGGAATTACTGTGTTTTGCGCTCCTGAATTTTGAGGAGAAAGCAGAAAAAAATCTCCAACCAAAACCAATACAAAAAGCACTAGAAGGAGTGTCAAGCTTGTCTCAGATTACTTCACATTATCATGCATGATGATAATTAAGAGCTAATAAGTTGTTTCAACATGTTTTGGCAGTATGCATATATACATATATATGCACATATGCATATATGCACGTGCAGAAAAGGTTGCCTCCATTTTTACAGAATTTTGGTTAAGTTGTTACTGACTCTAAATATGGCTTAAGCAGTGCTTAAACTACTTTATGATGTGACTTGTTCATCTCCTTGACACTGTTTTATATTTTCTTCCTGACTGCTGTTCATATAGTAGCATATGATAATGCATATCTCCTGTTCCATTAAGGAGAGACACTGCTGTACTAAGTCCTGCGCTGGACAGCTATATGGATGTCTTCCAAAAACAGTAGTTTTAAAAGGCCAAATGAAGTGTACCTCTGCCCTGCAGCAGGTTTGAACATGGTCTTAGAGATATGAAAGGTTAATGCCTCAAAGTATGGTTCCTGATGCACAGGGAGGGATAAAAAGATACTGAAACATTGAAAAGACAACAGTCATTTAATGTAAAAATTATTGTAAGGGTGGGATTTGCCCCTTTTCCCCATGGAGATGGATCAGTAATGCTCTGCTGCTTTGTGGCTGATTTCTTGAGGTCAGTATATCTGTTATCTCAATACTCTGATAATACTGTGAGATTTTTCGATTCTCTTTCCTGTGAGTGCCTTAACTTGGAATTTTCCAGGTAGAATCCCTTTCCAGCTTAGTATTTTGCAAACTTCCTTATAGACTCTTACACGGACCTTACACTCTAATTAAAAAAGATTTTGAGTCATCTGTACTACATCCATTTGCCTAACTTCATACAGTGATAGCTATCATGAAAATACTGCATGCTGCTGTTTCAAACTAGTAGCGTGAGTTTCTTGTTAGCTTCATGTTGGCTCTTCCAGTAAAATAATGAGATCTGGCTAACAGTAATAAACTGATAAAATTCAATGAAAGAAAAAAAAACCAAACAAAACATCAATTCACTTTTTCCCAGAAATTTATGTGCTTCTGCAGTGGGTAACATCTGAAAGAAGTAAAACAGTCTTCAAAACCCTTAGAGGAAGGAAGAAAGAAAGATTAGAGCCAGCAAAGTGGTGGAATTCCACTTAATTTTGTTTCTCAAGGAAAAAGTGGAAATTCTGTTTCAATCTTTAGGGCTTCACTTGGTAAATCAGATTTCTTTCCTCTCCTGATAATCTAGTATCTGAAGTCAAAACTCTCCTAAACTGAATGAGGTTTTACCACGTCTGGAGTTATTGTTTCAGTCTCTCAATGCAGACTGAGGCAAGTGTTCTTGTTGGTAAGGATAATCTTGTGCCAGAAAGATGAAAAATTTGGTTTCTAATGAACATGTGTCATACTGAAAGAGCAGCCATTAATATTTGGGGATGAGATAAGGAGAGCAGGACAGATGTTTTAGTGAATGTTTCAGGTAAGATGGGGAAAAAACCCTGAGGTAAAAAGACTAAAATTGGAAAATGGACTCCAAGGAACTGTGCAGCTGAAAGAAACTTTCTGCTTTTCCCATTCCTTCATCATCCTTCCTGAATCTGCTTGCTGATGTCTTAATTTCTCATACCTGTAGGAATTCAGTGTTCTGATCACCCTTCATGCCTTGGATAATGAAGAATGACTATTTTCTCTCTGCTTTAGGGTTTTCCAGGTGACTTTGGAAATAGAGGCCCACCTGGTCCAGATGGAAGTCCTGTAAGTATTGAATTCTGTGTTGATTAACGTGATAAAATTTGTACCACTCAATATTAACTATTCTCCTAAACAGAAGGGAGATTTTTGCCTCAAAAGAAATGTCTTGATGTGCACAGGAAAATTCTGGACTGTAAAATTTTCCAGGAAATTGCTAGGACAGTACTATAGTAAGTATAAAAAAGAGCAACAAAAGATTCAGAAAGCTGCTGAAAGAATGCAGTTTCCACTGCTATATGTGCTGACTACCTTGAGAATCAGATCTCTTGCTGTCCTCATTGCTTTACTGATGAATGTTTTGTCTTCAAAAATTCTTGCATCGGATTTGATTTTGCGTTGTTTATTTAAACCATTATTTTAAGATCACCATAACAAAATAGGATTCTGCCTACGTGTAAAACCCTAGCTTTTGTATGCTTAGCTGTTGATAGTTGATTTCATTCTTTGAACTGCTACTGAAAGCAATTATGTTAGGATGTCATTTAGTGCATTGTAATCAGCATGATAACAGCTTCGTCCTTGGCAGCATGTGCAGGCTAAAGTGCTCTTGTAGTACGCTATTCAAACTGTGGCACAGTCACGTCACTTCACTGGCTGCCACAAAGGAGCTTTGCTATCTCGCTGTGTTTGTAGGGAAACTCTGGCTGCAGACTCCAAACTCAGGTTTCCTTTGGTGTCAGAAACTAGTGAAAGGCTTTGGGCAAGGCAAGGGAACAGCAATAAGCGCTGGGTAAAAGAGCAGCAGATTTAAATCATCCTGTATCATTGGATGCTCCTTGGGAACTGCTGTCAGTTTGCATCTAAAGATTTTTCTGATGTGGATCAGAGTCAGCAAGTGGGCAGAGATTGTTTCCTTTTTGAAGGCCTGCCCTGACACCCATCTTAGAGATTTGTTTCAGAAAAGCTTATGTGAGTTTTGCTGGTGAGTTATCAACATTTGGTGTCAGCGTTGTGGAAGTAAGGAAAACAAAACATTTTTGCATTTCTACTCCCTGAGGCAGAGTTTCCCTTTTTGGAATGTCAGGTGATGTCAGTACAGTGCTTTTCATTTTGAAAACCCTCTGAGGGTTTGTGAGTGTCACCAGCTGCTTTGCAAATGGTATTATAAATGTTAGTTCTTCCTTCCCCTCCCAAGTCTCCCTTCGTTCCTGATAAAGCAGATATTGTCTTTTCACCAGATCTGCGGAACAGTACTTTAATAGAAACAAACTCAGAAAGGCTGGATCTGAAATTACAGACTTGCACTTTACAAAGAAGTCTGTTTTAGTGCAAACATTTGCAAACAAGTTCCATCTAATCTGCCAAGACAGCTGCTGATCTTTCTGCCTTCTTAGACAGGCAGCAACCCTTCTCCCCTCCTCCAAAACTCAGCCTGCAGGGCTTGTTCAGGCAAAGGGCCAGAGCTGCAGCTGCAGGGGGCTGCAGTGCTCCTGGGATCTTTCAGAGCCTGTTGGTGAGCTGGCAGCGGAGAGCAGGGGCTGCCTGGGAGGCCTGTGGTGGCAGGAACTTGAGGGGAAGACATTTCTTCCCGTGTGCTGACTTGACACTAATGACACTCGTCTCCATGCCTGGTTTCTTCTGCTTAACTGCCTGATGCCATCCGTCATTTCCACAACACCCTCCCTGTTCTCTGAGGGTGTCGGTCTGCCTTGGAGGATGTTGCTGGAGCATTCAGCTTCACCTCTGGTTAGTTTGGAGCAGATTGGAGGATGTGCGTAGGCACCAGAGGAGGGAGGAGAGCACAGAGATATCCTCTGGGCCACGTCCAAGTCATGCCCACTTGGACACCTTTAGAATGGGCTTAGATTTGCTTGCATAAAACTTCCCCTCTGCCATGGGTGCCACCAGGCTGTGGTGAACCCTGTGTGTGACACTGAGTAGCAGGTCCCAGGGGTTGGACACCCCACGTGAGGCATGATGATCTGAAGGGCTACGATGCTGATGTCATGTAGGGCAAAGAGACTTGGTGGCTGTTTTCTGCAGTGTTTAACTTCTTCAGAGTTCAATTTGAGCCTTTGACAAAGGCTGTACTTAGAGTACTGTTGAATTTGTAACTTCTTTATAAAGTACAAATACTGTAGTTTGTATCAAGAATAAATTTTTCATAAAGTGTAAATTTTGCAGAAACCTTTCTTTGAACTGAGCTGGGGTTCTGTTTCTCTTTCAATGAAATCTTAATAAATTTGGTTTTCACCCTCAAAAACTATTTATTTCTTCCTCCCACTTTAAGTATTGTGGTAAAAAAAATTAAACTCATATTTCTGCATTTACAGCAGGAATGATTTCATATACAAATATCTGGAGATTGAATGGCACAATCCAGGGATTTTAATAACTATGTTCCTCTATACAGTGATAAAGTGTCCCTCTTGGGAAATTCTCTAAAAATCCAAATGACTTCATTTGGAGGTCACTTTTGTTAATCTTATCCCCTGGATTTCTTTTCAAATGGTAAAATTCAGATAATCTAAAATTAATTTTCTTTGAAGGGAATTGTTGGTGGTGTTGGTCCTCCTGGATTTCCAGGACTGAGAGTGAGTACACTTTTATTACTTAATTTGATGTGGTTTCATGAGGGTGTTTGTCTTGTGTGTTTGTGAAATAGCAAAATTACTATGAAAATCCAAGGATTTAAACAGATTTTGTTTTAGGTAGCCATGATTTTAATTAAAATCACTCTACAAAACTGCTGTCATGTTGCCAGGATGGAGTACTTCTTTACTTGGTGTGGATTTGTACGCTTGTTGCTGATCCAGTGTGTCTGGTTTTTTTAGTGTGAAATAACCAAGCTTGCTAGTTTATAGCACTAAAGCCAGTGGTGCTTTTCCAAAAAGTGCAATAGTCTTAAACACTTTGGTAGCCACAGCCCTCGTTCATTCCTGAATATAGCTACTAAATTGAAAGCAGAATTAATTTCTAAGCAAAATTGCTTTAGCTTGTACACAGTATTATATTGGTTTTTACTTTTTTAGAATAAATATTCGTAGAATAAGGTTGTGGTGCTCAGTGTGGAGTTGCATGCTGTAGTTGTATCACCACAGTTGTGCCAGAGAAGCTCTGTGACATCAGTGATTCCTACAGGAGGTGGGAAAGAGTGATACTTTCATCCAGCGTAGTCTTACATGAATTACTCCGAAAACAAGGGAGTATTTACTTGTAGAGAACCTCTGATTCTTGACATTGTCACAATCATGCCTTGCTACGCAACCATGTTCATAACATGGGAGAAATGGCATGTTTACTTTTGAATTAAGAAAGCCAGGATTGTCTCCAGTGTTTGCTTTGTGGGTTTCTTTTCATATCTGAAGATCTGAAACATTCTTGATAAGTTTGTTACTTACACTGATGGTCATCTAACCTTTCCTTTGAAGTATGAAAGCTGAGTTCAATTATTATTAAACTTTTAATGACATGTTTATAACAAAAAATATTCCTGTAAGTCATCCCTTGCTGCCTGATTGGGATTGTTATGGCATTGCCATAGTGAAAACACAGGCTTGGTCAAGAAACCTCTGTGGCCTCCAGCCTTCATCATGCAAACATGACTTACTGTGTTCCTGTCAGCTGACATATTTGAGCCAGTTAAAGCACTCGTGCTAATAGAGGTTGCACTCTGGGGAGTTTGCTTTTCTTTCTTACGTGACTGTCTTTGAAATTTTATGTCAGGCTTTGTTAATTGTAGTAATATATCTAGGTTTTTTAAAAAGCTGACTATATATCACTTCTAAAAAGATATTGTCACTGATTATTTTGACTAGAACTTAGTAGTTTTGCCCTTCCTGGAAATCATGAGCATAAATGTTTAGGGGGTAAAAGCTCTGTTTCCCTTCTTGCTGAGTTGCAGTCATTTACAGAGATTGGTTGTCAATAATATATTGTGAAATAGAGAAATAATTTTCAATCATCAGTCCAAAGCTTTTACCACTTGTACATAGATGAAACATAACTGTAATGAGAGCTTTTTCCTTTTTTCTCTGCCATCTAAATCCTGGAAAGGAGAAATGGAGTAAGGGCTTTGAAAGTACATGAGAACAGAAAAAGTTAGTAGGCCCATCATAATGTAGGCTTAATTTTACACACTTGTTATTTTGGAAGAGTCACATCTCATTTGTTGTTTTTGTTTTTTTAATTTGTGACATCACTCATAGATAAGAAATCCTAGTGAAAGGACCATAAAAGGCCATTTTTATGGACCTACTCATCATAGAATAATTTCTTTTAAGCCAAATTCTGTGCCTGCAGGGAAGTGTTGGTATGTAACCTTAAGAACAGCAGGAATGGCCACTGAATGTGCTGCTGCAGTATAAAAACATTTCCTTATGCTATATAGCCTAATGTGCTGTGATCTCCTCTTGAAAATACAATCTACAGGAGAAGAGGCGAGTTTGGTTTCTTGTTTCTCCTGGTGTTGTTTGGAACTGGAAAGGTGGAGGACTTATGATATGGGCACAATTTTTATCCAAGTAATCAGCCTGAAAGATCTTGGTTTCTCTCTGTGGTGCAGAAAAATACCACGTTCTGTTACTAGTCTTTAAGTTTTTGATTTTATCAAATGTTCAATGCAGTCACCTTGCTGTTTCCTAGGGAGGCATTGGGCCAGCAGGACTGAGTGGACCATCAGGAATTCCAGGGCCCACGGTATGGTATTAAATGTTCCCATAGCCGGGTGCCTGTGCCGCTTTCCAAATTATATTTCAACATGGAGTTTGTTTCCTTTATTTTAACAGGGTTTCCCAGGGAGTGTGGGACAGCCTGGAATGAAAGGTGATAAGGTGATTTAAATATTTTCATTATCTTAGAGATATATAGCTCTTTCAGACTCCCTTCATTAAATTTTAAGCATAATATACTTGGCAAAGCCTTCCCTTTTTCCTTTTGATTTCTTTTCTCTTCTGACTTTTATTTTTGAAAATTACTTCAGTCTCATGATCTGGTGTTTTATTTCTGTGCAGAACAGTGTCTACTGGACATAACAATATCCAGGTCTTCAGGGTTTCCTGGAGGGGTTGTGTCAGTGCAACATCTTGCATTGTCAAAGATCTGGGTTAGATTAATATTTAGTATTTAACATTTCTCATTCTCTAATTCTGAAAACTACCCCGTTTAAAGCCACACACATATATCTGTGTAAAATTATATGTTGTTTAGGGTGAACATGGTCTTGCAGGAGAGCCAGGAGACCAGGGGTACCCAGGAGATAAGGTAAGGTTTAATTGCACTGTTTTACAAAATTATGCGATCGCACCAAATTCATCAGTCTTCTGAGTCTCTCAAAATGCAACAGGTCAATTGCATCAAAGTAGAATGCAGTAGTAAAAGTTACAGGACATCACTGAATTATTATGTTTTTAAGAAACTCAGTTATGGAATATGTGAACAAAGACAAGTAAAGGGCACAGGCAGAATTCTGGCAGCTTGTGTGTTTAGAGGTGCATCAAACAAGAAAAGAATTATGGTATGATCTGAATCTTGCTAAGAAACTGTTGTGGAAGATATTTTTCCCTTGAACCTTGAGGTTCATCTGCAGCTCACCTGGGCCTGGTGTGTTAGCAGCACATGGTTTGGCATGCTCCTTCATATCATGACAGTGAGATAAATAAGGATCCTCTTTCCTGTTTGGCTAGTACATCAGAAGTCACGGAAATAGCACATCCTGTGAGAACTCTTTTGATGCAAGTTGAATGTTAGAAGACACTTCTCAGCCTTCCGAATTATTTTGAAGCCTGTTTCAGGTGGCAAAATATAGCAATCTATTATTTCAAACACAATAATTCATTTTCATGTGTGTTTAATAGCTTCCTTTTTTTCAGGGTTCTCTGGGTTTACCAGGACCCCCAGGGATCAGAGGAAAACCAGGACCCCCAGTAAGTTTATACATCAAATTTTGCTCTGTGTACCACTGTATGTTATGTTTGATTCTTTTGTGTGATTGTTATGTTCATACTACATGTAATCCTCTAGAAGCAACCTAATTCAAAATGCATGAAGAATAAGGTCTAAGATGTTTTTATTTCTAGTGACTGGTGTTACTAAGTCAGATCTTGATGTGTGACTTTATTACAGAGGTCAATATATGTGTCAAATTTTTAATAGAGGAGTGCTTAGAATATTAGGTATTCTGTGACAGGCACTTTGTGAGGGAATATAGACTTGTTGGTAATGTTTGAAGCAAATCCACTCAAAGCTTTGGGCACTGCCAACATGACCATTTGGACTAGCTGGATTTAGAGGCAGTGTGTGAAATCTCATTAATAAGAGCCAGTTGTTTCTCACAGGGATGGGAGTAATCATGAATTCCAGTATTTATTGATTTTTAACAACTTCAGAGATATCTCTGCAGTGCTTCTGCTGGGTTTGTAAATGTTGAGGCAGAAAAGGCATGCAGCACAGGGTTACCTGGCTTTTCCCTCACCTGTTTTTAGCACTATTATCTGTCTCTCTTCAATATATAATTAAAAGCTGCCAATTTTCACATGTGCAATCAAGTAACTATCTGGTAAACCAACTTAGACCTCATGAATGCCATAGGCCCTCAATAAAAAGTACTTTCTTTGTCTGAACAGTTGTGGATTTTAAGCACAAACTGAATGTGACGGACTTTGTGACTTAAATTAAACTATGAGATCTCAGTCCTGTAAGTAATTCAGTTTAAACTTTGTGGAATGAATTTGTAATAAAATAGTTTATGTTAAAAATTAAAAAATATTTTCCAGGTTAGATCTTAATTTTGCTCAAGGAACATCTGGTTTTGGCAGCAGAAACCTTGTAAAAATGTGAGAGAAACTTAGATAAACTTAGAGAAATATTTTGGTGCACTTTTAGATGTGTAAATATTTGTACATAATGGAGTCACTATAACCTGGGGATAGGACCTAATTTTACTGTTGTTAATCACAAAAGAACCATTTCCTTGTCTGTGATTGCATGCTTAAAATATGTAGGTGAGTATATAAACCAATATCTATAGCCATTATTTCCTGGGCTTTTAAATAAGATGTAGTTTTTATTGTAAAAACAGCTATATATTTCAAGGGGTTTTTATATGACTGTACCATCACAAAACTCCCAATTTTCTTTGTATAAAACTAATTTGATTTTTTGTTGTGACTTCAAAGAGATGAAGAACTAGTCTTAATTGAGTCCAATGGCAGGCAGTTATAAAGTTTCCTGTTCAGTGGAAAAGGCATATCAACACTTCTGTTGGCTTTCTTGTTAAAATGTTTTCAAAATCTTCATGACAACCTGTTGTTAAAAACAAATTATCATCAAAAATCTTAATTGTTTGGATTTTTTTAAGGGGAAAATTGGAGATCCTGGACCCCATGGACCATTGGGTCCTCAGGGACCTGAGGTAAGAAATTGCTTGATAGAGGTAAATTGAATGTAATTTCTACCATGGGCTTTGAGGTTTTTCCTTTGTTTTTTTTTGTCTGGAAGATATATGTTAGAAATTATCTTTTTTCTGGCTTTACATGTTTGAGCATGTCTCCTCAGACGAAGGCTCTATATTCCTTTTTCTTATTGGAGAAGAGCCCTCACTGAGAGAAACTCCCAGGTAAGTGCACTGTAGCAGCACAAGACGGTCTTTTCAGAATAAGCCTATCTGTTTTAGTCAATGGATATGCAGAAGATGCAGAGCCTGTGCATGCTGTCCACAGTCCACTGCTGCCTCCCTCCGTGGCTCAGGATTCTAGAGCCTCTTCATTATTAGCAAAGGGGGTCCTTGTATAATCTCTTTTCTTTACGGCTTCCAGCAAGGGGCACCTGTGGCAGGTTAATACCAAATTTGCTGGTCTTGAAGGCAGTGTCCTGCTGACCCTGGTGCCTATGCTGATAGTCCTTCACAGGTCCTTATTCCAACACAGACGTTATTCCTCTGTGTCTGGGGAAAAGATCATTGTTCTGGCTTAGTACCCTCAGGGCAGATATGGATGGGAAACTTTCTGTCTGAAAAGCTCAGCGTTCCCTTTTGCTCAGGAGTGCAGAATTATTTCATTGTTACAAGGTAAATAAAGCGCATTATGTTAGATAACTAAAACTTGAGTGTCCAGGTTTCCATGGTTTGGTGTTTGGTAGTTTGTTTTTTTTTTTGAGTAATTACCTGGGAAATGTCAGGTTTAAAACCACAAAGCAATGTTTCTCTTAACTTCAATCATGCAAGACAGATCTGAATAAAGTAAAAGTAGTTTTGCTACCTTTTACTTCATGAAAATGTGGTCACTGTATAGCAAAATAACAGAAATAGAAGGGGTGTAGAATAAGAGCATAGTAGGATTTTTGACAAAATGGAAGTACTAAAGTTCTATAATAAAAGGAATTCAGAATAAGCAGCTTAAAACTGAAGATTATATCTTGTTCTCCCTGTTACTTTGTCTTATAAAAATAAACTAATTGTTGCTAGAAGCTATTTAGACAAAACTGAATATATGAAGTGTGAGCAAGAAAAGCCTACTGTCGTGTATTTGATCATGTCTTTTCCAAAAACAGCTAGCTGGTCAGACAGGGCTGCTTTCCTTGCTCCTATTTATTATCTGAATGGTCAGCCTTCCTGTGATCCCATGTAGAAAACAGTCATTACATCCTATGCTATGTGTTCTCTTAATGTTTCTGGAAATAGAAGTATGTGATGAACTAGCGTATTAGAAGGGGAGTGCTTTGAATTTCATATAGGTATGGAATCCATATCATATGCCTTCTAGGAAAGATTTTATTTGGAGAAAAAAAAAAAGGCTATGGTGGGATTTCTCTGGTGATGCTATTAGCACGAAGAGCAAGGCTGTGTCTGCCCAGCAGCAGAACCTGTCAGATTCTACTTCCAACTGTTTCTCTCCACTCTTGTTCAGCCCTTAAGACAGTGGGGTTTATAAATGTGCCCTGTCCCCATCGCCAAGCTTGTTTTGGGTACTTGTGAAGTAAGAAACTGGGGATCCTTTGGTCTTTCCAATTACAAATTTGAGTATTCTAGTTCCAGTGTGAAGAATAAGCAGTTCTATCCTTGATTCTTCCTGTGTAAACTGCTGTAAATCTGGCTCTACAGCAGCTGGAGTCTGTAGTTATCTCTGCACACAAGAGTGAGGAGCAGGGCTGGCAGGTTTGTGGTGTTTTAAGGGAAGGTCAGCAGTGAACAGCTTCTTAATTCTTTCCTCTGCAGCCTAGGTCACGGGATCAGAGTTGAAATAAGCCACCCACCCACAGGCAGGGTCCGTTTGAGAACTGCTGTGCTGATGGGCAGGAGTGAGCAGAGGGAGGGACAGAGGTTTTGTGCTCTCTCTGGGCAGCTGTACAAGGGTTGGCTGCCAAGTGCATTTTCTTTCAGTGCAGAAGTCTTGCAGAGTTGAGCCAAAATCTCTGCTGGCTACGTTGCTGCAGAGCCAGGGTCTGTCGCGTGCCTGAGTGCGTGCTGCTCCCAAACCACTGGATATGTTCAGTGAGCACTTTATAGAGCATGTTCTTCATCACTTTACACATTTTGCTGCTTTGTCATGCATCTGAAAATGAACCGCCAAAATATGAACTTTCTGTAGAGCTTTACTTTATTGGTATGACAACTGGAAAGTGCTGATCTGACTGTTTTAACCCACAATGCCTGTGCTTACTGTGTACAATGAAGTATGTAATGCTTATTGTTAATATGAGTGAAATTAGACAAGTTTTTGACAGGCTTCCACATGTATTCAGAATATTTTATAGTTCAGTTTTGCTCTAGGAATCACATTTAATTATCCCCCCCAAAATAAGGGTGATAGTTTTCTTCAGATGTGCTGAGTGTTATAAATAGGTTTCATCTGGAGCAGAGAGCATTAGTCATTATCCTCAACGTTTTTCGTCTGTGCAGTATTTTGATCTGAAGTCGTTAGCTCATTCCTTCAGGAAGGTGCTCATATGGGATTCAGCTGGTATGTTTCATGCTCAAGGCAGCATTACAAAGGAAAGGCATACATTCAAATAACAGTAAACAGTCAAAGGCATGAGTTTTGTAAGTAATCACTGGCAGCTTTGAGGTATTTAAGAAAAAACTTTATATTTAATGCATGTTTTATCTTATCACATGATTTGAGTTTGTGCAAGGAATGCCTTGAGTGCAGTGATAGGATAACCTTCTGTTTCAATACTGCATCGAATAACTTGCATGCAGATCACTTGAAGGAAATATAAAGACAATCATTGGATTAACTGCATGTTCTGACATGCATCTGAATAGCTGTTTTTGTTGTAGAATTGATTATATTTTCTACTTGCCTTTGCACGGAATCTTTAGCTGGTCCTTTCTCAAAGTTACTTGATAAAAGTACATGTTTTGATTTCTTTTTCAATAAATATGTATTAATTTTGCAGAAATATTCCGTTTACCTTAATTTTTTTACATAAATGTTTGTTCATATGACCCTCCCGTGTTTTATATTTTCTTTAGAGTGATTATGTCTGAGGCACTGCCATGCCCTAATGTAGTAACAACCTGATCAACTCTGCTTTTTTTTGCTAATGAAATATTATATAGATAAATGAGTGATAATATGTTAATTTTATATTTAAATGTTCAGTACAAAAAGCAACGCTTTCACAGCAAGGTTAAAGCACATTTGTGTTGAGATAGCTGGTACTTCAGATTTTTCTGATGTCACTTCTATTTTGATTAAACAGAGTGAGCTCTAAAGTGCTTTGCAGGCAAAAGGCCACATCTGTAGCAATATTTTGAAAATAATTTGTATCCTACAAGCTGCCAGACTTCTGGCTGACAGGAAGTTAAGAATCTACACTTTGAATTTCCTTAGCAGAAGTCATAATATCGAGAGATGTTTGGTTTTGAATAGTCTCTTCTGAAAACTTGGTTGCAGCTGGAAACTGTACGTTAATCTCCAGCCTTTCACTTATGGAAGAATAATGAATTTTTAGTCTGGAGTAGCTTCACTGGGAGCTGACTGCTGAATAAGTCTTGGCAAATTTAGATAGCAATAAAAGCGCATACCACTGCACTACTAGGAATGTGAATGGCAAGCGCCATTGCTGAGGTGTTTTAGGAACTCCTTTCTGGTTTGTTCTTTTTCTGGAATTGTCTTGAGGCAGTTTGTGTCCTGTATTATTACACATATTTCATAGATTATTAATGTGAGAACATCGTGGAAACAGTGTTCTAATACTCTCATAGCATCTGCATTTTTTCCATGGTTGTGCTCAAGAAGAAAGGTCTTAAATCAGCTTCACAGAAAAGATAATTATGAGGATTTTAAAATTTTAAATGCATTGTTAGTGTTGATGCTCTCAGACCAGTAGCCTTCTTGCATCCTAGCACTTTGCCTGACGTGATAGCATTATTGGTCTGTGATAGTACTTGTCAACACTTACACCTCATGGTCACTATAGAATTCCTTCTAGAAAAATTTACACAAATAAATAAAGTAGGTGTATTGCCATATGAAAGCATAATTTTTTTTTTGTAAATTAACATCTTTCTTGACAAATTTGTCTTCTGGAATGTTACTGCCATGAGGGAAGTTGTTTCTGTGTCAGCATTTTGCACTTGTTCACACATGAGAAGCTTAAAGACCTACAAAAGAACCCAGCCCTTGGTAGCTATTTAATGTCTGTAAAGAAACAAATTTAAAATTAAGAAAGGCTGAGTTAAAACTTCTGAAGAATTGACCTAACTCTTCAGTATATTCCAGCAGAATGTGGTGGTCAGGATTAAAAAAAAAACCCAAACCAAGCCAAAAACCACACCCCCAAACCCCCACCTCCTCGTATGCTCTCTATAGAAATCTAGGGCGATGCCCGTGAATACCGTAGGGTATCAGTCTCAGGGCTGTGCTCACGTGAAGATAATATGCTCTGTGCCACCTGGAGGCATTTTGGAATTGCTGCAGAGCTCTGCTAGTAATTGCTGCTTTATGGCAAAATGAAATGCAACCACTGTGATGTTTTGTGAAATGTTGAGTTAGTCATTCCACTTACTCTGAAAACTCAGAATGGTTTTACTCTAGTGATTTGCTTTTAATACTCATTAGCATTCAAGTACTGAACCTGATTTTTTATGTAATTCTGGTTCTTATTTTGTTTATAAATTTATTTTTTATTTAATATATAAATGTAACTAAAAATATTTGCATCCCATCTAAACGCCTACTTTTAAGTCTCTCTGCATCCTGTTAAGACCAGGCTATAGAAAGCAAACAGTGGTAGTTGAGCATAAAATAATAATATTTTCTTTTACATTTCTTGCTCTCATATGATTTACCTTTCCCTTAGTAGTAAGTTTTTGGTGATGAACATCAGCTAATTATGAATAATCAGTAGAAATTTTTATTACTTGTCTTTGAAGCTCAGCTGTTCTTGAAGAATAGAGTATGGGTAACTTATCCACTTAGTGAGGCAATTTTTTTTAATACCTCTTTCCTGCTCAGGGAACCTAGAATGTGACTCTTGAAGTTTTAATGGTGACATATATTAGCCTGCATTAGTATAGAAGGGTGCCAGAGAGAATTTCAAGCTGGAAGTTCTCTATCAGGTGTTCTTTGTGAATTGTTCTGAATGTGTATGATGCTTTCATTTCCATTATTGGGAAAACTACCCATGCAAAGAGTGATACTTGTAAGTTTTAATCTGTAATGATTTTCTTAAGGAAGAAGGAAACTTGTTTTTCCTGGTGTTAGACTGTGGTTGTGCATGGATGTAGTAATAAATATTATGCTAAGAGGAAGCAGCAATCTTGCTATTTTCAGATAGTCAAAGTTTAATGAAATTTAGAAGTGTATTAAAAAAACAAAATCAAATACTATCTTGGCAGGTGAATGAGTCAGCCCTGTGCTAACTGAAGGGTCAATTACCAATGCTTTATTTTATTGTACAAATGTAAAAATGAGTATCTTCTCTGGATATTTATGAAATTTAACTCACTACTATATTGCATAAGGGTTATGTGTGCCATTTTTTTTCCTCAAAATACACTTGTTTCTTATAAAGCAGTGTAGTTGTGGCACTGAATTGCTCTGACACAGAGGCATCATTACGGTGTCCCACTCAACACCTACAGGGCAGATGTTTTGCAGTGATAATTTTAGTTGATTCATTTTCTGTGCATATTTACTTTTTCTTTACCGGCACCTTGACCTACACCACACACTATTTCAAAGGCATGTTCTGTATAATGCTGCATGCTGGTGACCTTCAGTTACTGCCAGCCAGACCTAGATTATCACCTGTTGATTTGGAGGCAAAAGGCTTCCTACCCTTTTCTTAATCTTGCAGTGATCTCATCCTTAAAGTGTGGCTAATGATTAAAGAGCTTTAGCTGTTCTCTAAACTTTTTCAATAAATACTTGAATTCATAAGTGCTGAACCTGGTGCTGGTTGCCTGGCAGTGCTTTTTGTGTGTCAAACCCAGTCCAATGGTTTAATTTCAAATATTGCTTACTGGATAAAAAGTCTTATGCTAAGAGTAATTAAATCCATGCTGACATCTGCTAAACTGAGTTTAATGAAAGCTGCCTAAAATCTGTCACCTATCCAAGCCCTTTCAAGGAAACTTAATTGATTTTGATGTTTTTGGGATGGTAGGACAAATTTATTTCTCATTTCTGTGATTCAGGTTTGGTAAATGAATTAATAGAATGAAAACAAGTACATTGGGAACATTCCTGCTTTGCAAATAACTTGTCTGTATGATTTCTTTAGGGTTTTCCAGGAGATATTGGTGTACCTGGATTAAATGGCCCTGAAGGTCCTAAGGTAAGATCATATGAAAACCTATCCAAAATAACAGTAAACAGTGTAAATCTGAGGAAGAGGCTCTGAGATGTGCACACCGGTATTATGAGAAGATAATCTTACTGTCAGAATACAGGTACTTTGCCTCAGGTATTTATATGAGGAAGTTATTAGAATGTTTAATGCTTTCCACACAGTTGTGAGAGTAATTTCTGTGTTTGGTGGAAGCATGTAATGGCAGGATAAGTGTGAGAAAATGATATGTAGCTAGAAAGTAGTTTATGTTTCACTGGTATTTAAATAAAATACATGCTAAATGCATGCAGATCTTTGTATAACTTAGGTCCCAGCAGACCAATAAAAATTGGTTTTAACAGTTTTTGAAAGAAATAGTAGCTGAAGGTATTGAAAACAGGTGAAATTCACATGCTGGATTAAATTATGGATATAATAATAGGTGTATAGATAAAATTTTATGGATATAATAATATATATAATTTTATGGGTATAATAATAGGTATAAAAAAATTACTACCAGAATAATTACCTTCTGCTCTTTAGTAGACCAATATTTTAGACCAAGCTTAGGCAGTAATTCACATTTATAGAGTTTTAATGAAGCTTTGTATAAAAGCACATATGGGAAACTTTTGTTTACAATGGAAACAGTAGAGACTAATACAAAAAGTGCAGGTGGGTCAGACTTTAACCTGGAGGAAGATGGTTGAGTAATATCTAAAGATTGACTACTTAGTGTTGAAAGGCAAGTACCAATGGAGTTCCTCACTTACCAACCTTGGGATTATTCTTATGTTGTATTTTCTGTGATAAATAGTTACAAATATGATGGAATGAAATTTGTATGTGAAACAAAGCTGAGGATCTTTGGATGATCTGAAAAACTGCACTTCGTGCTAAGTTGTTCCACTTCTGTTATTTCAGACTGATTCCTGCAAGGACTAAAACAATAAATCCTACTGTAAACTTAGACCAAAGACATTGCCAGATCTCTCTGAAATAAAAGCACAAAAAGGCAGTTAGACATGAAGTGAAATTCTAGAACACATGAGGCAAGAGGTCTCGTTAATGCCACTGCACAAAGCATGAGAAGGCTTTATCTAAGGAGTGCAGTTCTGGATATTTGTGTTCCAGAAGGACTCAATCAAGTGAGACTACATGCAGAAAAGAATACTTTCATGCCTGTATTCTGAGAGAGTTTATTTTTTGTATGGAAATGAAGGGCTTTTTTGAGCTTTAAGTAAACCAGAGGGCAGAAATTGGTGAGACAAAAACTGCAAGACCTACAATATAATTTGTCCAAGAACAAAACATACAGGTTGTCCCTGAATAAACAGACATGGAAATTGCAATATTTTCCATCAGTGGAGTTGTGAAATTCTGTGGCAGACTGCTCAAGAAAGCATAGGACGGGGAGCAGTAAATAGCTGAAATAGTTAATAGCTTTTTTTTTCCCTGGAAGATTGTAACAATGCCTTCATGCCAAAGGGGTCATTCCTGAGAACATCTCAAATAATCCAGTTGCTGGAGCCATAGCAAATATTTTCTGCATCTTCTTTCTTTCAGCTGTGTCAAGAGCCTTGTACCAAAATAGCTCAGATATGAATCTACTTGAAAGGCTGAGAACTAGTTATCCGATGGGGCAAACTGAGAAGTTAAAATATATTTCTGGAGACAGGTGTGGGCCTTTTCTTTAGTTCTGATTTATTCCTTTGTTAACTTGTTTGTATGTGCTTTTATGAATGAGTTAGTCCGAGCATTACAGTGGCAGTTGCTCCTCTGTTTCTGAGTTACCAGAACACTCAAGTAAAAACTGTCTGGGGGAAATAGCAGAGGAGAAATACAACAGTTCTTGAACTGCAGTTCAGATTGAATCATCTGAGGTGATACATGAATGATGTAACTGAGATCTAATCCCTGCTGCCCTGTTTCTTCACTGAAGTTGTATTATTGTGCATTATATCCAAAGTGTTTTTGTTAGAATTTGGTGGATGGTTAATACACACATTACCAATATGTTGCCTTTTCAGAGTCCAGAAATAAAGGTGCCAAAAGGTAGCATACAAAGTTTAAGAATCTGTGCTCTTTTGATACAGGCATTACACAGCTGAACAAGATCCAGTGCTCTCCAGCACATTTGGTATTTGAGACAAAAAGCTTAGACAGCCTGTCCTAATCAGGGAGAGCTGTGGACTTATATTTGAAAAGAAAGATTACCAAACTGGAAAAACTCTCATATTGCTCCTTGTACTGAGGGAGAAGAGCTGCATAACTTTGGAAGTGTTTGGCTTTTGGGACTCCCAGCTGTCTTCAGTTGATTGCAGTTCTAAAAAATTTCCTCCAGCTTTTATTTTTAGAGAACTGTTCTCACTGTGCTGCTATTTTCCTCATGTTTTTATTTATGCTTCCTCAGAAGTAGTACTCATTTTAAAAGCCAAGAAAACAGGTCAAGGCTTGTTTTTTAGCGGTTGGTGTGGGATAAATTCAGCCTCTTGGTGGGAAGTTTAAGCTCTGTTGAGTGTGATCAGCTGTTTCTAAAGGCCAGTAGAAGTTCTGCATTGTAAATTTTCCCTAAATTAGTGCAGTAATCAGCATATCTGACCTTTCTAAATCAACATTCAAAGGATTTATTGTGTAATTTGGTCTACAGAAAGTTACTCAGCTTGGAAACAGTATTTTAGAAGGTGTTTGATCTTGATCCACCACTTATTAAAAAAATAACAAACAACATACTTTTTTTTTAAGAAAAGGAATAAGAATGTTTTTAGGAAGTTCTGAAATAATTTCGTTTGTTTCCTATGTTATTCTTGCAAGTATTTATGCTCTCTAACTAAAAAAAGTGAGAGGAAAAGATGGTCAGAACATGCTGACTACCACTCTAGTTTTTCCACTGTTGGATGTTGAGAGCTTCCTTCCTCCATTCACTTAGGCTTGTTTATTAAACACATTTAATAGAAGTAGCTATTAGGAGTTTTACCTCTTCTGGAAGGGATGGTCAGCTGGGAATTTGTTTGTGAATTACAGAATACCCCGTTTGCTGACTCCCTTGTTTTTTTTTCCAGACACTTTGGCACGTGTGTAATGTCTACCTTCATTTTCTGTTTGTTGCCTGAAACCTCAAAGAGGGGATGGAAATTTCATTTAGTCTTAATATTCAGTTTACAGTCTGGGACTTGTTTCTGCATCCAGTTAAGTGCAGTGGAAGGGTGTGCACAGTAGCAGTGTTGCTACCATTTCCACTGTGCAATTACATTGTACTGAAAGCTGTATCTCCTAATGGGCTTTGCTATTAGAATTGAACAACAGTTCTGTCAATAAAAAAACCTCATGACTAGCTGTATTAAAATATTACTTCAGTAGTGCTACTGGAAGCTCTCCTGTCACTTTTGTGGTGTTATGTCAAACAGCAGTCCACCCCAGTCCTTCCCAGTCTGATGGGCTCTTTGAGGAAAATCAGTACCTTCAATTGGCCTGTTTCACTTTTCTCTTCCGTTTTAATTGCCTGTTGAGTAAATTGTTACTGGACCAATGCCTGCACCTTCTGTCTAGACTTCAGCTTCATTAGTATGCAATTAATAAGGCTTGCATTTGGAACTTTGCCACCACTGCTTTCCTCAGAGGCTAATCATCTCTCCTAAAGAGCAGCTTTTTGTTCTTGTTGCTCTATCTGATATTGTTTAGCTTAGCTGTCCCAGAACATTAATAATATGTTTACACAAGTTTAATTTTTTTGTTCTACACAAGGTCAAGTGCTTTCCCCAATTTTTACCCTTGCAATTGGGATGGCCAAGATTTTTGACGCACAGTCATTTTAGCAAAGTTTTGAAAATGTTGGTGTGAGCAGTCATGAGAACTCCAGTTTGGCAGAGGATATGATGCTTTGTCTCTGGGAAGCTGATTATAATCCTAACAGAAAAGTAAGAGCTGAAAATCACACACAGTTTTGGACGAGCTAGTGGTTTAAATTCGCTTTGTAGTTCCTTTCCATTGCAATGGTGTCATTATGTATTCTAAAGGTTGCCTAAATCAAAGATCTATATGTTGATGATGCTTTAATCTTAATATGATAGTGTGCTGTGACTCTTTAAAAAGAGAGGAATTGTTCTTTTTTGAGTTCAAATATTTTCTTACTTCCTTCTCACAACATCAAAGAAAAAAAGCTTCAGCTAAATCTATGTAGTAGTTTTCCAGCAGATATTAAAATTCTTCTGGATTTTTTCCTGGCTTTCTAAGGGAAATTCTATGAACACTGGTAAGAAATGAAGCCTCCTTCAGTTTTCCGTTTTTGTCCAGGTTTCTAAGAGGAGAGAATCTAGACCAACATGACTGTCTGTTGATGTAAGTTCTCACTTTGTGTTTGTTTGGATGTTTAGGGACCTCTGGGTGACCGAGGGCCCCCAGGGCCACAAGGCCCCAAAGGAGTTGAGGTAAGATGCAAAGATTATCCAATCAAGAGATTGTTTCAAAGAAAAAGTTGTGAGGTGTAAGAGGGTTAGGCAACAGTGGTTAGGTGTGTATGGTGTTGTGCAAAATTTGAAGTTTCTGCTGCATTTTGGCAGGTGTTCCAAAGAGGTTTTAGTAGCCTTATGGGGCTGTACATCCATTACGTGGTTTTAGTTATTTCAGTGGAATCTCAAACAACATATGTCCCATGTTTGATGTGATTCTTTTAGTTAAACTGGGGAAATGGAAGGTGGGAGGGTAGTATGGAGATAAAAATTATATATCAATTTAAATGCAGTGTCCTAGATACACTTAAGTAAACAGACCCCTACTAACTAAAGAGAGAGAAAGGCCGTTCTTCATTTTGTAGATTCATTGAGTATTCTTAATTCATCATCATCAAAATAAAAGCTTATGTCTCATAGGCTAAAAGAAATTAACATTAGAAATTATTTATTTCGTGATTCTGGGGTTAGATCTCTAGACTTCTAAGTAGCTAAGTTATGGGCTTCCATGACAGGTATTGAGTGAGTAAAAGCTAACAGTGGCAAAGTAATCTATTTAGTTAGAAGCTAGGAAACATAGGATTTCTTAATTCCTGTGTCCTATCACTGGTAACTGAAACGGTTGTGTGCCACTTCTTCCAAAACTTGGAGAGAATCTCCCATGATGAGGAGAAACAGTGGACCACAAAACGATCACACTATGACGTCCTGGCACAGCACTGATACTCATTCGTTCTTTGTGTATGAGTGAACTCTGAGGAGTTAACACTACAGTTTCACATTGTGTGTATCTCTGTCAGTGCACTGCGCAGCACAGGCAGTGTCTCGTTTCTTCTCTTGCACACCTGACAAGCCTGACCCCCAGCCTCCCTCCATCCCTGAGAAAGGAGAGGGGTTAAACCTTGGCAAATGCCACAGCGACATAGAAGATAAAAGCAGGAATGTTCCTGCTGCTTTTCCAGGCATAAGTGTCAAATGTTGCTAGAATAGAGCAACTGCAGGGCAGATAGAGGTTCACCCATCATTGCTGAGTCTCTACCTGCTCAAAATTGTAAAATTATTGCTATCATGGTACATATGCCAACAGTTTTTTCTGGTTGTATCTACATAGGTCATGGCTTTCTGGCTAATGAGTTTCTGTCTGTCTTAGTGTTTCAATTAGACTTGGACTCATACAAACACATATGAAATAAACTTAAGATGATATAATAAATACAGTTATCTGCAGAGTTTCTTTTTTAAAAAAACTAGGCTTGACATCAAGATTATTGAAATTCTGATTTCTTTTAGGGAGAAGTAGGACCAGCTGGACCTATTGGAGGAGTTGGCCCAAGAGTAAGTACAAATAATTTTGTTAGGGCAGGCTATTTTTCAATAGGAGGATTGATTTAAAATGTAAATTTACTGTGAGAAGTGACTGTGATAAAATGGCATCTCCTGAATAAATGTTTTTCCTCAGTACATGCTCAAAGCAGAGCTGTGAGAAATGGTTTTCCATACAAAGAATTATGGCCATGGTGCAGAAAATAAAGTTTTTGAGAAGGAAGGGGTAAATAACAAGCTTACGGTGCTCCTCTGAGGCAGATGAAACCACCATGCACTTCCCAGGGACTGAAGTGGCTGATATATCAAAATATTTACACTGGGGAAGAACCCACCTGGCTCACAGGGAGAAATAAAAAGGAGATATGCTTTAAGAAATGTACTAGAAACCTGATAGATACTAAAAAAGTAAAGCTGGATTGTCACAATGCTGTTTATGCTGATACGTTTTAAAAGATGGAAGTTTAAAAATAACATCCAATTTCTTTATTGCTTATAGAAATATTAGTGTCTAAGAGTATTTTAATGACCTTGAAGCTTATTTTTGGAAACATTCTAAGCGAAAATGGATTCTAGTCTGCACTAGGGATTACAGGAGTGTCACTAAGTTCATTGACTGCAATTTTATCTTCTGCCTTTACTTGATTTGCTGATGTGTGGTAATCACTGGCTTGGTCTTCATTCTGGATGACTTCCCATTTCTTGCATGAACTTGAGAAAGCCTTTTGCACTGTTTCCTGATTTTAGAGTGGCTATATCCCTATGTCATTTTTCCTGTTTGTTAGCTAGTTAAAGCTGGGAATTTGCTTTAAGTTAAAAATAATTTTGAAACATTTGGCGCATATGTTAGGTGTTAAACAAACAAACCCTAACCAAAACAAATAAAGAACCCAAACACAAAGCTCTCCCACAAAAGTCTCCTTGTTTTCAGCTGAGGAAAACATGCAAAAGTTAAGCAGAATTTCAAAACACTCTGTAACTTAGTTCAATAGTCAGTTTAATCTGTCTGAGCTGCTGCTGAGAGCCTCATGGAAACTTTTGTTTTGGCTGCATTGCACTTTGAGTCTCCTCCTTGGGCAGGGCTTCATGGCTGGACAGCAACCCCATGTTGTGCTGTGGCAATTGGAAACGAAGATGTTGTAGTGGGTGACTCATGGGCAATGAGACACATTCTCATCCTATACGTCACCAGGCATGCACAGGCCCCCATCTGTTGGTGTCAAAGTGACCCAAGAGAAAAACTTTCTGTGTAACCTAGCAAACTGAAATGTTTTTTATCTATTTTGGGTCACTTTGACCTAAATTATTTTGGTTTTTATTTCTCTCAATGGGAGATGTTCACACCGTTGGCATGTCTTATGGCTCTCTGCTTTCCCTCTCTCATAGCAAATCGTTGAGAAAAGAATATATGGATCTGAGGTGGGCCCCAGGGTTGCTGTCTCCAGGCATTTTTTAGTAGCTTGCTGGCTAACATCCCCTCCTGAAATGAGAGGTAGGGGGAAAGGCAATTTTGCTTGATGGGCAGTCCTGCCTGTTTTTCCTCCTCATCCAGGGGCCCATCTGTTCTTGCCTGAATTCTACGGCTTCTGCTGGCTCCAGCTGTTTCACAGCTCCTGGCCAGCTTGTTTTCACTGCTGCTCTGAGCTCTGGTCCCATCTCTGCTTGTCCCTGCTGCTTCCCTCCTGCATGTAAGAGAGACTCTGATTACAATGCGGAGTCACAATCGTGAAGTTGTTAAATCTGACATAGTTTAGCAGGACTAGTCAAGCTGCTGAACTCATCTTTTTTTTTGAAGTTATACTTGCTTGATTGCAATATGACATGCATTTGATTTACATAGGCTTTGTTTCCAGTTTCCATGAAAGGAGTTTAAAAAAGTGAGTGCTACTGCTGAAAGTAAACACTACCAGCACTGTGTTGTTGCTGCACTAATTAAATAGCCCTGGGGGCAGAGAAAGTCTCTGAGAGGGACCTGAAGAAGTGGTCTGGCTATGCCCCAAGGCACCATCGGCTGTCAGCTATGTCTTTTGCTGACAGATGTGTTTAACTTGTGTTTTGCAGCCTCCAGGAGTGGGATTCTTCATTCTCCTTGTCAGTCTGCTTCAGTGGTTTGCCTGTTTTGCAGATGTTTTTTTCTGATGTCTAGCTGTTCTATTTGAAAGTCTTGCCTGTGCCTTTCTCACTGCAACCTTGCCTCCTGCCCCACAGACCTTATATGTGGGCATGATTAATAGGTTAGTCCTCTTTTCAGCCACTGTTCCCTTGACTTTCCTAGGGTTTGTCTAAACCAGGTAAAGTACCCTTGTAGGTGATACACGGTGCGCCTTTGATTATTCTTATGAAGTGGTAATGGAGCAGATTTCTAGTGCTTCTGGAATCTCTTCTGCTGTGCAGTTTTCAGGTCAAAGTGTGAGCCCCCAGTTCAGGTTTAGGCATGCACCAAGCAGGCAGCCATGAATTTTCACCTCATTTTTCTCTCTTCCTGTTCCCCTGCCCTTGGTTCTAACACTTGCTTTAAAAAACACACAAGAGACCAAAAACCCCTGGGACCCACCCAACCAGTGCTGCCATCAAAACAGATCATTCTCTGCAATGGATGATGAACAGAAGGTGAATATGAACTTGCACACTGGTTCTCCGGTCCCAGTTTAGAAAGAATTCCCATGTGTCTAAAACAATTGGAGACAAAACTAGAGATGCTCCCCTGCTCACTCAGGGTATATATGAGTTCCACAGAGCTCAGTCTGTTTGAACTTTGGAAGAGGAGTTTGAACTCAATCTGATCACGAGAGTTGAGATTTCATTCCTTCCTTCCCACACATTCTATTCCAAAGTTGAATACTTACATTCTCTTAAATTAATCCTTCTGCATAAAAAAAGCTGATTTTTTTTGTATTTAGTATTTATTTGTCCTGTGAAAATACAGTAGATGTAGAAGTGGCTGTGTTTATTCAGTTTCCTCACAATTAACTCTCCTGCTCAAAGGCTATCCAAATATTAACACTGTAGCTGTCAGTGTAGCTCAGCTTAGTCAATGCAAGCATTGGTGCATTTTATTAGTTTTTTTTGTATCTTCACTGCTGGAGCAGAAAATGCCTTTACAAGAGTGGAGATTGTTCTAAACCAGAACAGAGACCTGAGTAGAAGTCTACAACTTTCTTGTGAGGGGAGGAGGAGGGGCAGGCACTGATCTCTTCTCTGTCGTGACCAGTGACAGGACCCGAGGGGATGGCCTGAATTTGTCTCAGGGGAGGTTTAGGTTGGATATGAGGAAAAGGTTCTTCACCCAGAGGGTGGTTGGGCACTGGAAGAGGCTCCCCAGGGCAGTGGTCACAGCACCAAGCCTGACAGAGTTCAAGAAGTGTTTAGACAGTGCTTCCAAGCACATGGTGTAACTCTTGGAGATGGTCCTGTGCAGGGCTAAGAGTTGAACTAAATGATTCTTGTGGTTGCTGATTCCTGAAAGGGAAGAGTGGAACTTTCAGCTATTAGTTTAGGAAACAGACATTTCCTTTGGGATTACGCGGCCCTAGAAGAGTTATTTTCTCAAGTGTTTGCAAGCCGAAGAACAGCCATCCCTAGTTAGCTTTCTGTCAGTGGCTTTTCCTCCATGTGTGCATGTATTATATTTCTGTTTAAAGTCAAATCTGTGTGTTTCAAAGTGCTTTACCAGTTAAATCCACTTGTTCAATTTTCTGATCAACTTCCATCTATTGTGTGTTCTTCACAGCTAGTACATGAATGGGGAATGAGCCAAGAAACCTTTATAAGTTGTAACTCCAATTCAGTTCTCATAGGACTAAAATTAAAAAGGTAGTTGATAGTGGACATTAATTTTCTTTCAGTGAATTTCACTTAGAACATTTTTATAGTCTTGCTGTCTGGAAAGACCTTAAGGTTCTTTACAGCAAAGTAGTTAAATAGGATGTAGTAACCTGCAGAAGCCCATCACTCGTTCTTTGTTAAGCCTTGTGTAAAGCCCTGACTTGCTTTATCTGGATTTCTCAGAACTTCTCTTTGCAGTCTCTTCTCCCTGCATTCCTGGATGTGCCATGTTTTTATCCATTGGCAAAAACAAAAATATGTTCCTAAAGTGATTTTATTTGTTGGAACTCATTGGGCAAAATTAAATCGTTCAGGTAGGCAGGGAGAATGAGAGAGATAGAAAGGGATTAATACAAGTCATGGGACTTGCTAAGATAATGTAATTTTAAGCCATATAGAGAATTTCTCAGGTGTCCAGAAACTAACACACACATTGCTCTGAAAGGCAGGCATAGTGCAGCTGAAGCAGAAGAGCTAAATGAAAAAATGCCATCTTTTTTCAAGAAACCTGTTTTATTATCTGTTGGTTTAGTTACTCTTGTCTCAGGGCAGCCAATATGGAATGGAAAGCTCTTACTACAGACTCTTGTGATTGCAATTATTCAGTTTGCTGGAACAGCAGCTGATAATTTCCTTTCAGCAAAAATCTGCGTCTTTTTGATACTAGATCATTAAAATGTTGAATTAACTTCCTTTCTCCATTTGTCAGCCTTCAGTGATCTCATTAGGAACTTTCTCAAGAGGCAGATCCAGTCCATTGGACCTTTAGTTCTGGACTAGGGCCTTTTCCTCAGAGCAGTTGGGGAAAGCTTGTCTAGACAGGGCTGTGCTGTCCAGATAACCAAAGGGTTAGGCCATGCTTTGTGTTGTAGAGGAAGTAAAGTACTTCTGGAGAGAAAACAGCCTCCTAAATGGGAGACATAATTACATTTCATCTAACTGAAAATGAAGGGGGAAAGCATTATGGTTTCTATGCCTCTGTGGTCTCTATGACAACAGAGGGGGAGGGATGCATGTTCTGAAATGCTTCCAAGATCTTGTCACTTCATGGCCTCCTGCTCTGATTGATGTTGCTGTATTTCATCCAGCTAACAATGTTATCAATGGGGTATCATAGCAACAAGATCTATCAGCAGATACACTTACTTCAAACTTTGGTATTAAATACTACCAAAATTTAAATTTTTAGTGAACATATTTTGATAAATGCAATAATTGGGATGTAATTACCTTTTTAAAGTAAAATATTTACAGTATTCTAATCCTTATTTTAGGGAAAGCCAGGACAGAAGGGTTATATAGGTGATCCTGGACCAGAAGGTTTAAAGGTAAGTGATGGTTTTATGTATGAAATAGAATGTGTTTGGAGGATCAGCTGTGTATAGTTATACACTGCCATATACATTGGCATGTCACTGAAAGGATACGAGTATGTATATTTCTGCATAGTATCAATGTACATCATACCAGTGATTCTGCTTTCTTGCAAGATCCCGTTTTGGAAAAGAAGGAAGCTATGCACCTCTGGGAGACAGATGTGCAAGCAAAGACTGCACCTGCTAACATGAAATGTAACTGCCTTGGATGTGAGGGTGCCTGGGCCTCAGGGCAACAAGGGGCTCAGGGCAGTTCCTCCACTGTGGCAGGATTTTGGGGGTGTCAGTGGGGATGAGGTAAAGCACTGCAGTTTGAAAGAGGAGCCTGTGGCAGCAGAATTTCTCAGTGCTGAGCTGCACCCTGTGTAAATAGACTGCAAATAATTGTTCATCGGTTATTAAATGGCTGAGATTACAGGCATAGCCAGATAATGAACAGTGCATGTACACCCAGCTTCCACTTGTAAAACACACAGGAAAATGTTCCACTTATGTAATGTGACTTGCAGAGTTATGAAGGAGAACAGAATTAATTAATTTAATACTTAATGACAGTTTCAGGATTTTTGGGGAAGGGGAGAAGCTTATTAAAATGTCATTCAAATGTCAGTTTTCCTAATATTTCATAACAAACTTAGAGTTATCAGCGTGCACAGGCAACATTTACCTTTGAAGCAGTTGTGAAATAGTGAAGGTAATTTGCTGAAAGGAAGATTTAATAAAGGAAGATGTAAGATTTAATAAGATTTAAAAGTAATTCATTTATAGTATTTGCTGACTTAATGTATTTAGTGAGCACTTGATACCTAGTTTTCATTTTTGTGGGCAAGTCCTGAATACATTAGGACATCATTTTACAGAATCAAAATTAGCCACTGATAAAATTAAATTTTTATTGGCTGCTTAATTTTAGCTTTTAAAGCTTTAATTGAAGATGTAACTTGGAAAATAGAGGCTTTTAAGAAAATAGAGGACTTTGATATGCACATATGATAGAAATTACTTTTCTACTGAATTGCGTCATCTGTTTTCTACATTTAACAGGGAGAACAAGGAGACCAAGGAAACCTTGGAAAAACTGGTGCAGCAGTAAGCTTGCATTCTCTTTCTGGTTTTGTTTTTGATTCTATATTTATTTGAGAGTGAATGAGTAATTTGCTTCAGGAACTTTCTGATGAAGTTTGCCTGTCTTTGAAGCTGTATTATGTTACGTATACCTTTGTCATTTTCCAGAACTATATTATTTAAAGAAATTTCCCATTTTTAAGCATTTCCTTGAATTAATTCTGACTCTGCTTTTTTCCTAATCTGTTGTGTGAACATTGCAGGTGGTTGTAGGGATTTTCCAAGGCACGTTTGCCTAACTGAGCAAGTGATCCTTTTCCAGTTAAATCTTTTGAGAGGCTACAGCTAGCTTGAGATGTCTTCTGCAGACTTGAGCTCTGTGATTTTATGGAGGGTAGACAGCACAAGGTGACCTTGAGGTGGCACGTAGTCCATTCTCTACTGCCTAGGCAGGATCAGTTATCTTGATATCATTTCTGACAAATATTTGGCTATCAGTTATTAAAAAGCTCCACGAATGAAAGCTCTTTGATCTGCAGGCAGACTAGAGCTGCTGTCTTTATTTTTAGTAAGTTCTTCCTATTGTGTAACCTAACTCCCTTCTGCTGGAAACAGCATTTTACCTATGTTGATTGTTACTGTGTGCCTCCTTCATTCTTTCTGTTCAGGCTTAACAGTCCCAATTCAATTAGCCTTTCATGTTTTCTAGATAATTTAAGTCCCATTCTAACTCCCCTGTGGTCTGTTTTCAATTCATCTAAATGTCTATGCGTCCAGCTTACTGCCCAAACTGCTCAGAGTACTGAGAGAATGCAAAAACTGCTTCTTAGAACCATACTTCTTGCTTCTTATAAAAATGTGCCCATTTTTACAGCAGTGTGCTGTTATTCGGCTTGTGATCCACAGGTCATCTTATTTTAAAGGCCTTATCTTTCTCAGTTCTTCCACTGGAGGTGCTTTTTCAGTTGATAATTGTCACTTAAAAATACTGCCTCAAAATTCTCTCTATTTAATTTCATCCCTTGCCCTTTTGAATTTTTAACTCGTCTGAGATTTATGAGCAGATGTGAACTTGTTGGTCCATGCTTGGGATACCCAAATGTTACACAGAGCGTGACTAAATTGATTTTGTCTCTTGAGTTAATGTATTTTACTGGTTTGGGCTTAATGCTGTACTCCTCATATAAACTCTGTTCAGTTTAGTTGATAGTCAGACTGAATTGCACATGAATTCTGGTTTTCAGCCTGTAACATGTTAGGGAAAATTGATGTTTACTGTGTTAAACAGTGCCACATGCACCAAAATTCGTAATGAAAGACAACCCTAAGCTCAATCTTAAGCCACTGCATTAATAATAGTACATAAAATAGTCTCAGAAACTAGTTACTTAACTTTAAGTTTCTGCGTTTGACATGGAATTTTTTTTGCTCCTCAGGAACTTGAGTTCAGTGCATAAACTTTCCACAACTCAGATATTTTCTATGAACATAATGTCTTTTACTACTGAAAGAGCTCCATTCTGTGTAATAATTGCTGGTTCAAATACATAATCAGTGATTATATGTTGCAGTGATGCTGAATAAAATAGTCATACCAAACTGTGGTCAGGGTCAAGCTGCAAGAATAAAACAACAAAATATTTGCTGTCCTGAATAAGAGGATGTTGCAGCCCTGTTACAGTATTATAAAGAAATAAAATTATGGCCCAGCATTAATTACCATTTCCTACTCTTAGTGTTTGGAGAATTTGCATGTGATATACAGGATGACATGTGATACCTGAAAACTGAAGCAGTTTCTAAGTTATTGATAAATATTTTTCATTTTTGCCTGTGGATTTTAGAATGTCTTCTTTATGTATGTGTATTTTAATCAAACGAGCTTCATAGGCCCTTGATCCTGTCATGTTAACTTTGTATTATCTGGCAGCAGAGGACTAGTGCCCACTACATGGTCTTTAGGGGGATAATATATATTATCTTGTCGAGAGTCTTTCAGGCACACTCAGCAGAACTCTCAGACCTTTCAAACCCCCTTTCCTTCACTTTATTCACCACTGAAATCTGTTACTTTAAAAAACCCCTGAAAAGTATTAGCAGGAAGAGAATGGCTTTCTCATATTTCTCAAATGGTTTTCCAGATGTGAGTCCTGATGCAAAACGTTCACTCCTGTGTGCTTTGGATGCAGGTTTTACTTCCAGCTTCTCACCAGCTTGTGTTTGTAACAAGTGATTTCTCTTTGCCTTGGCATGCAGATAGACTGAAAACTTCTTAATTCACCGATAAATCCATTCCCCATTATTCAGTGGTGGCTCTGGCAGCATGAGTGGTGACTCCAGGACATCTCTGGAATCACACATGTCACACACAAAACAAATAGACGAACAAAAAAGTTTAAAAAACAGAAGACAAAGTGCAGGTGCTACCAGCTGTTGCGACAGATCTTGGGATGGAGTCCCAAAGAAGATGTGGAGTAAGGCATCTGTCCTTTCTCATGCCTTGTGAAGTTGGTGTTACCAGATGCTTGGTGACAAAGAGTAGTTGTACAAATAGCACTGAACAATGTGCAATTACTGTACCATGGATTTAATAGTAAAGGCAAAGGGAAAAAGAAATTACGGAAAGGTTGATGGTAAGTCCAATGTCTAATAAGATTCTGTGTGTGGTTTCTCTCTTCTGTCCACCACCTTGCCAACCCCCCTTTTTGTCTTGTCTATGGTTTGCTGTTCATTTGTTATCTTTATTGACAGTTTTTCAAATCAGTTAATATGATTAATACTTTTGAGCCTCTGGTTAAATTATACAATACTCTTCTTTAGCAATGGGCAATCCATCACAGCATTCCAGTTTTTCCAAAAGATAACCAGTGCATTTCCTGAGTAAGCTGTCCAAAGAAGCAATTAATAAATCCTGTAAATGCTGAATTCATAACAAATTATGCTGTGAAGCACATGTGCATGTCTGTTACTGATACCAAAGGGTTGCCTTCTTTCAGTTTTCTTACTTTTCCTGGTATCATTCATCTCCTGTCTTTCTCTAATACATCTGCCACTGCTGTTTGAGGTGCCAGAATAGTTATTTTTTTTCTGTAGAAGTCAAGTCCTGCTTAATAATCTGCTTCCAAAATGTCTGCTAAGGTGGAATATGTCCTTTGTCAGTAGGCTAGAAGTCACACTGTCCATCATTTCTTAGGTTACATGGAGCTCATGATTCCTCAGAGCAAAATACTTCTGCCAAAGTATTTCTGGATGCTTGTCCAGTGTGGAAACAGAGTAGACTAAATTTATTAAATGTTGATGGTGCTCATAGGCTTAAATGACACGTTTAATACTAGATCAGGAATGTGCCTAAAGTCAAACCTCAGACACTATTCCCTGACTGAGTCCTACAACAAAAACTGTGTCCTGGCTACAGCATAGGTTGTGTTTGTTTAAAAGGGAAGAGGGGCAGGTTCAGGTGGGGCTGGTTGGCTCAGCAGAGCCCAGAGCTGCAGCAGAATTCAGCAGCTGTTCTTTGCTGCAAGATATTCAGTTAACTGCAGGACCATCAGGTTCAATTGAAGAGGGTTTGGTTAAGATAGTGAGAAGTAAGGGATCAGCAGGTAGAGCTAATGTACACTGCTGATGAGACAAAATCTTTTCAAAGTCATGCCAAAAGAAACAACCCCTTCAGCTACTGAGAAAATTCCTGTTCCACTTTAGGGGATGAAAATCTCATTTTGCTGACGTGTACAACTGGATTTTGTATGCTTAGATCAGATGCTGTCCAGTGATGGATAGCAAATACTTGAAAAATCTTGAAGCATCTCATAAAAGTGATCTGTTTGTTAAAATGTCAGGGATGATTTCAGAAGATAATTGCTTGGCTTTTATGGCACAAAATTTAACTCATCTGAACTTGAAGCACTTATTTCCCAGGATTATTTTAGTGTTTGATAATGCTCGTGTTTACTCAAACTGTACTACTCTCCATAACTAAGTGCAAGTTAGTTCCTACTTCTCCTTGCCACCACCATTACAGAAATTCAGCATGTGGCCCATACACTTCCGAATTAGAAATCACTGACATTTATACATGAGACAGAGTACACAGGTAGAAGTATCAGCCGCAGCATGTGCATCTGGTGTCAGGAGGACAAACTGAAAGAAGCAGTTCATTAACACAAATCCTGGAAAAATAATCTTCAAAAATTACATATCAGCAGGGTTGGCTGCTTGCAAATTCCTTTTGAAACAACAGAAGGAAACCAAGCTGAAATGGAAAGTGCTTCCACCTGAAAAAAAAAGAAAAAAAGTATTACAGTCTAGCAAAGAAAAAGTAGTGATTTTTTCAGGCTGCCAATGGCAGCTCCAGAGCAGGCTGCAAATGGTCAGTGTGTGAGAGTCTGTGAGCAAGAAAATGCTGCAGTCAGGCCATGTGTCTAGGAGCTGAGTAGCTTTGGAGAAGAATTACCATAAAACAATTATCACATCTCCTGGAGAGGTAAAAATTAGCTGGATTAGGCACCAGGGATGCATAATTCAGGGAGAATAGAAACTGCAATTCCTTTTCCTTGAAGAAAAGGTTAGGTGAACTTTAACTGATGTTTTCAGAATGCTCAACAGAGGGGTTTCTTTGAGTTACCATGAGGAGTCTGGGCTTTGGAGATATAGGCCAAAAGATAAGTCAATTGAAGGAAGCCTTTTTTTCAAAGACTGATGAATGTGTGGGGCATTGCCAAGGGCTTCCAAAGAAGGAACTATTTTAGCTGCCTTCAGAAACCAGTTGGATAGAGATTAGTGGAAGTTCTATGAGGGACTTAACAGCAAATGGTAATGATACTTCTGTGTCTCTGTTGTAGTTCTTGTTTTTACCCCAGATGGCCTGATATGCTGTAATTCCTGCCAGTTTTTCTCTTGGGAAGAGTGGGGGAAAAGGTTACAGTATCTGGAGGTTAGCTTTATCAAGCTGTTGCTCATTTTTCTTGAAGGATCTTTTGCTAGTAGTGCTCTTTATCAACTCGTTTCAGCTAGAGGAATAGTACCTGCACATGGCAGCTGGAGTTTAACTTCCAAGGTTTTGCCAGCGAGCACATCCTGCTGCCACTTTGTCATGTAGCTTCTTTTACATGCAAGCATTCCTCTGCGTAGTGCTGTCAGACAGAATTACCCTGCTTTATGCTGGTGTTACTGAAAGCAAAATTTAGCCCATTTATTTCTTTCTTTAAAATGCTGGTTCAGGTAGTTGAATTTCAGAGTCCTGTAAAGAATTGAGTGAAATATCAGCAAAATGTACAAATATGGTGCATCTCTGCTTTTATTCACCTCTTCCACTGGCAGTAGCAAGTTGTAGATTTTCACTCAGATGGAAATTACTCTGGCTGAGTAACTTTCTCAACAGACAGAAAATGCCACTAAAACAGATGGGCAGATCTCAGCGTCAAAGAAGAAAATAGCATCTGCCTTTTAAATAGAATGCTTTCCAGCATAGTCCTGGGTAACACAGCTACAGATCTCATGGTCACTTCATAACATTTTTAGTACTGTGGTTATGAGGTGGGAAACAGTTTCTGCAGTTTAGAGCTTGAATAATAAAAAAGGACCACACAACCAAAAGCCAATATCGCTGTGTGGCACACATACACCAGTTTGGACAGCTGTCAGCCAAGAACTACTCAGATGGGGCTATTTTGTAATCTACTCTTGCATTTTGGGAATTCCAACTAAAGTGTCGTTGGAGTTCAAATATCCTGTTAGTCACTAAGGGACTTATAAGTAACTAATTCAGTAACTGAACTGGCAGTAAATTGTAAGTAATCTGGTGCGAGTTTACTTCTTTTTTGACCTTTTGGATAACCCAGATTACTAGATTTTCTCCTTTCAATGAGAAAATATATCCTCCAAAATTGATCATGTTCTACACTGTTCCCTGAAGATGAAAAACTTTTTTATATACTTCAGTAATTAAAAAAATAAATTGAAAGGTAGTTGAATCTTAAATCAGCAGACAGATTATGATACTGCTAAATGCTGGGTTTGAAGTGATTCAGCACAGATTCAAGACAAACATTGGAAATAGCAAAATAAGTTAATAGAAAAATGCTACTGTGGCATGATAATATTTTCAATCTACCTATGTCATCTCATTAATTAAATATTGAATAAAAAGGTTTGAAAATGCTGAACTGTAAATGAAATAGCATTGGATTGGATGATTTTCAATTATCACAAAAGAACATGTTAACATACAATCTGGCAGGTAACTGCTTCCACAGGAATGTTTGGAAACAGCTGAATATTCATTTCTCACTACCAGGTTTTTCAATGGATTGCTCCATACTTTGGTTTGCATTAAGTGTACAATGTGTTTTCAATTATTCAACTATAGTCCAGTTTCTAACACAGAGCATATGCCCTGGCAAGATGTTTTTGTGTTTCTCAGGCATGTGTTAGTTTGTGAGCTCTGGTCTCTGATTCCTTTTCCACAACATGCTCCTGTCAAGAAGGCTTCTAAAATGCTGTTATTGTGTTGTTTTTGTCACTAGATCCTTCTACACAAATCCTTGTAAATGACTCGATGACTGTGTTTTTAATAAGGTGCTTCAGGGTTTTCTGCCTTGCTTTTCTGAATTTCTAAGGCATTCCATTTTATGTTTGGAATCCGCTTCTGCTCCCCAAAGAATTGAAGGGATGCTGGAAGAGGGTGATTCAAGTAATCTGCTTTGGGCTGTATTCATTCCCTTACATAAGAAGGGGAGAGAGTTGAAATCTCAATGTAGTCCTAGAGGCTGGTCTTTGTAATAAGTCAATCCAAATCCGGCATTTAAAGAGCCATGTGATCTTAGGGAAAGTCTGTAGGGAAAACATCACTTTATGGCTAATATCTTGACAGAACAAGATGTTTTGCTATTTGCACTTTCACTGAACACTACTAACTGTTTTAAGGAACAAAATTATATTCCTAAGTAAGCTTTTTTCCTTTCTTGCCTCTGTAAATACCTGCCCTAGCTTTTTCTCTCAAACACTTGCCCTGTGTTTTGAATGAAGGGGTGGAAGAGGATTTAGTTAACCTGTCATGAACATGTTTCCTCTTCATACCTCTTGAAGTCCCTGTTGCTTTTAGCATTTCACTGGCTTCACTTCTAATCATCTTGACTATTGTTTTTCTTTCCATAAATATCCAATACTAATTATACCAAGTTTGTTTTACATCACTTGTATCAGTGAAAGTCTACCTTCTTTGTGGTTTTTGTTGTATGTTTTCTTTACTTTTAATTACTTTCTTTTGAGGAATAGGCAGTGTATAGGAAACTTTCATAGCCAACATTTGCAATCACTCTGGAGGGTGTTGTAGGCTAGCCCTAATGTGCTAGGTGATACAACGGCACATTCACTGTCACTGCTTCCTAGTCATTCCTGCGCTTTCAACCCAGAGCAACCAAGTCAGGAAGACAGTACTTTTGAATTGAAATCAGGACTTGATCGGAGGCTGCATGGTAAATGGTTCACTGCTGGTGCAAGCCACAGCTCCCCATCTTTCTGATCAGCATCTTCAGTCCTGTGACACTGTCATTGGCCGGGAGATCAGGACTGTCTCTGTGGAAAGAGAATAGGTTTGAGTTTCATCTGGGCTCTGATTATGTCCTCTGTCCTTTCTGCAATAAGAGAATCAAAGTCATTGGTCTTTAGTGTTTTGAAACTGTACCTCCATACCCCTTATCTTGATAAGCAAGGTTACAGGGTAATTCTTTGTCTCACACATTTCTGCCTGGTACTGAGCCCCTCTGTTGGCTGTCACTGGAGCAGTGGTAGCTCTCGTTCTCAGAGGTCGTCATGCAAGTCCCTCATTCCTGCCAGTGACGTCTGGGCCGTTGCTTTAGTGCCAATATCACCAGAACCAATCTGTGACTGCTGCCAAGCCAAGAGACATCTCAGTTCTGACATATAATACACAGGTTCCCACACATAATATATCAGTCCAGCAACCGTAGAGATGCCTGTTTATCTCTTTAGTTCTTTCCAAAAAGTAATTTCTGCCAGTATTGTCAGCCTCAAAGGCAGCCATATCGATGGCTCATTGTAATAAACTATGGGATTTCCAGAGTAGCTAGCAGTCCAAGAAAACAAGTAATCATAAAATTTCATTGCTTTACACCTGTTTCATTAAAGCGCTTCAGACTGAACTGTATTCAAATTATACAGATAAAACCTACATTTTTTGAAGTACTGCTTCTCTTAAAAAAAATCTCAAGTGACAGTGTACTGCTACTTAAGCTAGTTTCTTCTTACACACATAGAGGTAGCAATGCCAATGTGTGAATTGACATTTTATTTTTGCTTTCTAAAGTGTTTGAGATGCAGTGCAGTTGTGTATTATGTCATTACTAGGAGCTTCCACATTTCTGCCATGTTTCAGGGGCAGTCATGCAATGTACTCTGGGAACTTTGTGCTTTTATTTCAAGCTCAATATGTCATACTTTTTGCACTTGGGACCTTGCACTATTTCTTTTTTGTTTAGGTTTCATAATAAATTGGGTATTGCAAGCACTGGGAATAAGCTTTTTAAAAGTATTTCATCTCATGTTTCCCATTTCATATGGTGGTACTTGTTCCATTCAGTGGAAACTTGTGAGAGAGCCTCAGAAGAGAGCTATTTCATTTTTGAATGACTGAAGGGCTCTGGCCAGTGGACTTCAAAGACATTTGGGGTTACAACTCTTGAAGGAAAAATTCTGACAACACCTGAGCCAACATAATTTTTGTTTTGATTGGATTTTACTTTTTTCCACTGAGTTTATTCTCCTGGAGATGTGTGGTCAGACTGAAGCACTAGCAGAGCAATGGTCACCTTTAATTGTATGTTTGTAAAGCTTCTAGCAGCACAAGACTGAGCTCAGTGGCAGATCTTAGATGGGTAGCGTAGTATAGTGATGAAATTAATATAGCTTCTAGCATAGCCATTTACTGTTGGTGTCTGGATGCAGTGATTCTTCTGCCTGGGTTGTGTGCCAGGCGAACTTGGGCATCCCTCACTGTCCCACAGGTGCACTTACACAGATACACCAAGGGTCCAAGAAATGTGCCGTGCTTTGTTGCTGGAAAGCTACCAGCTGTGAACTAGTGTAGTCATTGTGCTTATAACAGTATGCTTTCCTTTTGAACAGGGATCAGCTGGCTTACCTGGAGAAGCTGGGCCCTCTGGAAGCCTTGGTGAAAAGGTAGAATAATGTATCTGACTACTCAGCAGCAAAAATGAGCTTTGAAAACCATTGAGGTGATAAAATAGTGGTCAGAGATCATTTACTGACCATGGTTAGAGCTAATATTCCTGTAGCTATTTCAAAGCCTAGAGATGTAATAAATGGTAATTCAGATGGTGTTGTTTGAGGTATGTATCTGATATCCTTGATTTTACTTCACAGTTAATTTAGAGCTGATAGATTTGATATTTACTATTCACTGCTATTGATTCAGAGAAACTGGCATAAATTTTACTTGTTTTATACAGTAGTTTCTGGTTTTGCACTGCTACATAATGAAGACAAAGGTAGAAAGGTAAAACGGCTATATGCACTGAGAAAAAAGACAAGACTTAGTGCAGTAACAGTTGTGTTTATGAAAGCAAAGTTTGGCAGACTTACTGTGACTAGAACAGTATTATTAACTTAAGCATATTTAACATGGTTTTATTTAGGTGAAGTATCTTAAGATTTTAAAACTGAAAAAACAGGAAACTGGACTGCATGTCAGCTTCAATTATGAGAAAAACATAATTGTTTGTCAGAACAATCCAGCACCATTTGTATTTCTTCCCTGCAGGGTTGAATTATTTCACCTAGACTGATGTCTGCTATTTAGATATTTTACTGAGAAAGTCTTAACCTAATATTAGAATTTTCATGAAAGTCTGATTATAATTTATATAATCTGTGAAAGGAAATACATCAGTGGAAAGCATTGCATGTTAAAAGTGAAATTTAGACAAGTCTCATATGGATTTAATCATAATATCATCTTAGAATTCTTGTTCTTTATAATTACACTTGGCCCAGCAAAGATTACAGTGTGATACTGCTGCTAGTTTAGCTAGAAGGGAAAAGGCAGCAAGACTAATTAATTTGTCATCAGCAAATGGAAGGAAGCTTCTTCATGGTGCAATAATTGTTGTCACTGCTATGCTGTTTCTGTAGAATTTGTCTTCCTCTTTTATGATTTAAATAGTACAAGGTAAACATGCTATGTGGATTTAAAAGACAAATATACTCCCAGCATAATTACAATATGCAACATAAAATAGTGTTCTCACTATGTCATGTTTACTATATGCAATAAAAGTGTAATCTTATCAGGATAGTCTATGGCTAAGTCTGATATTTAGGCTGAATGTTATATGATGAAAAGATGAAAAAGTATGTAAGACAAGAAAGAGATCCTTCTTGCCTCCTCAACTCCAATTGCTCCTGCAGCTGCTGAAGTGCTGGCCGTACTTTTAGATCTGTGCTTTCCTAACATGTACTGAAATAAAGAGGGAGAAAGGAACAAAATTTTCTTTTTTCTTTGCTGTCCTGCATTTTATGCATTAAGGAACGTAACTACAAATATGATGCAACCACCAGAGAGAAAATGGATCTGCTAGTAGCTGTTCTGAGACGCTGGTATAGTACCAAATCGCTTCTTCGGTCTTCCAGGGAAAGGGAAGCCAGAGAAACTCAGTGTTATCATGTTTTCAAAATATGAATGAGTTTGTAGGAAGAAAGAGTGCAGAAGTGCAAAGGAAAAGTTAAAAAAGGTCTTGGCGCTGTTTCTGAAGGGCAGCCCCTGAACCAATACTGTTAATCACTGCCAGGTATGCTCAGTGGATGTTGAACAAGACAGGGGAAAAGAGCATTCGCTGTTACTTTCTTCTTTTTTTTTTTTAAGGGAGAGCGAGGCAGTCCAGGCCCAGTAGGTCCTCCTGGAGAAAAAGGTGTGATGGTAAGTTACAAGTAGTGTAGAATCAATAATTATGTTACTTATAAAGGTACTTTGCTCTTCAAAACAGGAATAAATTCTCACCTTTCTGACAGTGCAAGCCTTATGGGAAAGGGTAGTATTGATGGCGTGTAGTTCTTACAAAGCTTCATTTAACAGGTTTATCCCCTTTGTGGCAGTGATATTGCAGAGTGATTGGCTCAATGAAACTGCATTTTTGAAAAATGGCTCTAAGCAGCCTTACATAACTTAAAAGGAGGGAAAGTAAAACAACAATCTTCTGTAAACTGGGGGTGACCCAGGTTATTCTAGTAGATAGACTAGCATCACCTCTAATTCTACTGCCCAGCAGTACCCAAACAGCTTCTGGGTGCCAGTCTCGTGGGAGGACTGGCTTGCTGACAACACCACTTAGGACGAGTCAGCGTGCAGCACTTCAGGCATCATTGCTCAGCCACATGTCCTGTTAGTGTGTTGGGGTACAGAAGTGAAAGACTGCACATATCTGCCCATCGTCACATTCATGTTGAAGTTCTCAAGAAAAGGCGCTTAGGTCTTGGTTGTGTTTGCTTGCAAGCACTGTGAGGGCTCCAGAATGCATAGAGAGCACTTGGAGATTTCACTGCAAGATTACAGGGAGTTTATATGCAAAGTACCGTGTGCTGCATCCTGTGCTACCTGACACTGGTGAAGGGTGAAATCTCAATGGCCTTACACAGAAACTGCAGGGGTGGGCCTGAGCATGGTACAGTGCTTGGTGTTTTTGCCACGGCAATTGATATTATTATAGAATATATGCAGTAATTACTCTTTGGGCAGCTATTGGCAAGGAAGGGATCAAGTACCCTGAAGCTGCAGACCAACTTAAGGATCTATGAAGAGACAATGATTTTTGAAGCATTCTGTGCTTCATTAAATCTCTCTAATCTAGATTTACCTTCAACCAGCTGCTTTTGATCCATGGAAAAAAAAAATCTTAATAGGGAGATTAGTAAATGAGGATTTATTAATATAGTATCCAGTCTTATCAACTACTCTTTTTCAACTGTTTTTAATGCTTATTGACACACGTAAATCCACTTAAATCATAGCAGTGAGAACCCTTCCCAGTAGTAAGTCATTGTAGTCCTCAGACAAAAATTGTTCTTGGCATTCAGTCTTGGACAGTTTCGCCCACGCCAGGATGTGTCCACTTTCTGTTCCCACTGTCACAGCCTTCAAGACAGGGTTTTGAAATTCATTTAGAACTTGGCATCTTTGCTTTCAGTACATCCCTGCCAGCTACTGCTTGTGTGTGGGAAAACTTGTTAGGGTGATTTAAGGGTTATTGGGATTTATCCAGATAAGTATCTGGTTTTTAAAAAAAATTTTGGGAATAAATCTTGCAAGATTAAATATGTCACTAATTTAGCTCCAGTTTTTCAGGTAAATAACTGGATTTATTATTGTTGTTATAATAACAATTTTGGTTAAAATGTTCGGTCTTTTCTGTCTGTTTTTATTCTAGGGCTATCCAGGACCTCCAGGAGGCCCTGGACCTGTGGGCCCAGAAGGATTACCTGTAGGTATAGAGTGGTGCTTTGGTTTGACATAAAATGCACCTTTTTCAAATTGTCCTTTTGCTCTGCTGGTTTCTAATCTGTCTTGCAGTGTATAAAACTGCCACAAAAATGTACCCATCCAGACACAAAGTCTGTTCACCTGCTCTTTATCAGGATGATCCACGAGAGACAGGAAAAGTGATTATATCATTCACTCATCCATTTAACAATCAGTCAGTTGAGACAAGTAGAGGAGTAGAATTTAGTAAGGATGGTTAATAAGTGCATAACATTTTCATTAATTGATGCCTAATATAATTTAAATATATTCATTTTGTGTTTAGTTTCATTGTTAATCAAAAGAATTATATTCTGATTTTCTGTGTGTAATTGTTATAATTTGTCTACTATGGGTCTTCACTACAGATAAAAACTGAACCTTTCAATTTTCATGTTTTCTGACAATGTTGCTGAAATACAGGTACCCTTTAGAAATTTTGGGATGATAGACAGAAGTAATTTATCCAACAGTCACATCATGATTTTTAATCAGAACAAAGTTACATAGTCTCTTATTTAGATTGTTCTAAATAAATTGTACTATTACAATTAATTGAATTTGAACTGTGAGTGAAAGTGATTGATTTGCATTTGTTGTACTGATTGTTGCTCAAGGTGCATGAGCCTTGTAATTTTCAGAAATCTGTGTTTAGAAGACAGTGAATAATAAGTCTGTTTGATATGTAGGGACCTTCAGGGACGCGAGGGCCATCAGGGCCACAGGGACCCAAGGGAAGAAGGGTAAGTAATATTGCTCTTTCCTGTTACTTTGACCAGAGAGTAGTGTGTTGCAGGTATGAATCTGATACATAACCCATGTACAGTTGCTTCCTTTGAACTCTCTCCTCTGGACTCAACCTATTTGTATTGAAATCAGGTGGAAGGTACGTGTGTTTCCATGTAGAAAACAATAACAATCTTCATTTCCCTTCATGTGACAGTGAAATGGGTTTTGCCGTTCACTTCAGCTGAGAACAGAACTAGAACCAAAATGACCATTGGCCTATTTTCTGTGTACATAAACATGCACAAGTTGTTATTGTAAGTGGCTACCATTGGAGTCCTTCAATGTTTTAAGGACTATTTTCTTTACCTGCACGTCATTTATGACTTTTTGTTGCTTTTGTTCTGTCATAAGAAGCAGAAATATTTGTTGCTACAGCAAAATACAATTATAGCCTTCCTTCCTCTGTTTTTGTGATGCATATGTTTTCTGAGAAAATCCATGGAAAAATTTGAAAAATTGTAAGGTCTGGAGGTTCTATCTCCATAAATCCAAGTATCGAGAGATACTTGAGAAACACATATTGCATTTTAGATTAGAAAATGCTGGGATTAGCAAACTTTGTAATACAAAATTTACCAACTGTATATTATTCATGGACTGCAGTGCTTATAATCAAAGATCACTCAAAATAAATCCTAAATATCCCAAACTCTGTGGAAGTCCTATTTTGGAGCTGTGGTTTATGCCTTTGCCTCTAACCAGCATGACTGAGAATGTTTCATGAAAGAGGGTCTCAGAGCAGACCAAGGTCTTCTGGCTCTGAGAACAGGCTCCCACTGAAGCTACTCTTGAGAATTGTGCCTTCTCTCAAGATCAAAGTATCAGACCCAAAGTGGAATCTCACATAAGGAAAGTATCTGAGGTACCTTGAAACCTGGGACTTTTCATCAGTAGATTCAGAAACAGTAATGTCAGAACCCTGAGCTCTGTGTGGCAGGACTTGGAAAAATGCATAGCACGGTCACCTACGGAAGTTTAACGGAAGCATATGGAAATTCCCCTTCATTGGGTATGGAAACAAGAACGTATCCTGTCTTCACAGCTGGAATCTCTGGGAAGTCTTCGATGCACTGACCCTCTACTTCTGCACTGTCACAGAGTAGAACTCTAAGTTCTGGCCTTCTCAGCAATGGGTTTACATCCAAGATTACCCGGCAGCCTTACTTCTGTCTGAGAGCATCCAGCTGTTTGCTCTCCAGTACACCCAGGAGTTCTGGCCAGCTGACGGCAGGCTGTCTAGGAGTCTGTGGAGTATCTTGGGATTTGAGGGAATGTGCCACTGAGCACAGTACTAGCACAGAGCTTCCTCAGCTCGTGCTTGAGACTTGATGCACTTAGCTGGAATTGCGCATTACAGTGGGTCCTTCTGTGACTTTATTTTTCGGTGTTAAATCTCATGAAAACACAGAGGGAGAACACCATTTTGTAGATATTTCAGCGGCAGAATGACACTCTGGGGGTGGAAATATCTGCATGTAAGAGAAGGAATTTCTGTCCATGACCAGAAGGAAGACATGCGTTAGTCTGGAAGACTGGCAGTGTAAGCAGCCATGAAGTCATCGTTGCATCATTTTTTATTGTTCTTGTTTGATAATGTGAACTAAACCACAATGTCAAAGACTGGTTCTGCTTTTAGTTTACACCATGATCTCAGGCTAATACAACTGTAACCCTTAGTTAGAAAGGAAGAGATCTTGTATCATTAGATTTATTTCATGAGCGAGACCTAAGTGAAATTCCCAAAAGATGCTAAAATTCTTAGCAGTTAGTATTCTTCAGGTTGGTGTTTAGTGTTTTAGAGATCAAAAGCAGTAATTTTTCTGCTCTTACTTTCCTGGAATTCAGCTCATGAAATTTAGTTTTGAAAATGCAGATAAATGATGTAGTAAATGGCCATAAATCTGGGGTCAGGCAATAGCAACTTATGTCTCTAGCAGCCAGTAGGGTTGTCTGTGCTTCAGTTGGTACTGGCAAAAAGAACTTCAATTACCCAAGGACATCAGTGCTTAGTTTAAAGAAGAGATATCTTTCCTACTTCTCACAGCAGGGAATATGGAACCTAGAAAACTCTGTGTGTTTCAGGGTTATGTGAAACAAGTGTCCAGTGTGCTTGGTGGCTCATCAGTAGCTGAACGTGTTTCTGTCTTAATTGTTCAAAGGAAGTGAGACTAAGTTGATGCCATTTTCTAATATTCTTCCATGTCAAGCACTGGAAAAGAGAAGTAGCTGCATAGTGTGTTTATTTTCACTTTTCTAGTGTTTAGGAGACAAGATGAGAAAGAATAAAAAGAGTTAATTGGTGCTTTTTACCTTCTTAGATGAACTTTTTCATGGTTTATCATTCTAAAGTTTTCAATGCAAAATGTTTCATTTTAGAAATAAAGCTGAACCCATACAAAATTAAAAGAACAATCATTTTGCAGCCTTACTCCCCAGCCCTGTTGCAACCTAATTTAAATAACAGCAGGCAAATCAAGTGTATCTCTCATTCTGTACTGTCTGTAGTAAAAAATGATACAATCCAATTAATCTCTGCTGATCAGGAGTCACACCATACTATTTATGGGAATATTATCGTGTGCTTGTTAGGATATTAAATTGCCTTTCCTTTGCATTCCTGCCCTTTATTCTGTGGTTGGCTAAAGGCAGGCATGGCCCAGGGAGTCATGTTGGTTTCTGTTACTTTATTTTGGATTCCAAATTATATGGTACAAGGTTGGTGTTTTAGATGGTAGACCTTTTAGCTTAATTTTTAGTGATCAGATCAGTTATTGTGGGCTGTCAGTGTGAACTCCTTTGGAGATCTGTATGACTAGCAAAAGGTTTTGGTGTGTTATTGTGTAATATGGGATGAGAATCTTATGCAGTTTTCTGACAGGCCCATTTCTCAAGCTCCAAGCTATGGCCTTCTTTATGATTACAAGGAAGTCACAAGTGTTCAAGTGCTCAACTTAACTCTGTTTCCCCCTTCCTATGTTGCCCTAGGTGATTCCTCCACAGCTCTTTGGTGATCTTCTTTCCCCTTCTGCCACCCCGCCCCCAGCTTAATGACCTGTCCTCACTCCATCTCAAAGTTTCCTCTTGTCCCTTCTCCTCCTGTTTTTTGAGATGTGTTACATCAGGGGGCAATAAAACTGCTTAACCTTCTTGTATTTTCATCACAACCCATTTTGTGTGTGTTATAGATAGCAGTTACAGAAGAAGTGCAGAGCAGTAACTGGAGATTAATTTGATCAAGATGTTTAGCTTTCTTTTAAATTATGCTGTATAGTAAGTCAGTAATTGGGTTACACAATTACATAACCTTAATATGAGTCCCAGTCTAAATGTAGGCCCCTGTCACCTTTGAAAACACCATTAGTGTATTGTTTCTGATCTCTGAGCACATTGAAGTCACTGGGTTTTTTCCACAGACTTCAGTATTCTTTGGCTTGGGACCCTTCTCTTTGAGTGCCATACAGCAGGTCAGAGTGTCATCTTCTGTAGCTTCTTCCCTCTCGCCCAAAACAGTGCCTGTAAATGTTCAGTCCTAGCTTAGACCAAAACAAGAAAGGTGGTCAGACTAACCCAAGGATTGCCTCACAAAAGCTGTGTCCAAAACTACAGAGGTATCAAAAGTATTCAGACAGTTTTCCCTGCCTGCTCTTCTTCCCTTTCCTGTGGTTTGTGTTCCTTTGTGCTGGCCAGAAGTAGCAGTGCTGAAATGCTGACAGATGAGTTCTTGTGGGATATTTCTGGCTCTGCCAGGGATTGTAATTATATATCAGCTCACAGGAAGGGCCTATTCCTGAGAGGTTTCCTGTCAGGAGAAAAGTCTACATTATTCTGGATACACACTGGTCCTTGAGTTACCACTCAGCCATTTTCACTTTTGCTCCATAGAGCAGTGAATGGGTGCTTGGTGTATGTTTTAACAGAGGTTTCAATGTAGATCAGTAAATCCAAGTCAGAGAGAACAGAATTCTGGTATGTTTTTTTCCTCGAGAGATAGGGAAGTGACAGATATTTTTGCAGAGAAACTAAATTAAATCAGATGTGCTTCCAACAGTCATTTTGCAAACCCCTATTACATATTAGAGCAGTGTTACTCTCTGATAATAATTCATGTTTACATGTCCTTCACTACAAACCGTGACCCAAGATGTAAGGTTCTCTGCAACTCAGAAATGCACCATAAAAATGGCACTGCCATGTAGTGTACTAGTTCCCTCTGATGCCAGCCCAGCCCACATGCTGCCAGGAAAGCTGTTCTGTCTCGTCCTCCCACTGCACACTGCTCTAAAGAGCTTGGCTCTGTCTTGGTACTTATCTAGCTCTTCTTTTGAAGTGGTCATTGGTTTCAAATTGTTATTAACTGGTTTTAATTTCATGTTCCGTAGCTAAACAGTCATGGGGTTTTTTTAGAATTATGGAAATAACCTAAGACAGCACAGTCAAAATATTCTTTTCCATTTTGCTTATGACCTATTTAAGGATTTTTTGCTTTCTTGTAATCTAACTGATGTAGATTTGCAATCTTAAATAATAATTTCTGAATGTTTTGGCAATAAGTATTTGCTATATTGTGCTACAATAATATAACAGGTTGTCTTTGTTCATCTATTGGTTTCAAAAAATCCATTTACAGAAGACATTTTATTCTAACAATAGAGCAGTTCACAATTATAAATTACTTTTAATCTTGCCTCAGACTGGTTTACTAATGGAAGAACTTTAACTGCTTGTTTTAGAGTCTTACTAGCAAGATGGATTTTTGTATGTACAACTTAATCTAAAAAGCAAGCAGTCCATATAAACAGTGCTCAGCCAAACACTTCTAAATATGTGTCTGTTGCATGCATACCAAGTGGATAAAAGAGCAGAAAATATCAGTCTGCAAACTGGCTCCAACAGAGACCCAAACATTTTGTTTACGTATTTTTAAAAAAATCTTTCTACTTAAGTTCGTACTTTGGCAAACCAGAGACTTATTCTGTTCTTTGAAACTTTATTTCACACTTAATGTACAATGAAAATTGGTTTTCATGCTATGAAAATGTTTCCCATCTCCTGAAGTTTATGTAGCATCTCCTTGATAATAACCAAAAAGAATGCATAATCAGTATTCCAAATCACTTGTTTGATATTCAGGGGCCAAGAGGTCTAGATGGTCCTCCGGGAGAACTGGGAACAGAAGGCATTAAGGTGAGTGCTTGCATTACTCGGTACTGTACGAAACACTGAGGTAGAACATAACAGATAAAAGAGAACAAACAAACAAAAACCCAGCCCAGCATGGCAGAAGCCACAGAGTGCCATTTAATCTGGAGATCTGCAAATTTCTGCATTTTCCAGTTAGTTCCTTACTATGGTATGAACCCATCTGAGCCTGAATCTGCACTTTCTGCAGAGTTACCCAGCATATAAACTGACAGCAGCTGTATGCAGTTTATCTAGCAAATGCACATAGAATTCACTCATTGTTGGTTATTTATCAGGGAGAAAGAGGTGATCCAGGAAAGAAGGGAGTTCCTGGGCTCATTGTAAGTATCAGAGCTAATCTTTGTAGTATGCTTTAATGCAGTAGTTCTTAATTTCTGAGCTGTGTTTGGAAATTACCTGAAGCCAGCATTATCTTTTGATATTTCTCTTTGACCAGGGTAAAGCAGGCAATCCAGGAGAAAGGGGAGATCAGGGTGCACTTGTAAGTATGAAACCGGCGAGTACTTCTACCAAAATAACACCTGCAAAATCTCATACTTTGTTTGACATTCAGAAATGAGGAAGGTTATCTACTTTAGAGCAGCTGGAACATGCTAACAGTAAAGGTTGCATTCATTCGTGCAAAAAATCATTGCTGGAAGTGAGAGCAAGTGTGACATGATGTAGTCTGCTACAAGACCAGTGTTTTCATGGATGGTGGTCCACAGAATACAATATGATAGCAAATTGCAGCAGAAGAACTAGACAATGTGGGTAACAGTGGGGTCTTAGAAGTTTCTTTTTTTAAGTTTTACTGTAGATATAAGGACAAAAGTAATTGTGACATAGAAAAAGAATTCTGTGATTTTAGGGTTGGATGTGTGCTATCAATGTAGAGTTAAATGTAGAAACATGTAAAATGTATTTCACATGTATAGGAGAAAATTCCTGCTTTTAGGGCTTCTTTCAATGGAAATCCAATGTGTTCTATTTGAGGCTTTCTTTTACTAAGCAGGTTACCAGTCAGTCCAAATTGTACTGGATTTTCAACAAAGAAGGAAGAAGGAAAACAGAAAAAAGCAGTAATGGTGGTGACTTTGTGCTGCAGTTGAGACTCAAAATGTTTGTTGTCACTATACTTCTCTTGCTTTTTCTGCTCAGTTTTAGAAGCTTGCTGCCTCCCCTTTGACACAAGGGGTTTTCATTTCCTCTTCACTAAACTTTTATTTATGTGTACAGAAATGAACAAAGCAAAACCTCATAAGGCTGAAATTATGTGAAATGGTACATTTATTTCAAAACACAAGGTACTGCTCTAGTACTCCTTCAGCTACAGTTTCTTGAAGAGAGTTAGAGACAAATGCTATGAGAAAGGTTGAGCAGAGAGAAAATTGAGTGTGAATCTTAGATTTTCTCAAATACAGCTTGTAGGGCAGTTTGTGCCCACAAGCAGCACATGGTACTAAGGGGAATGATAAGGATCTGGTGAATGTTGGGTCAGCTAAGATGTAGTTGTATGTAAAAGAAACCAAGGAAGGAGTTATTCAGAGCTCCCTCAGCTGTCACAGGAGGTAGTGATGTGTCAGTGCATTTCAATCAGAAAAAAGGCTGCATATATTTCTTGGATGTTTCTGTGTAAGTTGTGTGAGCAGAAATAAGACAGGAAGTGGCTGTTCATGTAACATGAAACAGCTTGTTTCCAATGATTTTTTTTCATTTTATTTTAATCTTCCAGGGTTTGCTTGGGCCTCCTGGAACCACAGGAGACGGGGGACCAATGGGAGAGCCAGTAAGTTGATCCTTATGCCTGCTTAAAAGCTTTTCCATGTATTACATGAATTCCCTGGCAATTCAAGCTCCATTTTACCAAGATTCAGTATTGCCAGCTGTGGTTAGGAATGAATTCTGGGGTGATTGTTCCAAAACTGCAGTTAGAATCTCCCTCCCTTACTTAGCGTAACTCACAAGCAAACCCGTTCATGGTGTTGGGGAGCACTGTAGTAAGGGGTGCACAACATCAGAGAGCATGACAGAATCTGACCCACAGGATTTTGTGGCTTTACACCACACTGAGGTAGACAGATATGTATTATGTAAATGTATGTGCCAATACAGATATCAGTGATATTTTTTTAGGCAAATATTAGGTTAGTTATTCAGGAACTAGGGGACCTTGTCTATTTGGCAGGTTAAATTTTCAAGAAAAGAGACTGCTGTAATAAGCATCAGACATTCCTCTGCTGGATGGATTCTTGTTACTGCGTCAAAGCCATGCTCACTTTCATGTGGCTAATATTGCTCCAGAAGATCATGCAGAATCTGCAGCAAATGTATGTAATGTGCTGCAAGATATAGCCATGACAGGAACAGTGCTGCAGCACCATCTCTGGGGGTAAATCAGGTTATACAAATACAGTGAAAGAATCTGTGCTGTCCTAGTGGGACTTGGGAGAAGACTGTCATTTTATATTGCAGAAATATAACAGAGTTGACAAAAACTGTGTTTTCTTTGCTTCTGGAATGCAGTTTTGCACAATAAATGGTACGTAGTTAGATTAAATGTTGAAAGTGAACTGTTGATATAAATTATATCCTTTTTAGTATTTATTTTTTTTCTAATATTATTTCTACTAATCCAAAGACTGACATTCTTACAGAAGGTCATTGCACATTTTGGAAGGCTAGAAAAACACCATCAGTTATTTTGGTAAATTTCAGTAGCATATGACTGCCTACTTGAGCTGCCAACTTGTAAGAGTAGCAAAATGTTTCAGAGAAAATGTATTTTCTAATGGTTCTTATTGGATTCCTGTTACTTGGTCTCTCATTCATTGTGTCTTATCTTCATGTTGCAACATCCAAGAGCCTTACAATGCAAGGGTTTTACGTCAAGTTCCTGACATTTTCTGATCAATTCTGAATTTTCATATCTCTAGAATGACCATCTGCCTTATCTAATCTAAGTGGTCTACTCTCGAGCAGCCTACAATTGTTGCCCTCATCATCATAGAAACTACGTATTCAGTGTCAAAAGTAAGAAAAATTTATCCTGTGAACAGGATACCTTTTCTTTCAATTGCTGAAAGAGTAAAATGTCTTCAGAAAATGGTCTGCAGAGCTAGAAAAGTGATAAAATGACAGATGTTGCGAAACAACACCCATGGCTCTTATTTCAGTTGCCTATCCAAGCAGCTTGATTGTCTTCTGTCAGCTGGTCACTACATGAAAGCCAGCTGCTCATTTTTACTGGATCTTTCACTAGTTCTGCACAGAGCAGAAAAACCCTAAGTGCTGGTGGAGAAGCAGAGAAATGTAAGCAATTAGAACTATCTGTATTAATGGATTTGATCTAAATTACACTTGAACTTTATCTACTTGTCAGACAGTTCAGTAAAATCCTTCTTTGCAAATTACCTGACATTAGTGGTTAAAGGGAGTCCCTATACTGCTGTAAATTTTTGGCTTCTGAAAGTCTTGGGGGAAAGATAAATTACCAATCCAGCAGCCTTATTTCCATGGTAATGTGAAGAAATACTTGACCTGTGAATCAAACTTAATCTTTGTGACACTTGCCTAGTTGAATTCCATGGAGTTGCTGCAAATGAAAATCAGCTAACTTACCTTAGAACCAAGGGAATTCTCAATGGGAAGTTTACTGCAGTTTTACTTGTTCATCCTTAAATGAAGCTGTAAGGTGAAATGTATGCATCTGCTGAAATTCTGGAAGCAATATGCAATTTACATTGCTGTTACAAGGGAAGAAAATACCCTCATTGTTACTGCCAGGTCATCAGGAGTAGCAAAATCATATGCTTAGTCTGTAAGAGGAAGTGGAACAAAATAGAGTAAATATTTCTTTAAAAGGTTCTTATCATAAATACAGGTAGCAGCATCTTTCTTTTGTGTAAGAATAATAGATCAACAAAGTGTTTTGAATTTAGAATGTACAGATGAGTCCTGAAGTGGTAAATAGGTATGAACTTTCTTGAAGTTCAAAGACTGGTTACATCCAGAAGGCTGATTATTCTTGACATACTTTGACAGTGGCTGTAGAATCAGCTGTAAGCCAGTTACAGGCAACTTCTACCCCCCAGCACACAAACCCTATTCTGCAGGCCCACATCCTACGTGTGCAGAGAATTTGAATATCTTGCTTTGGGAAACAATCCCTGTGTGTTACTGAAGTAAATGGAATACTTATATGTAAGGCTTATAATAAAATGCTCATGATATAGTTACTAATATTACCAAAAAGGCTCAAGCCATTAGTCTGTTACCCCTCAGTGACTGTTCTGTACAAATGCTCCTGAATCCATGGTGAAGCACATAGTAGTTGTTTTCAGTTAATTCCATACCAGACTGTAGTCTTTTCCACAAAGCAAACCAGACAGTCTAACAAACCTTAATTAAACAAAGTCTCAGTTAATCAAGAGAAGAGCTTAGTTCAGATAATAATTTATTTTTGGTCCAGAAGAAAAGACATCTGTGCTGTGATTTGAGATTTGTTATTTCAGCGTGTTGCAGCTGGTAGTCAGGTCTTTGGTACCGTATCCCATCAGAGGGCTGAAATACACTGCTGGATTCAGGAGGAAAGACAACAAAATACAGTTCTTCATGCCAGTTGGAAGAGTTGTGAAGAGACAAATTGAAGACTATACAATGTAATTTCATGTTAATTGAATGATGCATCCAAAGTTTTATTTCATGCCAGGGTCCAAGAGGACAACCAGGGGATGCTGGCCCTATTGGAGAAATGGGTTTTGAGGTGAGCTTTTAATCATTTATATAGCAATTAAAACCACTCAAAACAACTGACAAAGCCTGGACTTAATATGTTTAGATTTTATTTTTTTTATTACCTGCAGCTGACTTAAGTACAATGAGCTACAGAGACATTCTTCCTTAAACCTGCCCCAAAAACATTCTGAAAATAAATAGCATTTTGTGCTGTGACCGACCATTGTCTTTAAGCATAGTTCATGACATCTGCACGTAGAAGGTGAATGTTTTCCTTGCAGTTAGACAGTAAAGCAGCATTAATCATATGCACTTGGAAGCTGTAGATGAAGAAACACAGCTGCAGACAGCCTTCTTGTGAACTTCTGCTTCTGGTTTTTTTCTTTGTTTTTAATACCTCATTGAAAGAAATGTGACAGAATGTATGAGCCACAATTGTAATGAAGTACCTGAGGGATAAGCTGACTTAATACAGGAGGGATTTGGCTTATTCAAAGAAATGCGCTTCCTCGGTCACCCAAAATCCAGTCTTTTAACTGACTATTAAAAAAAGGTTTATATGTAAACTTTACAAGAAGCAGTCTGATACCATTAACTCATTAAGGGCTGAAGCCTCCAGAAAGGGCTTTGTTCTCTCAAAGCTGTATCTACTTGGCTCCAAGCCTAAACAGTGATGAAGTTGTCAGTCAGATTTACAAAAGAGAGATGCTTACTCAGCCTGCTGGTATGATGGCTTAGTGTACTGCTGAGTGTATTTCCTGAATTCCTCCTATACCCTCCTTTCTCTTCTTCTGCTTGGCTCTAGAAAGAACAAAGAACTGTGTTGTCTTGATTTGATTTTTCAGACATGCTTCTTTCTCGGTGTCACATGCTATTCTTCTGCTTCAATTTTGGCTGTATTATTTAGTTGTTGCAAAATTATTGTTAGTGATCGTGTGTCACAATAGCTCTTGTACCATGCAGGGACCTCCTGGCCCTGAAGGAGAAGCTGGCCTACAGGGGGAACCAGGCACAAAGGTAAATGTTGAAATTATTCTCTTGTGCTGTTTAAATTTTCAAATTTGCATAAAAGCAAATCAGAAGGATCTGATTCATTAGCCAAGTAGATAGTGATACTTGAAATGAACCATAAAGAAATATTTTTACTATCATGATGACTGCATTATCTGTATACCCTGTCATTATAAGGAGTATTGATCTTTAAAATCTAATGATTTTCCTTGTGATATTCCAGGGAGACATTGGACCTGCTGGGAAGTCTGGAGAACCAGGCGACCAAGGTTTAAGGGTAAGCGATGGATGCAATTCTTCTGAAACAGGAAAGTATGTTATGAATGAAATACAAATTGAGAAACCTGGATTTATCAGATGAATTCAATAAGAAGCTACTTTCTGATACCATTTTGTTTTAAAGCATAATATTGTAGCAAGTTAGGAAGTGTCTTAGTCATAGGAAGACTTAGTCATAACTGCTCGGTCAGAACTACTGTGTTACTAGTATAGGGCAGCACATATTTGCAAGTTACCAGTGACTTCACCTGAGAATGGCAAATATTCTAAAATGGTGCATGGTGATGGTAAATGATGAGTTTTTCATAGCCCTAAACTAAGTCACTAAGCATAGCAGTATTGTAGTTATCCACGTAAACGTGGAAGCTTCAGGACAGAACAGGTATGTATTTGAGATTGTTGTAATTACATGTTGTGTACTCTGAAACCAAAAAATCACACTGCCACTGTCTAAGTCTCCAGTGTTATACGGACATAGTGCTACCTCATTTTTCTAATACTGATCATCTTTTATGTTTTCTTGTGTTTGAGATTCATGGGCTGTGATACTGAAGGTAAATAACTGTAACAGCAACATAAAAGTTGGCCAAAAAATAAAAGACTTGTGTAAAACTAGTATGAGTTCTTCCAAGGCAATACTTCTATGTCAAGGAATTTAGTAAGTAACATTGTTTTCAATTGTTCCTTTCTATAAGGGTGAACCAGGACCTCCAGGAGAAGATGGTGTTCAAGGAAAAGATGGCCCAAAGGTATATGAAGCTTTTGTAGCAGATATAAAGCAGTCACATTAGCTTAGGAACCCAAATCTCCTTTTTTTTATCCTATTTCACCAGGTGAACACACCCCAGATGAGTGCACTTTAACATAGGAGGTCCTGTATATTATAGGCTTTCCTGTGCCTTTTAGGTACATATCTACCCTGCAAGGACTGAAAGTTGAATAGGTTGACAAAGAAATGCAAGCTGGAGAAGTGAGTGCAGCTTATTTCTGTGGTGACTAAAATGCTGGAGGGAGCAAGCTCAAGGCTGCTCTGCTCCCTGAATTGGATCAGTGCTGTGCCAGGACACGGAATGTCATAGAGGAAAACCTCATATACTTGGCCATGGATGAGGCAAAATGTGGCTATAGGAGTGTATGAATGAGATAGAAAGAGCTTTACCCTAATATAGAGTCTCAGCTTAATTTGACAGGCATCTGTTTTAGTATGTTTTTTTGTAAAACCTGAAGTCTCAAAATTTGCTTTTCTTACGGGCAAGTAATTCTGTAACAGCAGCTTGACTAAGCTTTGGGTTGTTTTGCTTTGTTTTAGGGAGAGCCTGGAGACCAGGGACTTGTTGGAGAAGCTGGTGAAAAAGGAGAGATGGGGTTACCAGGAATTGCTGGGCCCACTGGTGAACCTGGTATAATGGGCATTCCTGTAAGTGTTTTCAGGCTGAAGTGGGATTTTTGTTTGTTTGCTTTTTCTAAGCAAATTTAATTTTGTTTGGTTTCTTTATTTTCTAATTTTCTATGTAAGTAGAGATGACCATCTCTAAATAAGCTTTCTATGTTGTTCAGCTTTTCAGGATTGATAGAGAATACAAACGCTTTTCGTATCTTAAATCTGTGACCTCTTAGCAAATAGTGATTTCTCACAACTTATCCTCCAGACACACATACAACACAACCTGGAGCCTCTCACTTCAGATCTCTTTCATAGTCAACATTATTAGATCTGTTTGTGTATTTGTTCTGGCATCACTCCTAGCAGCTAAAATCCATCTATGAACTTGTATGCAACTTCTTAGTGTGAACTAATATTTTCGAACACAGTTTCCAAAGCAAGTATTGTAGCCTTACGTTAGACATCAGATTCCCTTACCAAAAATCATCATGTTCTCGTTTGCAGTCCTCTGGCTACCTTTTGTGTAGCTCTTATGTGATGGTGGAGTCTGACTAAACATTACTTGGAGGGCCAGCTGTAAATGGCCGTGAGCACTGTCCTCTAAGCATCAGTGTCTGCTCTCTTTTAGTCCTGGGTTCTTCACAGTGAACTACTCCTAGTGCAAGAAAAGTAGTGCTCTTTTAGTTGTTGGCACACTTAGAGTGCTACAGAGCCAAGTTTTGTTTTTGATAAAACAACTCACTTTCTGGCTTGAGCTGGCAATTCTGGAGAACCTTGAAAGTTTCATACATGGAAATTATTACAAAACGGCTCTGCAATGGCATATCTACACTGTATGTAATTATACTTGTGTACAATAAACAACATCAACAGTACTTCTGTGCCTCAGTGAGACAGGCAGGTCTGGAAATTCAATGTTTGGGAGGATGTGGTTAGTGGAGGATTTTTCTTGTTTCTGTTCTGCATGATCCAAAGGGAGCTGGAGAGCCGCCTTCTTCCCCACTCATCCTCCCTGGCATCTGGGAGTGTTCACATGACAGTTTTGCTTTGCCCTTCTTCTAGGGATGCAGACAGATCATAATATCTTAGTCTAAACATGGAAATCAGTTTCCTGTAGTCAGTTGTCCAAGTGTTTCACTGGAGGTGAGAGTAATAGTATATTTTCCTTACAACAGCTTACAAAGCAACAAATAAGCTTCACAAACCTGTTTAACCTATGTTTACCCTGATTTATCACCACAGTGGCTCAAAGTATGTCTCCCTTTATCCAAAATCAGACCTAAATTGCCTCCTCGAATTCACAGAGCTTCTGGGTAAATGGAAACTGGTGAGTAGTGGACACATTCAGACCTTGGGGAGAGTCAGTTTTTAAAGTGACCCAGAGGGCAAAGGGGCTGGAGCTCCACAGTACCCTTCGTCTGCAGGCAGCACACACAGTTATGCTGTCACTGAGAGGTGGGCAGTGATAGGCACCAGCACTTACTGAGTTAGCTCTCTGCTCTCCAGCAATTTGTCTCAAGGCCCTGCTCTTCACACTTGATAGCCCCAAGGTTTCCGTACTTTTCTGGCTTTCTATTGGGTTTTTTTAAAGCAGTGTTTGTCTTGAAGGAATCTTATTCCTAAAGTAATATTTTCTGTGTGGACAAGATTTATTGGGGAGTTTTCTCCCTTCTTTTCAGTGAATTTCCACTAGTTTGACATGATCCCTGCTACTTGCTCACTTGTTTCTGCTCTAACTTGAAACAGTCCCACTAACTCGCTCACAGCCACAGTTAATTACATTTTTCCTCGCCTCTGCATGGCAAAAGCCTACTTAGTTGTCCAGTTTGAAACACAGTTTGAACATGTTTCTAGGCCTTTCTCAATAATTTTTATTTCTTTCTGTAATAAATCTATAGGGCCCTGAGGGAACACCAGGAAACCCAGGCCAGAGGGGCCGTTTAGGAAAGAAGGTAGTATTTTTCATCTTTCCCAGATCACTTCCTTTTATCTGAAACGCAAATTTATTCAAATTGCTAAATTCCACTGAACCAAAACTATCCCTGTTTTATGTCATGCTTTAAGCCAATTTTTTCCTTGCTAGCCATAGCAATTATAATTGTCATCTTTCTGCAATCAATAACATTCAGAGCCTTAGGAAATTTAGATTTGTATCAGACTGTGCTTTTGCAGCTCATGCCAATTTCTGCTTCTATTAAAAATTTTTAAGCTTTGCTTAAAGCAAAACAGATACTTTAGCAGTGCCCTTTATACTGTGGAGTTCTGGGTTCGGACATTCTCATAACTACAGTAAATGACATACAGTAAATGTAATACCTAAAATAATGCCCTTACACACTTTGAATAAGCATAAACCGCATTTTGAAACTTAGTGTCAATCTCTTACTATTTTTAATACAATAACACCAACAGGGGGAAAAGGGGCAGCTTGGCCCTCCGGGAGAATTTGGACCTGCTGGTGATTCTGGCCAATCTGGAGAAATTGGTCCCAAAGGTGCAAGAGGAACTCGAGGTCCCATGGTTGGTACAGAAGAAGCTTATTTAAGAGCTCGCATATTTCTGGTTTAGCAGAATCATGTCTCTCCATGGAAAGAAGCAAGCCATAGCTATACCATGTATAAATAGTTTTGAGGTAAATGGAGATGCAGAGAGTGTCCTTCCCAGTCTGTGTCCCCCGATGTGTGCCATGGTCTTTCAGCATCAGAAAGAAACTTGTGCACCTTTCCAGACAGAAACCTGGGGCATGGATCTGGAGTGAGTCATCTGATGCTTTGGTCCCCTGACAATCAGGGGAGTGGGATGGCAGAGCATACTATGCCATACTCATGCCCCATACTGCACATGTAACCTCACTGCTATGGTTGTTTATTAAACCTTTCCAGTTCCAAGAACAGAGATCCTGGGGTTTGCTACCACATACGATAAGCCTTGCGCATGTCTGAAGCGAAGCATTTCGGATGAAGACTGCTACTCCTATTGAATGGGATTCTCATCCAAAGTTAATTGAATTAAGTCTATTCCATTACCTTTTAGGTCCTTTCATAATGAACTGCCAAAACTTGCTCCACACTGCATGACAGATGCACAGACACATCCGGGCTGCGTGCTAGAGAGGACACATGCTGGTCTCAGTAGTTTGGGCCCAGTCCTGTGGCCAGTGAATGCAGCAGTGTGTTCCTGAATGGATGAAGCACAGAAGTAAAGTTAACTATCTAATAGCTAAGATTTTTAAGAGAAGGACTCAACTTCCTTAGGGGATGATCACTCTCAGCTTCTCTTGGCATACTAGCATTTACAGAGTTCTTTCACACCTCTGAAAGCTCAGATCCTTTTGATCTCAATTATGCACAAGGATTATAAGGCTAGGACTGAAAACATGGGCTTTTTTTTCACAGAGCAGGGAAAAGCCCTGTATTGTTTAGTAAATGAAGTTGGACCTAACAAGAAAGTTGTGGTGTCAAATGTCACTGAAGATTTTTTCAAATACTGACTTTATACGTTGTTTCAACACTTTACAAAGGAGTTAATTTTTTTCTCGCTGGTTATTGCTTTTAACAGGGACACCCAGGAGAAATGGGGCCTGAAGGAGAGTCAGGAATTCCAGGTTATGGGGTGAGTTTTTTTACTGAATTCATGTGCACACACATCCCAAATCATCACATGGATCTGTATCTGGACTACACAAATGTGTTAGGAAAGTCAAGTACTCCATTTGTTTATATGACATGTGATTGCCTACTCAGAAATGTTATCCTTAAGCAATGATGACTGATTTTTGAGTTCACTAGCAGGTTTTTTACCATTGACTTTAAACACTTCTTTGTCCAGTGTGTCTCACCCTTGTGAAGAAAGTTCCTATAAAACTACTATAGCTATTCATTATAAAGAGAGTTGAGCAAACACCGTGACCTCTGCTCACTGTTTGGCCAGGCAGTTGCCATATCAGTAACAGAAACTGGTTGAATAGATTAGCTGAAGGACATAAATGTATTGTGGTTTTCACTGAAAAATAGTTATGATCATCATCATCCTACATGGATTAAGTCCTGCTCTTGCAGACCATACTGTCCAATCTCTTTTCCAAACACAAACATCCATCAGTGACCCTAACCCTGAAGCAAGAACCAGCCCAGCTCCCCTCACCTTCATTAAGACCTGCTAGAACCTGTGGTTTCCCACTGTGCACAGAGCTTTTTCTGCACACAATCCATTTTCTGCTTGGGCCCATTGATTTTGTTGTCATATCATGATTTAGAGTTACTAACAAGCAGAAAAAAAACCAAAACAATAGTAACAAATAGCTAAGAGAAAGTTTGGAATTAATTATTTCTTTAATTATTTGTTTTGGAACTAATTTTTGTTTGGCTTGGTTCTTTAGGGTCACCAGGGTTCTCCAGGGCCCCCAGGGCCCCCGGGCCCCAAAGGAGAAAAGGTATAAAGAAGGATTTTACTGTCCTATGGTTTGTGAAATTACAAAGGAGGGGTTACTGCATGCCCACTGTTTTCAACAGCACACAGCAAAAGCCACCATTTGCAGTATTTGTTAGTATTGTGAGAGAATATGGAAAGAAATGCAAACTGGAGAAATGGGTCATTCAAAGACAGAGCCCCAAATTAAAATGCTTGAGGTGTTAAAGCACAAGGTACCCATTGTAAGAAGTACATTCTATTGTATCAGATAGCACCACTGCCTTTAGTGAGCACTGCTGACAAAAATAATCAGTGCGGAACCAGCTAAATATTTATGCAACTCTTAAGTCCGTGAGTACACCCACAGATTCCCCTGAAAGTCCAACTGAGATGGACAAATATCTGTGGTTAAGTTAAAATGTTAGGGACAGGATGTTGCCTCTGCTGCTATTTTAGTGTCAAATTCACTGTTGTTCTGTTAAGTCTCAAATCTTGCAAACAAAGTTGTGTGCTGACTTAAGCTTCTGTGACCCCAAGCAGGTACATGAATTCACTTCATGAAGACTGATTTGGAGCACTAAATGCCTACCAGCAGTATTCATTGCACACCTGGCCCTATGCAATGAATATTGCTAGTAGGCATTTAGTGCTTGATGTTATAAATAGGTTTTGATACCGTTTTCAGAAACAATAACTGAAAACTAAATTGTTGGGAGCTAGGTGTCTAGGTTGCTTGGTCACTTCTCACTAAGCATTTTGATGCAATTTAAAAACTCTTAACCATATTTAAAATGTGAGTCTCTTTGCATTTAATATTGTTAAGTATCATCTGGAATAGATGACCTTTTGTTTTTTAGCTTGGATGGCAGTTGTTTCATATTTAAAATTTAAGAGTTCAGGCTTAATATTGGAGTCTTCTCTAGACTTGTTTTTCTGTATTAAGTGTATTTCTTGAAATAGTGGAAGAAATTTTCTTTTTTTCCTCTTGTCAAATATCCTGTTTATCCTTTCTTTTCATTAAATAAATAAATGATTATATGGAAATTGTTCAAATAGTCTTTTTTTTAATAGCTGCCTTTAGAATAGGGCAAATACTTAGCTTTTTTAGATGAATGTTAAAATGGAGTTATGATTTCCATTATATCAGAACCATAAGTGTCATATTCACTCTTAGCATCTATACAACATTCTCTCTGTTTTTCATTAGCATTAAAACTTGTGTGCATGTTAAATGAGGTTGAATTTCCAAGTTAACGTTTTTTAACTTATCTTTGGTTTAGGGTTACCCAGGCGAAGACAATACAATCCTTGGACCACCTGGGCCCATAGGTGAACCAGTAGGTCTTTCTTTCTCAAAAAAATTATATTAGTGCATCTCAAGACAGGAATCAGTTGGGTTCATTCTGAAGCTTTATATCTCTCTCTCAGGAGTCAGTACCCCCTTTTACAAAAATGTAGAATGATGGTCCTTTAATTTGTAATCTCTCTCTGAAAAATGCAGTCGTGCTCTTTCCTGCTGAAGTGTATGTGCCCTCTATTTAATTACACCAGTGCCAGTAGTCTGTGTTTAGACCGGCACATTTTGGAACAGAATTTCACCCTCTGTTTGCCCTGAATTATACCTAATTGCTTTACTAATCAAGAAAATGTTTTGGCATATCTCATTATCGCTGCGAACTAATTTAGCTGATTAAAAGAACTTCATTTTGTAACCATTTTTATACTGAATTCATATGTGGGGCATCTCTCTGCAGCAATTATGAACCTTTAAAAAAAAAGCCATCTTAAAAATGTTTCGTGTTCAATCTTTGATTGTGCCAGAGCATCTCTTGTACAGTCTGCTGCTCTCCTGATTAACCTTAATATTTATACCTTGCTTCCTGAAAAGGCAGGACTCCCATGTAGCTGAAGACAAGTCTGGACTAGGTTCTTAATTACGAGGATGCATGAGGGAAGAGACTCCATCCATTGTGTTATACCCAAACTCTCTCTGTAATGCTGACTGCTCAGACCTTGCAAGTGGGGCCTTCTCACCTTGTAGATTCCCTATAGGAAACGTGCCATGAGCTTGCTGAAACTTTGGAGAGTATATATGCACTAGAAGTGGCTGATGATTAATTTGTGAACTGTAAAGATACAATGCAGTTAGTGTTGACTGGGAAACCTTTCATTATGTGCCTTTACTTCAGTTAATGTCTTCTGGAAAGACTCAGCCATTCTTACTTTCTGTAGCTGTGATTCCCTATCCCATCATTTTTCCTTTGACTTATATTTCGTCCATTTGCTACAATGAGAGTTAAAATTCTGGGAAAAAATTCCGGTTTCTTGTGAAACAAGAAAAAAAAAAGGGCATTTCCCTAAAGTAGAGCTAGTAAAGTGTCTGAATGCAGCAGGAAGAACCACATTACTCACAAAAACCGTGCTATTCCCTCTGCTCCAGTGCAGTTCTCATATGCATGATGCATGCTGAGTGATTGAAATTACCTTTATTTTAGGACAAGCTGCAAAATTAAAGCAGACTTTTAGTACAGCAAATAATTTCAGAAAAGAACCCAATTTTTGTAAGAAACTTTTCCTTGCATTTCTTGAAAACGGAGTCTCTTCATGTATTCATTCAGATTTTAAATTCAGGTATATATTTATATATGGGTATAAACCTGGAGAAGTTCTACTGAGGTCAATACTTATGTTTCATTTAGGCCCATGTAAGATTGATCTTTTAACTTCTAGTCTTCAGTTACAAAATATTTTAGACAGTGGCTACTGTCTGACCGCAGTGCATTTTGTTTAGAAAAAAAATCATGTTTATTCCTTGAGCCAAGTTTGACTTTAATATTTATATTCCTTCATTCCATCTCACTGGTTAGTCTGTTTTGTGAGAAATGCCAACTGTCTTTTTGTCCTTCACTGCAGCACTTCTTCAGCTCATTGTTATATTCTGCCCTTTGGTTTTCTCTCTAGGGTCCTACTGGTGAACATGGAGATAGAGGAGAACCCGGTGATGAGGGCTACAAGGTAAAACCTCTTGCTTTTTATTCTTTTTATTTGAACCTATGCATAGCTGTGGAGTAATGTAGCAGAAGTGTCATCTTCTCTCACAAGTATGCAGAGATGCACTTGCTGGTGCCTCACAGCACTGATGAACCCTTGGAACACATTGGACCGTCTTTCATATGAGAAGTTGAGAGCTGCCACTCATGAGCTGAAGAAGACTTGAGTGACCCTAAAGTGTATAAATACCTGATGGGATGGAAGGAACATGAAGCAGACAGACTTGTCCCAGTAGTAAGACAAGAGGCAAAGGGCAAAAACTGAAACATGTGAAACTCCTTTAGAAATGGCTTTTTTTACTGTGAGGATGACTGAGCACCAGAAAAGGCTGCCCAGAGAGGTTGTGGAGTGTCTATACTTGAAAATACTCAAAACTTGACATGTTTCTGAACAATCTTTTCTACCTGGCCCTGCTTGAGATGGAGGGTTCCACTAGATGAGCTCAAAAAGTCCCCTTCAACCTAAACAGCTCTGTGATTCTGTAATACTGAATGAGTTAACATTTTTCTCTGAAATTTAAACACTAATTTGTAAATCTAACTAATAATTAATCATGAATTATATTGTCTTTCAACATACAAAAATTAGGTGTTTACTCATGCTTACCACTGATGTAGTTTGCTGAAATACAAGAGAGACAGTGTTTGACATAGAATATACTGTTCAAGTTACACAGATAATACAGATACACAGTAATAAATGAATGACGTTAATCTGTGCTTCCAGAAGTTCAGAAATGTTTAAACAATGTGTAATTACCACTTGAAATTTGGAGTAGAGACTGTAAAGAATAAAAGTTCCTTGAGGTTCCGTCTTGGAGATCTGACCATACTTTATTTAGGACATGTTGATGAATCTGGGTCCACCCAGAACCTCCCAAGATGGACTTTACAGAGAAGTCTGAACATGACAGCCTGAGTTATTTGTATTCCAATATGTTATATTTTCTCCTTCCCAGGGTCATGTAGGGCTTCCAGGGCTTAGAGGACCTCTTGGACAACAAGGGTCTCCAGTAAGTGTTTCAAACAAGTGAGATTTACTGATTGACTGTTGAAATTGTTTTCATCTGCATTCAAATGATTCTTTTCATTTATTTGATATATGTTTTTTTTCAAAGGGAGAGCCAGGTGAATTGGGAGAGCAAGGACCAAAAGGAGAAAGAGGTTCAGGAGTAAGTAGAAAAAAGTAAAGCAGAACTCCACTTAATTGGAATTTGTAGTTTTTTCATGTTTATTGACTAGCCTTGGGAAACTGTTATGTAAGGCTATAACTGCATTTGGATTTCCTTTTCATACCTGCAGGGAAAACAAAAATATAAAACAGAAAATTGCATAACGATCTGGGATAGTAAATATGTGCTATTGGATAGGTGAGTGGTTTTACTTTGGAGTGATATAAAGCATTATGAGAGGCTCTTTTAGAAACATTGGAGGGACACTCAATTATATCCTTAAATGGAGTTCCTTGTGGCAAAGTAGCTCTGAAAGGCACCTGAGACTTTGCTTCTTTGATCTGTAAATGAAGCTTCCTGGTACCACACTGCATTGAGTTTTCAGACATGGAAATAAGGAATTTGCTACAGAATACTAGAAGCATAATGACAGAGCAAGTCATGACAAACATCAAAGGCAAAATCTTTCCTTTTAGAAATAATAGTTCTTCTTGATGCTTTGTTTGGCTTTAAGTAAATTTTATGTTTTGTTTACATCTTAGATAAAAAGAATGTTCTCCTATGTGACACTATTGTTTTCTAGTATTCTCTTCCACAGACATTGAGTGTATCTACATTGCCTACTTTTCCTGACTTCCCTTTTTGAGGCTACAGGAAGTGCTGTAGAAGTGTACTTCTGCACTGAGGGATGGCTGATAGAGAAGAAATTGCCAAATTCATAATGAAAAATGTTTTATGCCTGTGGTTGGAAAAAGTTTTGAAAACTACACTATACCAATTCACAAAAATGAAAAATATATACGATTCTACCAGAAATGTATTCACTTTTACTTGAAAGCTTTCTTCTGTCTCCTGAAATGAAAATAATCTGGTCCAAAGCCATGCAATGAACGTGCATACTAAGAGGGAAACAATCCTGAGCTCTTAGGGGGTTGAGTTTAAGACATTTGTCAGTTCACAAGTGTTTGTTACTTCTAGGGACCCACAGGGAAGAAAGGAGCAACGGGTCAGGCAGGCAAACCTGGAATTCCTGTAAGTAACAAAATACTGCAATCTATTTTCAGGTTATAAAACAAAGAAAGTAATAATAAAAAATTGAATCATGCCATGGTACCTGAAGGTCTTATATTCTTCTTATTATCCAAGAAGTGTAAAAGAACCCCTGTCATTTTTGAATATTAATAATTTTTGAAATTATGTTAAATTATACTGAATTATAGTATGCAGCATATGGAAGTGAGGTGTAGCTAATATGACCTTCCCACTTTTAAGGTTATTAAATGAGATCATTTTTGCTTTTAGTCCTTTTGGCAGCTATCACATTACATTGCGGAGTTGTACTACTGTTCACTCCTGGCCCCATCAGTTCTTTGAACAGCTGCAGCCTACAGAAGCTTGGATCCATATGTCCATGATGGATGCATGTGGTAGATCCCTTGAGGTTTATTTGTTTCTCTTGCTTGCCCTGAGCTGAAATTTTTCGTGTTCTTTCTTGATTTACTGTAGAGAAGCTAGCTTGTATTCCTTTCTCCCTGAGAGAGAAGAAAGAGCAGGAAACAGTAGGTGTTCTGTAAATATAACTAAGAACAAAATACATCAAGGTTATTTTGGTCCTCTAATAAATAGTACTGCACAAACACATACGGTAAATAACTTTTACTGCCTCACATCAAAACATTGTCAGTAACTGAAGAAATGCAGCTGCTTCACAAAGCTTGTACCTGCTAGGCAGAGGGCAAGAAGAGCCTTTTGAAGGCAAGGAACTGTCTTTTGTAAATATTCAGCTTTTTTCTTCAGAGTACTGCAGAGAGGGTATCATTCAGCAGACAAAGGAAAAGAGGGAAAGGCAAGACATACAGAGAAGTGAGGAGGAAAAGGCAGTAAAACTAGAACTTGAGGAATATTCAAAGCACATCCCAAGTGCAAGATACTTCAGCAACCAGAAGTTAGAAATAAGATTAAGATGACACACTTGTATTCTCTATGGCTGTTGTTAACTTTTTCAGACAAGACGTATCATAGTGAAAATATTTTAAATTTCTGAGAGGCATTCATAGATCATTGCAGAACTCCAGGTTCTTTAAGATAGTATATGTCAGTCTAAAGGGAAATAATTGCAAGAAAATAAATCAATGTTGGATGAGATGTGAAGCTTTTTTTTGTGCAAGTACAGTAACAGTTACCACAAACTTGCCTTATTAGAAATTTGTATGTATTTTTGATACATATGTTCAAATTTGAACAGAATAAATTTGTGAAGGTATTACTGAGTAGTACTGAGTATCTAGTAAAATAAAACTGGAAAAGTATATAGTTAGAATTTTTTCAGAGATAAATAGGTTACTTTAGCAGGCTGCTTTGCTTCAGTTTAAGAATCAACACTCTCAGCCATCTTCCAGGCCTGGCACACAAAGGGGCAGCTCCATGGTTTCAGCTGAAGTTGTCAGATCCAGTAACACAGCAAATCTAAGGTTAAAGCAGCAGCGTTCTGAGCTGTAACTCAGCTCCCTCTGCAAGTATTCATTCATATCCCTGGGTCTGCTATTATGTAGGGTTTGGGAAATACTGTGACTGAAATCTAGTTGCCTGATGGTGAAGGTGAAGAGAGTCAACAGCACTATATTTGATTTGAATTTGTTTCAAGGGGAAACCGGGGCCAACAGGGCAGAAAGGAGCAGTTGGGTACCCTGGACCAGAAGGTGTTCCTGGGAACCCTGGCAAGACTGGGCTGCTGGGGAAGCCTGGCCCTAAGGTAAGTTGCTTCCCACATTGCTTCTACGTGACTCTTCATTACATACTTTCTAAGGTTAAGGTATTTGAAAAGGAGGAACTATTCAGTTCCTTAAGCATCTTGAAAATTAGACCAATTTTTTTGTTTTCTTTCTATTTTGCTCCTGATATTCTGGCCAGGGTATAAAGTTAGCATAAGGCAAGTGTGCTATGAGAACTATTTCATTAGTATATGTTAGTAGTAACTACAACTAGCTAAATGAAAATGATTCCTTAATCAGAGAGACTGCACAGTTCTGATCCCGAAAATGAGCCATAGACCCCAAATGAGACTGTTTTCTCTCAGGCTCTGAGATAATCCCATGTTTTCTTTATTGTCTTTGAATTTGTAACCTATGCCTTTCTACCTGAATAATTCTGAAGCTTTGTTCAAAACCAGTGAAAAAGAGCTTTAGGTATCTGAGGTACCTGGAAGCATTCTTGGAAACAGGTTTTTTGTCTTACTGTTCTTTGCTGTGGCCCAAAGGTGGTGACCTGCTGCCTCTGGGAGCAGTGACACGGTGCTCCAGTTAGTCCCTCCAGAGAGGGGGAGAAAATTCCTTTAGTTGTTCCCATTGTTGAAAGTCTGATCGCTTTGACTTCAAGTATGGTATTTTCCAGTAGTTCTACTTAGATGGACCTGTAATTGTTATAAAAGGTTGCCAATTTAAATTTAGTCTTAGGAATTAATTGAGGTGCTGAATGAGGCACTGTTGTTACAGGTATAAATTTCCAATCTGGTTGAACAAAGGAAAAATGAAGCAAGTTATCTGTAGGGGGCAGGTGTACCCTATTTGAGCCTCTCCAGTTTCAGATCACGAACCTCTTCCAAGTAATTAAAATTCTTTGGAGTTGGATTTAAGAGTATCACCCTGAAGAATTCTTACATTTTTGCCTTTCCACTGAAAATGTCATAGAGTCATGTTTAAGATGACTCCATTACCCCATTACAATTTGTAATAAGGAGAGGCTGTAAATCATATTTAATATAAAAATCCTGTTCCATATAACCCTTTTATTTCTGTGAGTGCTGAACTGAATGTCATATGAAATAGACAGTTATCTATATATGCATATATTTCTAATAAATTATGCCACAGAAATATTCATTTGAATGGTAGCAAATTTCCATTTTGTATTTTTTAACATGTCAAAAATGACTTAACTGCATATACTGGGGTTTTTTCCATTTAAAATAGTTGCTTTGGTTTATAGTGCAATGTTCTCCTATATTTTCATAGCAAATGTTCTGACATTTTTCATGTGGTAAAGTTATTGCGAGTCAATCTCTATAGAGTGTACACAACCATACTAATATTATCATTATGCCTGATACTTGGAAATAAGCATATTGAATTTTGAATGATTCTTTGGGAGATTAGTCTCATTTTGTTTCATGTGGAGTTCCTTCTTGAAAAATGAATACTGTGAATCTCAACCATATTTTCAGCCTTGTACTTTCAGAATATTAGTCCAAATGCAGATGATACTGCTGATCATTTTGTTTCTATATATTTTGATGTAGTATCAGTGTGTGTCCATATATACAGAAAACTTTAAGTGGTTTTGACTGATTTTGTTATATGCCTGTTTCAGCATACAATGAAAAAACATGTTTGGCTGTTCTCCTTGTAATCCATTATTTTCAATTTGTTAAGGGTAATAAAGGAAACTCAGGCTTACCAGGCCTGGCAGGTTATCCCGGAGTTCGAGGTCCCAAGGGATTGTCAGGCACGCCAGGGCCCATGGGAGCACCTGGACTAAAGGTACACGCGTGGGATCTTGTTGTTTAAGTACAATACTGCTGCTTAGTCTTCATACTGTATTCAGTGACTGTGGAATCCCATAATACTGTCAATCATATGAGAAACTGATGTCAAGACTTTACTTGAAGTCTAAGACTACAAGTTGCTCATTTCCATAAACTGTAATTTAAAAATAGGGGTCTCATCCATCTGAATGCTATTTCCAACTCCATATGCTCTTCAAAGCACTTTTGTAATTATTCACTCCAGCTTTACAGCCAAATGTTTCCTGGCTTTTAATTCTAAACTTTGGTAGCTACTAGAGCAGTTGGGATAATTTGAACATCTAAGCAACCTGTTAGCAGAGAGGTATCATAATTTCAAGCCTAAGTCCCAAGTTTGGGAGCTAACAACTCTATCTGGTACATCCATTCACAATAGGACTTAAACTGTTCTTGTTCAGCCCCATCAGAAGGAGATAAATCTAAGTGTGCTCCATTTTCCAGGCAGTTCCATATACCTGACATCAGCGTATCCTCATATTAATTACACTTATTTCAATTTCAAAATAAACAATGGGAACAGTATAGATAATTTTCTTCATTTAGAATAGATTTTTTTAATGTAAAATCATGATTTGCAGTGCTCTGTGAGATTTTATTGGTAAGCAGTTCTTTAAAACTGTAAATTACTTCAAAACTGGAAATACTGTCTTTGTTATCTTTTCATGAAAATATTTTAGTATAAACTGTATTCACTATCTGTTTATTGCCAGTGCTCCCAGTCTGAATTTTATTCCTTTGTCTAGACAATGATCTGTAGGAGGTAGTTCCTGCTCAGAAGTGCATGCAATCTGAAAAAGACAAGGAGTAGTTGAGTCGAGGGAAAACTGTAGCCATGTATAGTACAAAATAAGTGTTAATAGTGGACATACCAAGTTAGGCCAAAAGACTGTCTTTGTTAGAGCAGAAAGGTAAAACCTAGGAAAGAGCGTAAGCACAAAGCATGAAACATGTATATTCACAGCTTTTATTGCAGCTCGGTAACTTCCCGAGCTAGATATGGTTTCTGTATATTCAATAGTCCTCAGAGGATTTGTCTTGCAGGAACTTTTCCAGTTTCCATTTCAATCAGCATAGATTTCTAGTCTAACAGCAGGGAGTTTCACAAGTAGACTGTGTCTTGCTCAAAGGATTACTTTTTAAATTTAGTTTTAACCTGTCTATTCTGTATTTCATTTTGTGAATTTTACTGCTTGCACTGGGACATACCATGCTAGAATTGATCCAGCATGTATGGTTTTTATGTTTCCAAGTCAAGCAGCAGTCAAGTCATATCTGCTTTTTAGTGTATGTATGATTATTGAAAGCATTCCTGAGGGAAATGAAATGAATGGAGTCAGTGTATGTCTTATACAGAAAGCATGTTCCACACTTCTGACAGGAAACCCATATTTACATTTATAACTTTCATAATTGTAATAGAAGTTATATTTTCTTCCTATTTACAGGGTGAGAAAGGACTTGTGGGTCATCCAGGAAAGCGAGGCAAAAGAGGCCTTCCAGGATCACAGGGTGATCAAGGATCAGCAGGAGACACTGGACTGAAAGGACAGACTGTATGTAATCACAGCTGGTGATGCAAAACAAGTAGTCCAAGAGTTACCAACATGAAAAAATAGTAAGGATGCCTGCTCCTTTTACAGGGAGAAGATGGAGATCAAGGTTTAAGGGGCTTTCAAGGATTCCCAGGTCCAAAAGTATGTGCTTTTCCTTTTTTTTCTTTTAGATCTTAAGCCATTTACAGAGTGAGAACACTAGGAAAGCGTAGAATAATAAGCTTTAACAGTAATTTGTTAAAAATATCTGTGAACTGTTGGAACACGGCAGGCAGAACTGTGTATCCACATCTAAAAACAAACATTCTGGATCAGTGCACTTGGTATTTTCACTGTTACTGCTCTTAGAAATTATCTTACTTTAAGTGATTACAAGAGATTGAAACAAGTGGATAGCCAATGTCCATGTTTGATTAAATTGTTCCTTTGCGTTTTCAGGGTCCTGCGGGGGACATTGGCTTAGTTGGAATTCTGGGTCCAAAAGGTCCAATGGGCCAAGTTGTAAGTGTTTCAATCCATGAAAGAGATTGTCAGGATGGTTTGCAAGTGGCACATATTTTTAAATTAGAAAATCATCTTTTTTCTTATTAACAAGGCCAGAACCCTCTAACCAAACCCTCCTGTCTGAGACTGACTCCACCAGAAGTCCTTGGCTTGTACGGCCACTGCTCTGGTTGCATCGTGCTTACAGACACACAAGTGAAGCTGGGCTCTTAATACTGAAAGCAAGCTCTGCTGACCAAGTGTGACTCTCCTAGCATAATTTCATCTGCACAAGTAATCTTATGATTGGCATATCTTCTATTGGGGTTGAACATTCTTCTTACTGGCAAAAGACATGGTTGCAGCATGGAAGGCCTTAGTTCAAGATGTCCTTCTCTCACTGCTGCTATTGCCATCACAGAACTGAATTTGTTCAGTTAACTAGATGCAGAGCAGCAGCTTTAGGAGCCTATTCAAATAGCTACTTTATTTTTCTAAATAGTCCTATACAAGCTAATATTGGGTGTGAGCAGTTTGCTCTAAATGAAATGAAACAGGAAAGTAACATGTTAACAGCACTTACTGACAGCCTTTTAAGAGTACTTTTGGGCAGTAACATAGCTCAAGATATAGGTGATGGTAACTCAAATATATGGTCTTTTGTAATCAGAGTATGTAAATGTCCACTTTTTTCAGTGCATCAGCTTTCATGTTAAAGAATGTGTGGGCTTTCCAACCACAACTATTACAAATTGCAAAAATACTTTACTGATTTTGTTGCAATGTTCACTCAATATAGAAAGAGAGTATCACCATTAACTTTTGGATATTTTATAGGGCTGTGTGTTGAGCAACTTTAAACCAGGATGTGTCATGAGGATTTTCTTCATTTTGAAAACACGGTGGACTAATCAATTCTTTGCTTGTTTACAGGGATATATTGGTCCTGTTGGTCAAGAAGGCATAACAGGCCCAGCTGGCAGGCCTGTGAGTTTCTCTTCATTTTTGTGTTTTTTATTTCACCTACCCTTTTTTTAAATAATCTTCTTTTGCATCTAGCAGCCTCCTCATTTTTTCTGTTTGCCAATAGCAACTAGCAGGACCCTCTTTCTTTATACTATGCTGGTGAGCTAATGTATGTGACTCCAGCATCTGTAATACGTACAGGGGGAAAAAAATTACAAAAGCTAATGACAAAAAAACCAGTACTTTAAATCTTGCTCTATTCTTTTCAATTTCACTGAGGAGGAAAACTTTAGTTTGCATCTGTATGAAGGCTTCTAATAGAGCTCATATTTAATATAATAGTTTGCCATTATCATTAATAAAGCATTATAGTTGAATATTACTTCTGTTTTGAAATGCAGCAATCAAAATACTAAGTTCTTCCAGGAAAGAGTTATAAAATTGTTGCCATCTTGGAAACACAGTTTAAGTGCAAAACCAAAATATAATAAGCCAAAAATACCATGTGGGCAGAAAAACAGTGTCTAATCCAATTGTGAGAGGAGAACTAATAGCTAAATAAAACCACGTATGTGATGAATGGATTTCTTCAGTGATGGAGAGTACTGAGTTTTGTTCTCTGCTCTTAAGATGAGGAAGCACTGGTGCATTACAGTGGATGAAATTGGGGGAATACAGCCGATTGACAGGGGCAGCACAGGCCATTAAAATTACTGAGAAACAACGTATTTGCAAGCTGAAGAAAACAGCTTTCCACATACAGGAATTACAAGATGTTTTCACATAATTTAGTTTTCTAGCAGTAGAGGAACATTAAACCCCCTGAGTAGTAAATACTTCCACAGATGAGACTGGACTTGTCATGTGAGCAGTATAACTCTCATGGATATTAATCTGCTTATTTCAGTCCTAGGCACCTAGAGAGCATAGTGGATTAACAGCTTCTTTCTTACAGGGACCGAGAGGTGAAAAGGGCACAAGGGGTGAAATGGTAAGATGAAACAACTTTTGTGCTTTCATATTTTTTGCTGTGTAAAAATTATTCTTGCGTTATGTGGAATGTACTCTTGCATGCTCTGAATGCCAGGCAGTTGTGTTGTGCTCCTGGAGAGCACTGGCTGAGAAAGTTGGCAGTAGGTGTCAAAAGTCTGACCTTTTCTTGTTGAAGTTGACTTTCGTAGATATGACCGCTATGGCCCCTGATCATAGAGCAGGCTCATACCCCTCAAATCTGTCCTAGTTCAGAGCTGAAAGAAAAACCTTTCATCACATTTGTTGCCAGTGCTCCAGTGCCTCCCCGCATGCACATGTTCATAGGTCTGTGTCATCTTATCTGGAGAGGGAGAAGCTCAGGAGAAGCCTGAGTGTCCATGCAGTGTGTGCCAACTGTAGGAACAGTAGGCAGCACTGATAGATTATAGTTTGCTGTCTTTCCTTTTTCGGGAAGAATGTCACACTAGTTGTTGTACATTAATAAATGAGGGAATTCATTTTAAAATTGTTAGTCTCCAATTAATAATGGCTATATGAAAAGCCACCAAGTTATTGTATTTACAGCAAATATGAACACAAAGTTGATACCTATGATACTACCTTATGAAATGTATTAGTTCCTTTCCAGTAATTGGCAGATGGGATCTTGTTCCTGTTACTCTTACCCTGCCTTTCACACCATCTCACTTAAGAGAAGTTATTTCCTAAATAAGTTCTTGAGTTTATCAAGATAAAGAATGTCTTGAGAAGAAGAATGTTTAATTTTAAATCATATACAGTGGCATTACTTTTCCACAAGAAATGGATTTATTTCCAACTATTTTCAGATACAAAGGAGAGAAAATTATTTTAATCCAACTATGTATTCCAAGATTTAATTAATGCCTCTAAAATTTATATTGGCATTCTTCCTAGAATCACATAGACTGTAATTTTTTGTAGTAGTTCAGTGTTTAGGTAGATTTTTTAGTCTGTTAGGGTTACAGTATTCATTACTAGAAAGAAGTGTCCTTTTATCCCCAAAAAAAAGAAATGTCAAATCACATCTCCTTATTGAGGTCAGTGGTGAAACAAGGCTCATGTCCTGTAGGCTATTTCTGGAGAGTAAGAAAGAGTTCATTAAAAACCTGAATCAAAATTTAAGAGTTATCAAAATTATTTTTCAGTTCAAAATGTTCATATCACTGTGATTGAAACATTTAGAAAAACATGGATTACACTTAGGAATATTGTTTCAGAAGTCTGACATTTCTGAAAGTGTTTTCATTTTCGGAATGTGTTTTATTTCCTGACGTGTCACCTAATCAATTATAAGATACAACCTGTATTATCCTATGATTGTAAGGGATCTCAGGACATTTAGATAGGAAGTTGATCTAGTCACGAATCAGGTCTGAGATCAGAACACATCACTCAGGGCTTTGAGCCAAGTCTTGGAAACTCTCAAGGATGGAGATTGCATAATCTCCTTGGGCAATGCATTCCAGTCTGTGACTATCCTCAAGGTGAAAAAAGATATGATATGATGAGGCATAATCTTTAATTTTCTGTTATTGTATTTTATTTTAGATTTACAATCATTATTGCCAGCTACTAAACCATATTGTGTATCAGACTGTTATATTGAAGGATGTTATTAAGCTTTAAACATTGAGATATGGTGACAACATCAAAATTAAAAAGCAGTCAAGGAAAGCTTAATACTAATAATTTTTGTTAAAAATACTTTCTTCAAAAATTTCAGAAGTCCTGGGTAATATAGAAGTCCTTGGGATTGTTCATGTTTTCATGTATCATTGCATGTAAAATCGGGGTCTTGCAATATTAGAAAAAGACTGGGGCTTTGGCCTTTGAACTTCTGTTGGGGTGATTAAGGAATTAGAGTGCACTAAAAGGAACTGGTTTAGTCTGCTTTTGTTTTTATGAACTGGAATTACTTTTCACACTTAAATTCTAATGCGATCAAAGGGTAAGTTAAGTAGATTTGTAAAGGCAATCCTGTGCATTCCAGTAAAACATTTAGCAATTAACTTAGTCCATGAGAAGTGTAATTTAACCTTATTTTGCTGCTCTCCAGCAGAAAAGAGGAAACATTGGTAAAATCCCTACAGGATTTTCAATGCACTCTATGCAGTTTCATTATATTTTAAAAGTTTGTAAAGATAATTGATGTAGCCCTCTGAAGTTCTAATGCATTTAAGAAATGTAATATTCCCCAAAGTAGTTCACTATAGTTAACAAATAGCATCCAGTATTTATCTTTTTCCCACGGGGGTTTTACTGGCAAGGAGACAGTGAATCAAGACAAATGACATTCCCTTTCTGCAGAATACCTTAAACTCATTGGAACAGTGCAGGGTTTAGTTTTCAAAACCTTCAGTTTTATCTCAGAAACCACTATAAATTTGAACTGTTCTCATCCCAAGACTTTTTGAGTCTTAAAATTGTGACACATGCCAAGAGCACAGAACATTAACTGAAGCATTCAGTCACCTGAAAAATCTACTGGAATGTCTAAATCTCAGCGTTCAGAACAAGGACAGCTATTCATCAGAGAGCAGTGGTTACTTAGGGACAAACTGTTGAGGACTTTGTGCCTTGCCTTGACTTGGTATTTGCATGATCAAGTCCTAAACCAAGATAAACAAATAAACCCTCACCATGTCATATTCATTTCGCAAGTTTCTTTTTCACACTTTCATTTTATACTAAACGTAGGTTGCCAAGCATGATCAGATAGTCCAGTGATATATTCACGTGAGACGGAAGGTATCCTGAAGCAGTCTAACAGCACCTGAACTGCTGATCTGATTCATTAAACGTGGAGTCAGCCTTCCCAGCTGGCATACAAGTGTGGCTCTGTGAAACTCAGTTGACTTGCAACAGCTGAGGAACTAGTTCAAAATAGTGAATGTATTCTCTGCAAACTCAGATCAGTTTTGTAATAGCGAATAGCAACAACAATATTTTATGTATATTTAATAGTAGTAGGATTTAAAGAAAATTTCAAGCTTGGCAGTAATCAAACTCAGAAGAGTAAAGGGAACTGAGGTGCATGACACAGAAGTGACAAAGATTTCTATACTACCACTACTACATATGCTAGAATTACTTATTCTTTGATTTTCATTTTCCAACCTTAATCATTAACATCTTTATAAAAGATGTAATCAGTATATATTTACAGAAAAGATGACTTGCAGTCCCTTCTTTAGGTGTGAGTGGAGGAAACATAAATAAATAAGGTCAGGATGTATCAGCTGAGAAGCTGGCAATATTTACAATCCCTGGAGCTTATGCTATTAAGGTCTTCTTTAAGTATCAGAAGACCATCTATCTAAACATCCAGAAATTGCTTCAGTTTTGACTCTCCTCTATTCTCCAATGAACACCTGTAAAACCTGGATCTTGGTTTCCAAGCCATTTGCAGTCCATCATCATAGCCTTGCTGGCATAGATCTGGTGCTAGGAATTACAAGATGGCTCTCACTTTTCACACCCTTTTAATGCAGCCCCTGAGCCCCTCTGGCATGGCCAGAGCAGGTGATATGCAGGCATACTTACCTTGTGCAGCTGTCCTTGTGAGCCCTGACAGATACATTCCCTGGTAGCTACCACCTGCTCTGCCTCGGGAATATGTCTAGAGATAATAAGGAACATAGCTGATATTCTCCTAAGAACTGATAAATTTGCAGCCTCAATGACTTAAATTGCTCTTATCTGCTTTGAGATCCATTTTTTAAATGTACAGGAATTAGTCTTAGATTGACTCTGGCCTTTCTTTAACCATTTCCAGCTGCCCTTGCAGGTGGCAGCTTGAGAACAGCCTGAGTTTAGAAGTTGTAGCATGAAGTGACACTCACACAGATCTTCCTTGCTGTGAAATCTCACAGCATGAATACTTGTGACTATATCTAGTGATTTGGAACTTAATTCCTATTTGACTAGAACAGTTTCACAATATTTGACAGCATGACCATGTCCCATAAGATTATTTTTCTTTTGGCAGAGATTTGCTGTGACTACACTGATGTGTAAGGGTTTTTGTTGGAACAGCTTATTGTGCTCAAGTAATTGATACAAGCACCACTAGCAAAAGAGTTTTTTGCTTAAATTGACTCAGTTGTGTTAAAAGATTTTACTAATTTAAGGTGCAGATCTAGCCTATGCCTTTCATTTCTTCTGTTTTGCTCATCTTAAGGCACTGCCACCTATTCTTTTCCTTGTTATTGTTTGTGCTATTTTTGTTACAACAGCTCCTAGAGGTTTTGATCATATGGAGATTGAAGATAAGAATCTAACAGACACAAGTAACATATTAATACATATTCATAATCATTCCATCTTAATGTGAATAGTTGATCAAAGACAGAATAATTCCAATTATCAAAGAAAGAATACTTCAGATGGGTTTATTGTATTGGAAAGGCCTGTGTTCAACCTAAGGCAGCATAAAACTCAGATTTAAGGCTGTGTGCATTGTAGTCACTGTAAGCTAGGGAAAACAGCTGTTCCTTCTCCTCCTCTCCCCCACACTGTGACATCCTACACACTAAAATGAAGCCACTTACCATGAGGAAATAAGGGCATCATTTCTTCAATACAAAGGAAGCCTGCAATATCACTGTTAAATAGGGCACATAACGTGTTCTGTCTGAAAATTGACATTGCTAATAAATTAAACTAGCACATAATCATGGAGTAAAGAGGACCAAGTAATTTTTTGCAACTATCCATCACATTATTTTTAAGGCTTTTATGATCATTTATCTCTTGTAGTGCTTATATTGTCAACATGCACGTAACACTGGCAGGGTATAGCACATTGTTTATTCATGCTTTTGTATAACTCTTAATCTTCCTTTAATATCAAAAGTAATTGGAGAAACAAGTAACCAGACAACACAGCAATTCCAACAGGAATATTAATGTGTTAACAGTGTAAGGTACTTTAACAATAGTAACTAATAATCTACAGCTTTACCACAGCCGGTGCCACATCATCTTCACTGTACGCATTGGGGCATCTTGTGATTTGGAAAATACTTCAATGTAAAACAAGAGATGTTAATGTACAGCTGTTGCATGTTACCTCTGTTTCTTTTAGGGTCCTCAAGGACTGCAGGGCCAGCCAGGTCCACCTGTAAGTGCATTAAAAAATGCCTTATTTTTCCATTATGATTGCTTATGATTGCATTAAGTAAAGATGTGGAGCACCTAATATCTGTTTTTCCCATTTTCCAGGGACCACCTGGACTCCCAGGACGAAGGGTAAATTCTGTAACAACCCTAACCTACAATACAGTGCTATTTTGAAAGTGTAAATAGCAGGATCCTCCTCAAATGCACTGCTTGTTCCATCTTTGTACCTGAAGAACAAGTGCATTTTTCTACAACTTCCATTAGTACAGCAGTACATTTTTTAACCTTCTGTCTTATGCTGTCATCTCTGTTCTGTTGTGCTGGTGAGCCCTCAAGAGGCAACCGTCATGGATATGCTCATACTGTTGACGTGGCTTAACTTTGTCACACTCTAAAAGGTTTTTCTCCTGTATTTGGATACTCTGAAAGTCAGCAACAGAAAATTTTGTGCTATTTTTTGCTCAGAAGTGATAAACAGATGGATGGATGCATATATATACGTGCCCCAGTTAGGACAGACTCAACATCTGAAGGGTCCTAAAGCTGTAATGATATGTAATCTGAGAACAAATTGCAAGAACTAAATGCTTGTGTTCATGATTTAATTGTTTAAAATGATACCAACCTTTTGTCTGGATCTGGTGTGTGTCAGACAAAGCATAGAGAATGAAGATAGGCAAGAAACAGGCCTTCTCCTTTTGAGGAGGTTTGTCAGTCTTGCTAATTCATCATGAAGAGTCATCCATCAGCTGCTGATACCTGATTCAGATATTCTTTGGAATATCTATTAATATCTTTGGAATAATCTATTTAAAGGAATAACACCTTTTCACACTTAGCTGGTTTGGTTTGCTGACATATATTAATTAAATGGCTGGGAGGAGTAAGTTGGGGCATTAATCTGTAGCAGCTATTGCAGTATCTTTTTTCCAGGTTCCAGGAGTATGATCATTAAATGGGCTATGGGTGTACTAATAAAAATCAAATATGCTTTTTCTGTATGCATGCTTGCATTTTTTTTGAAATTAAAGGATCCCATTTTAAATGTGTTTACAATGAATTATTTTCTAAAAGGACAAAATAACAAAGCTATCATGTATATTGCTACAGTGCTCAAAGAATTTACCCACCTGCATTTTTGAATATTTTTTTCATCTTTTTATATTCTGAAATATCTGGTTTTTAGAAACAAGTGGACCTCAGTGCTGCTGTTCAAGCTTTGTTTGAGTCAAATGCTGCCCTGCAGATGGAGGTAATATATTTCAATGTATTTACATTGTCATACAGGATATGCAATTATAATTCTATTTTTTGAGGACAGAACAGTGTTTCTTTACAAAGACTTAGTTTAAAATTAATCATGGATACCAAGTAATTATTGTAGAATGTAATTAAACATGCTAGGATTTATAGAATATTATTGAAATAAAGTTAAGAAAACTGGCAATACTTCTATCTTTTTGTCATGACTGGTAGTAATGAAAATTTACAATCACGTATAGTAGACTGTAGCTGTTCAGCCACAGATAATAATAGTGACATTTAGTGTTAGCTAAAAAAATAAAATAATGACACATGTATGGCCCAACTGATTGCAAAAAACTGTATCCACATTTTTATGTCAGTAATGTGTAATGACAAACCTGCTTGCAACATCACTGCTTTGACAAATTTCAGTAAAATGTACTCATTTCTTTACTGGGATATATTTTTCTTACCCTATTTTATATGGCTAATTGCATTCATATAAATACTTTGATTCTGTGTGGCTATTCAATGGCCAATTGACTTTTACTGCATGTACTGTTGTTGTGATACTTCTTTTTGGTAACACATTTGCTAATGGCCTTTGGCAGAAATACCAGAATACTGAAGTAACTTTACTAGATCACAGTACAGAGATATTCAAAACGCTCCACTACCTTAGCAATTTACTGCACAGCATCAAGAACCCTCTTGGCACACGGGATAACCCAGCACGCATCTGCAGGGATTTGCTTAATTGTGAGCATAAAGTGTCAGATGGTAAGTGCCCGCTTTAACTAAGGCTTGAACACAAGTAACTTTGTAATGCGTTGCTTCCAAATGTTACTTTCTGCATTGAAATTCTGATGTGTAGATTTTTTTGTTAGATTCCATTGCAGTGTGCCTGTCATGACTATTTCATCTTTGAGATGCAATCTCTGAATTTTAAAGGTGGAAGTATATAGCTGTCTAATATTATATAGATTATATGTATCAGTACACAGAGGTATCAAAAAAATTTGAAACTGAATCCAATTTTGTGATTAAACAGTTTTCCAAGTATCTGTAACTAGTCTTGCAATGAATTTTGTGTGGATCAAATTCTAGGTTCCTAATGAGAAAATTTTATGCAATTCACTGCCACTGTCAGATACACAGACAATTGCTATATCCCAGATGTTCTCGAATCAGTACATCAAATAGAAAACCTCACCATATTTAAATCTGTCATGTCATTGTAATTGGGTGGCTGTGATATTTTTGTTCGGTACCTGTTATTAGAATTATTATAATAGTGAAAACACTTTCATGTTCTTTCTTTCACTTCCTCGTGAAGCTTTAGTGATAATATATGTAATACTTGCCAAGAAGCATTGAATATTTTAGTAAATTTAGTAGAAATAATATTTTGATTTTATTTTCCATCCAAAATGATATACTAATAGGAAAATACTGGATTGACCCAAATATTGGATGTCCTTCTGATGCCATTGAAGTTTTCTGCAACTTCACTGCAGGTGGTCAGACATGCTTAACACCACCGTCTGTGACAAAGGTATGCATTGCTTCTAGGGAGACTCTGTCTGTGCTTGAACTCTAAACTAATGCATGCTTATTTACTTAGCTCATGGAAAGGTGTTAGATTTCACGGCAGGTTTATTGTGCATCTTGTGGAAGTATATATATATTCTGTTACAAAAGTTACACATTTTCTGGAGACTGTATGTGTTAGTGTAACTCTCACCGTATCCATTTACTCAGTTTCCATGCTAATAGAATTATTTTGTTTTGCCTTATACTTTGCTACACAAAGCATCAAACTAAGCTTGGAATGCTTCTGAGCTACCTTAGCATATCATTTCTCAGGGCAGTTAAGTGTAGATGTGCTGAGGTCATTGCAATGGGAAGGATGAAAATTATTAATGCTTTCCAACACTTAGGTACTTTTAAATGCCGTGAGGGAGAGGCTGGTTTCCTTTATAACATAAGTTCATGCTCCTCTTTACATGTAGTTCTTGAACTCTAGGGAATAGAAATTTTTTGGTTGTGGAGTTTTGCATATACACATTGAAAAGCACTGGAAATACCATAAAGTTCACATATACATTCCTGCATTTGGAAGATCTCTGAATAGGAAATAGTCTTGGAGAAATTCTTGTTGAGTAGTAACTATATTTTCTGTCTAAAATCAAAACATGCTTACAAATTTTTGCTCTTGTAATGGGATATCAGTGCTACCAGAACCCGTGGTGTAAGAAGACTAAACAGCAGAGTGATGTGGCTGCAGTTAAAACACTACTGCTGATAATAATCTTTGTTTGTATCACAAAAGCATTTGTTTCACTTTCCTTATTTAAAAAGTTTTTTCTGCCCAGCTGTGTTTCAACAATGTTATAAGCATTAGCAAATGTTTATATTTAAGATTTGAAAATGTCCTATGGGAGCTTCTGTTTATAGTAATCACTGTAATAGAACCTGACATCTCCCCTGAAGAATGCGGATCATGGTCTTTGGCATTGATCCCAATGTATAACATGTATATATGCTCCCATGCTTGAACACACCACTTGAATGTTCATGGCACTTTGTGTTGCTGTGGCCATTCAGCAGCGTCCAGCTGTAAGTCTAACCATGTCTTTCTCTCGGAACTTAGCTGGAGTTCGGTGTTGGGAAAGTGCAGATGAACTTCCTTCATTTACTGAGCTCAGAAGCAACCCACAGCATCACAGTTCATTGTCTGAACACACCACTGTGGGGATTAAATAAAGCAGGTGCCCAGAAAGCATCAGTTACCTTCAAAGGATGGAATGGTCAAATATTTAAAGCAAATACACTACTGGAACCGAAGGTCCTTATGGATGAATGCATGGTAAATAGTTTTTAGCACTAGCATTATTAAAACAATAATGGAGTTACTGTGTAGACATTATTAACTTTCTGCAGATAAATATCATTTAGATTCACACCCCTTAAAGCTTGCTTCTCCGCATAGTTCCGCATATGCCAGCCTTTTGATACTGAATTCAACATCTATTTAAAGGTAAAAGCAATTGCAGTGATACAGGGTATCTGTACTTGCTGTTTGCATTGTGTCTCATGTATTTTGAGACTGTAGGAAGACATTGGAGAGACATCAGCACGAAAATAAGAAAGTCCTCTGGGAAAATATAGAAGCAGTTACTCTCAAAATGAAAATTCAGCCTTCAGTAAGAGTTCAAACAGACTCAGAGTTCTTAGGTTCAAACAGGCTGGACATTATATTTTGGACAGCAAAATAGCTTTAAATTCACTGACTATGATTGGTTATTTCATAAAATAATAATGAGTGGAAATTTAGTCCATGGCTAGCTAAAATATTAAATCATGTGCTCAGGAAAAGTTGGAAGAGCTTATTAATTTTCAAATGCTTATCAGATTACTCTCCAAGATGTGAGACACTTGGTGAAAGTCTTGTGAGAACACTCTGAAATACAGCAACCAAGCATCTTATGCTTCCTTTATTTTATAGCTCTGCTTTCATTGGCAATAACAAAAGACATGAGAGTGGTTCCATATCAGTACAGGGGTGTCAAGTGAGATTTTTAATCTCAAAATGGAAAGTGGTTTTATTGAGGCACTTCAAAGCCATTATGCTTCCAGTCTTTATTAGCAGATGCTAATGAAATGGTCTAGCTTGTGTCATGCAGGTAAGGTATGGCCATTGGAGCGCCTTCTCCCCACCTTCCAATCTGTTTGGGACTGTTTTATTCCTGAGAAAAATTAAGGCATACCAAGATGACTATTAAGAAGTGCCATTTTTCTGTGAGATTCTACAAGGTCTGGCAGTCTTTCTGTGGGAAACTGTACCGTACACGTCTGCCGCAGGATCTCGCATGTTCCCCTGCAGGGATTCCAGTTTTCAGTGGTATCCCCTGGACTTGATGGTTTTTAAGAATGGATTGACTGCAAACATCAAGGCACTCCCAGCCTCAGGCATTGTTATAATGTTATTTTACAATTATTATGAGGTAGCAATTTTTACTGAGGGTTTTTTTAAGCATTACAATAAGCAATACAAAGTTCATGGCAAAAATGCATCTCTGATTCCAATGTTTATTTTTCAAGGGCCTAGAGTTGATAACCCTGACACCTGCTGTTCAGATTTGGGGGTGAATTTAGAACCTGTTTGAGTCACTTTGCTTGTAAAGGCATTCTGCTCTGAGCCACATTGCACTGTGTCTGCATCCACTCCATCTGGATTCTGGGCTCAGCTTGTTTACAGCTACAGCTTTGCCTAAAGTGCCCATGCAAGTGAGAAATGGCATTTGTTAAATTATGCAGTTTCTTTAGGAACAGCTAGGAGAAGTGTTTCTATCCACTACTTCTCTTCCTCTCTATAAGCAAAATGCATTTGCGCTTTGAAGCATGTCTTTTATATTAATCTAATATTCTTTTTCTGTGTGTTGCAGATTGAAGATGGCAGCTGGCGTAAGACACAGTTCTTTTTTCACACTCAGGACACCAGTCAGCTTCCAGTGGTTCAAGTTAATGCGCTTCCTCACTTCAAACCAGGACAGCAGCACTTCATAGAAAGTGGTTCAGTGTGCTTCCTTTAAGGTTTCTGTCCTGGGTTTTTTTGGTTTGTTTGGGTTTTTTTTTTTCTCACCAACATGGAGTCGCTGCGTAGATTGAATGCAAAGGTAATGATCCATTACAGAAAAAATTACTAGGAAACTGAAGAATCATTTTAAATACTGTTGGTTAAAGAACCTTGGGAAGAAAAAGACTTCCTCCTAAGGAGAAATAGCGTTGAAAAAAAAAGAGAGAAAAGACCGCAATAATTTTCTCAAAGTATTTAAAAATAAATTTCTTGGTGCTTTCTTGCATAATTTCCTGGAATGGAGTATCTGAATATGGATTTTTTCAGAACCTCGAGTGTTCTTAGCAATCTCTTTAAACAGCACTGCAAAAAATCATCCTAAGAAAAGGTGGAGACATGATGCTGAAGGAGCAATCTCTGCTTATGTTCCTAGATGTGCAATAGCTTATATATGAAAAGTGAATCATGCCACAGTACAGTACAATGTCTTCTTTTCTTAAACATTGTTTTACTCTAGTCCTCTGTGGACACATGCATCTGAACAGATGGCACACTACCTCTTTCATGTTTCCTGTCCATGTTGCTTTGGTGCTTTTCTTAACACAAGGTGCTTGTGGCCTTAGCAGAGATTGAGTCCCTTTTTATCTTTCAGACTGTATGTGCTGGTTACATCAGGATATGTTTCTGTTGTAAAGGTACTTATTTTAAATCGTTGGTCACATACTTCACTACAATGAAAACATTATTTATGTGGATTTCTTGTTTAAAATATTTTTGTGTACTATATTGGAAATGGTAATAAGACAGCACATTGTATATGATGCATATAGTCAGAACAGTTTGCTTTACATCCTTGTAAAAAGTGTTGTAGAAGAACTACCTAAAGTAGTTTTGAGTTTTAGACTCTGTATTTCAGTTAACATTGCTAATGCCAAAGCCACCTTCAGATGATATATTCTGTATATATTTTGTAACTTCTGAAAAAATCTACTATAACCTGTCTGCTGTTAAATTATAAACAGCATTTCATCCTCTTAGAAATTCCATGTTTTTTGCAAAGTTATTAGATCATTTTGGGTTTTTTACATTAAGCCTAAAATGTTCAACCACCTTTTTTAGTAGAAAAGAACAATTCTACCACTAGCAAAAGCAGTCTTTATATTGATCTGCCTGTATCTCTTATCAGTTCAACGTGTGCTCAGGAGTACCTGGCAAGTGAGGTGGTACCAAACTGTACAGGGCAGCAGGGGAGCATTCGACCAACTTGTCTGCCTTGATCTGCAGGAAACCACGCTTACCAAAGTATAATAAAATAAGCTTCCAAGCCATCTGTTTGTCTTTTACTATTCTGTTCCGTATTGTTTGTCATGTTTAGTAATGATGACGATCCTCTGGAGGGGCGCCTGGGTTTTTTTGGTTTGCTTATCTTGCCCGGGGCAGTGCGTGTGTTCTGTGCCCAGGAATGCTGCCGGAGGGGCAGTGTTTGCTTCTACAAGGTGACACACACATACCTGTCCTTTTACATTTTGTGTCGAAGCGTCAGTTTTGATCAGTTTGAGAAGAGCTGATAAGACGAAAGACGAGCACAGAGTGATGATAAAGGTTAGAGAGAATGTCTCTTTTTGTGTTTTCAAGAATCAACACACTGACATTATCACTTGACATTTGCTCTTAGTTTGACTTCGGAGCTGACGTTGTGGCAAATGTTTCTGTAAGATTATCTTCTAGAAAATGTTCTGCTTCGTATATATTTTTATTCATCTCATTGCCCTATTTTTGGAAGTTCCAAAGCCTTGAAAGGCTGCTCGGATGTGCGTTTCTGCAGTCGAGGTGAAAACGCACATCCCGGCCCGGCAGACCGGACGGGGCACGTGTGGGGCGTCACCGGGGCCGGGGAAGGCCGCGGGAAGCGCGCCCGTGCTGTGGAAACCCGCCGGGCCGGGTGTCCCGCTCCTCCCTCCCGGGGTCCCGGCCCG
>VWZF01003417.1:190644-267419 GCA_013396755.1 Sclerurus mexicanus | reverse complement strand
GGGGCCGTTCCCGCAGGAGCGAGGGCCGAGCTGGCACAGCTCTCTCTGAACCGGCGGGCACTGCGGGGACGCTGCCGGAACGGGAAGGGGGGTCCCTGTTCGGAGTAGCCTCCCGGTTTTGCTTTGCTGCGTATGAAACGCTTTTTTGCGGCTCTTGAAATACTTAGTGGGGCCGGTGTACAGAGCCCCCAGCTCGCCGGGAGGTGATGTTGCTGGGCTTGCCCTTCACACCCCCCCTGCCACCTGGCAGCAAACACGTGGTGGGGAGAGGGAGAGAAATGGCCTGAGGCGGACATTTTTCCTCTAGCAGTCGAAAATGATGACTTTGTACCATTCTAGGAAACTTTACTGATGTGGGGGAAGAGTTATTTCTCTGCCCTGCTTATCAGAGTTAAAATAAATGAAAAGTGATGATTATTTCCGTTAATATATCAAGAGCTTCTTCCTAAGAGTGGGAGAAACATGTTGTAATAGCCTAGTTAAAAAGCATAAGATCGTATTTGCAGAGCAATTGTATTTTTGTTTTACTGATATAATACTTGTTAGCTATATTCATAAGACTTTCGCATTGTGCCCGAGAGGTTTCCTGACTTTGGGCTTTACACTGCTGATAGCCAGAAAGTTGTTTGGCTGACCATGTTGTTGTCATGGGCTTTCTGTTTCAGCGAAAGAAATGATACAGCCAAGTCACAAAGCGTGCAATGGTTCCAACTCTGTAGTTAGCATGGGGGATTTTTTTTGTTGCTTTCAGGTACCTGTACTGTGTTTTAATATGTATGTGTTGGAGGATATTCCCCCAGCTCTTGTTGTTTTGTCGGCCACCTTTTCTATTCCAGGGTGTTTGTATTTTCTCTTTTTTTTTCCAAGGTGCGGATAGCTTTTCCTGAAAATGCTGTGGATGGCCTAGTCAGACGCAAAGACAGTGCTTTATGAAGTAATGTTTTTTTACTTCTTTCAGATGTGAAACCTGTAGCAAAGAAGAAGCTAAATACAGATGTCCACGATGCATGAAATATTCGTGCAGGTATTTGTTATCTGAATCAAACTGTTTTGGTTATTTTCCTTATTATGTGCTGATCATGTTTATGGTTTTCTTTTTGTCATTTCAGTTTATTGTGTGTGAAGAAACATAAGCTCGCACAGAGCTGTAATGGAGTCAGGGATAAGACAGCATTTGTCTCTATAAATGAATTTACTGACTTGAACCTTTTGAGTGGTAAGAACCTACCTTGTGTTTTTTAAAGTTCTTTTGGTTTTACGAGGTTAGGACTACATTTTTCATTGTTCTTTTTTTGCCTTCAGATTATCGTTTCCTGGAAGATGTAGGAAGGACAGCTGATGCTGCTGCTCGACGCTGTACTATGCATAGTCCAGCAACAAAAAGACTTGTAAGTTTATAATTATCTGTTTGGTCTGTTGGAGTTAGGGTTGACTACCTTTGAATTCCCACTGAGCAGTCCCAGTCCAGATTTCTGAGCTGATACCTCTCCTGTGAAGGTATGAATTACCCTGAATTTTAGAGCCAGAAATCAAAAGAAGTCTCTAGGTTTATGCAATAATACTATTGATGGCTCCATCCCGTTGCTTGGAAGAATAGATTGATAACTGTGTGCATTGTTAAAATTGATGCATGATCACTGTTACTGTTGGATACTAGATCTGTGTTAAGAAAGCCTGAATGTTTCCTTCCACCTCCACAACTTTTTTGTATTTTTAAGTATAAAATTCTAGGGTAAGCAATGGATTTATTAATTGCCTAAAAATGATTGCATACTTCCATGCATACCAAATGAAGGCACCTAGTGTTCTTCAAAAAGCAAATCTATGCAGCTATGATGTAAAAGCCAGCCTTCTAGGGGTTTGTTGAAGCTCCTTCAACAACCAACCAAACACACCTCCTAAAGAAAAAACAACGAACAAACAAAACCCCAACGAAATTTCCTACAAAATATTTTGACTTGATATGACATAAAGAGGCATTAGGGCCATTGTTTTTCAGTCTTATGAAGATATCTTTAACTATAGCACTAAACTCAGAGAGAACTCATGTTAATGACAAAGCAAATTTGCCGAGGTCCTAGAGGGGAAGAAAGGACAGGTCACTCCCTCGAGGGTCAAACATGGAATGGCGGTGTATTCCTATGTGACTCAGGCTTATATAGAGGGTTGTGGGAAGGTTCCAGAGCTTGGGTGGAGATTGGGAGGAGCATGCAAATCCTCTCGCAATTAAGGTAAAAGAAGGAAGGGCAACAACCATATAGGGAAAACTGGGGAGGAGACAGCTATCTACGGCGAGACTGCACTGTAGCAGATGTCAACCAATAGGAGAATTAAGGAGAACGTGAGGGAGAACTGGGGAACCATTTTGAAAAATATAGTACATATATTTAACAGTGAACCTATAAAACTGTGAGAACATATAACAACACTGGGAGTCAGTAAAGCATAGTCCAAACATGTATATTCTTTCTTGCTTGGATAGCTTATGTTATTTGTGGTCTTCTTCCTTCCGCTCCAGCCTCAGCAGCTTGCTCCATGGTGTTTCTTCCATTCAGTGAAAGATTGTTCTCCTACATAAATGCAGAAGATTCCAGCTTTCTCTCAGACTGGAGTCATATTCTGTATGTGTGCCTCGCACCACGATGTCCTGAAAGCATGGGCTGAAGGTGTTAAGATAGGTAGCAGTTTTTGGGGTGTGGTACTGGGTATGTTTATAGGATTAGTGCCACATTCACATCAGCATTTGTCAGTGGCTCAGATGGTGCTTGTGCATCTCTTCTGCTGATGCAGTTGTAGCCCCAGAAGCAGCCACATGGTGGTATTACACCCAAAAAAGCTGTCTGTGACTTTCATGGTATGTTAAAGAACTTTTACTATTAAGAGGCCATTGGTGTCTAGTTTTTTATAATAGAAAAACTGCTTCCGAACATGTTTTGGAGAGTTTCTAGGCTTACTTTATTAACTTTTTAATTCATAACCTTTTTTTAAAAATTCAAGGTGTTGCATTAGATAGGGCTTTTTCCACAATTTTTTGTCAGTTTTTTGTTGTTTAACTTTCAGGGGTTTAATATATTGTTCAAATTTTTTAAAAGAAACCTGTTTTTTGGTTTTTGCCAGTTATATTGCTTGAGAAACAAAGCTCGAGGCTGTAATATTGAGCTGAAAACACTGCCGGTTGGATTTACAAAAAGAAGAGAAAATTCAACCACGTTCAATTCCGTGTGAGTCTTCAGTTGCTTACAATCTGCAATATTTCATTTTCGCTAAGCATATAATGATGAGAATTTAAGTTCATATCAATACGCTTGCTTTTAAAATCTGTTTGCACAAACTGTGTGATTTAATATTTCATGCTTCAGGTTTTCATTTTTTTATGCTCTTTGAGCTCAGTTTAACAGCTTACGTAATTCATGCTTTATTTTGAAACATGCCAACATCGTGTAAAAGTAGGAAGAATCGGTGCTGTTGTGTTTTTTTCTTTTAATTAGCATTGAGTTTTGTTGCTGGAAAAAGAAAATGCTTCTTCAAACATTTATGATAGAGGATTGATGCAGAAGGCTTGCACAAATTTCTCTCTCTGAAAAGTCTGACTTCAAGTCTGAAGAGATGCTTCCAGTAGAGTTCTATGTTGCATACTCTGATGGAAGTTGCTGTGCTGGAGGATGTGAATGTTTGATACAGCACAGCTTAGGCAAGTGTAGACAGACAGATACGAACTCGGGAAGAACGCTTACGAGACTTTAAATATTCTTCTCTTATCTACCCTGTAGGTCTTCTCTGATATCCAGAATTTGTATTTTAAGCTATTTTCACAGTAAAAATAAAATAAATTGCAAAGTATTTCATTGTGACAGCAATTGTGTCTAGAGTTCAGCTTGGTGATCTGTTGGGGCAAATTTAAATGCCTTTTGAGCTTCTTACAGCAATGACTGCCATCTCCCCCTCTTGGCTCCTTCATTTGTTTCCTTCATGGTCTCAGTTTTGGTGTAAAGTTGTGTTTTCACAATGCATTTTTCCTTCTCTTCTGGGAGCTTCGTGGTGTCAGGCATAAGCTGTCAACCAGAGGTCTCTCTATAACTGAGTAATAACCACCAGGACACTGCTTAACAGACCCACCTGTACTATTTAGGATGTTCTGGGGAAAAAGAATAGGGTTTGGGTTTTGCAAATATAGTGCCTTTAGCAGAACATTAGGCTAAACAGTTGTTTGTCTATGGTTAGGGTTACGGTTAGCATTAGGTTTACTGTTAGTGCTAGAGGTAGGGGTAATATGTGCTTGTGTTAATTGCTGGTAGAGGTGATTAGAGGTAGAGCTAATTATGGGTAGTGGTTTTTGGGGTTAGTGGTTTTTAGGGCTAGGGTTTGGCTCAGGGTTACAATTCTGGTTAGTGTTATGGTAAGGGTAATGTGCTTCTGTTCCTTAGTGGTAATGGTTACTAGTGGTAGTGGTAATTATGGATAGTAGTTATTGGGGTAGTGGTAATTAGAGGCAATGGCTTTTAGGGATACTGGTTTTAGGGTTAGGTTTTGGATTATGGTTAGTGTTAGGAGTAAGGATAATATGTCGTTGTGTTCGTTTGTGGTACAGGTTATTAGCAGTAGTCATAGGTAGTGGTAGTTGTTTTTGGGTTAGTGGTAATGAGGGGTAGAGGTTTTTCAGGTTAGTGGGTTTTAGGGTTAGTGTTAAGGGTACGGTTAATGTGTGGTTGTGTTCCTTAGTGGTAGTGGTTATTAGCGATAGTGGTAATTATGGGTAGTGGTTACTAGGGGTAGCTGTAATTACGGGTAGTGGTAGTTCGGGGTAGGGGTTTTTCGGGTTAGTGGTTTTTAGGGTTAGGGCTAGGGTTAGGTTCATGCTTAGTGTTAGGAGTAAGGGTAATATGTGGTTGTGTTCGTTTGTGGTCGTGGTTAGTAGCGGTAGAGGTAATTAGTGGTTCTTGGGATAGCTGTAATTAGGGGTAGTGGTTTTTGGGGTTAGTGGTTTTTAGGGTTAGAGCCAGGGTTAGAGTTAGGTTTATGTTTAGTGTTAATGTTACGGGCAATATTTGGTTGTGTTCCTTAGTGGTAGAGGTTATTTGGGTGACACTCACTATATTACTGGGATATTTTAGAGCAATTAGATGAGCAATGCTTTGTAATAAGTCAATATTGATTTCTGCGGATGAGCAAAATGTCAAGAAGAGATTTTTTCATGTAGCAAAGTATCCTCTAGGTGATATTTTCATTCTGAAGATGATACTGCTCTGGAACTGTGCTTCAGTGGCTTGTGTTGTCAGATATTAATTATGCTATCTGGAAAGGGAGGATGCATCTTAAAACTAACAATTCTCTCACTGAAGAAAGGAATGTGATATCATTTTTGGTCTTTAAGAAAAGCTTTACAGCCTTTCTGTGAAATATTTATTCTTTCTAATTTCTCTTATACATCGTATGCCACAATGTAACTTCCTTCCCTGGCCATGACACACTTTCTGTTGTGTCCATTACTGCTATGAAAAATCACGTCCACTGTTTTGTGTGGAACCTGTCCTTAGCTGCAACTTCTGATTGTTACTGTTGCACAGGTTCAGTAATCGGTCCTGGGTGACATGCCAAAAAGCAGTTTCCTTCTCTGAAATTAAAGGTCACGTGGAATATACTTATAAAATGTGAAATACTGTCAATTAGTTGGTGATATTTTACCTGTATTTGTAAAGAACAGATTATCATCCCATGAGGACTTGAAATTTAGCAGGATCCTGAAGCATTGCATCTTTCAAATGGCATTTCAGTTTCTCTGTGTACCCCTTTTATTCTTTGAAGCAATTCAAAATCTTAACTATGTATTTTCTCCTGCACTCATGCTGTAGGCTACCAAGTTTTGTCATAGAAAAAATAAGTAGCAGTTACCAGCTAACACTAAGAATATGCATTTCTTTGTCTTTTCAGGGAGAACAAGTTCTACTGGCATTTGAAGCTCGTATTTCCTCACTGTCATGCTGAATACACTTTAAAAGGGTACAGAGCTTGAAAAACAGTTTTTTATAAAGTTCAAATTAATTTGATGACGTTGAATTGCAAAATATTTTGATCCGTTCTTATCTTGTTCTGTTACGCAAGGTAGACTCAGGTATTAGTTTTAGTCTTAATTAAAGGGCATTTAAATTAAAAAAAATATTGAAAGTTATATAGTCCTTCCCTCTTTGAAAGCTAGAAGGCTTTTCAAATCAGTCAAAATGTTTGGTTGTTACTTCTTTTCTCTGTGTAAACAGCAGCTTGTATATTGGTACTAGCAATAGCCATCCACCTAACATACTCTATTCTCATGGAGCATATGTTCAGTAAGAGTTGCCATCCCTCCTTGCCTGCACTCTGGAGCTGACCTTCCTATAGGGTGAAATGGTTGCATTGTTTGCTTTGTGGGCTTGTAGGAAAGCCCACAAGCACATTTTGAAAAGGCTGAAAAATAAGCTTTTATTGACAAATCTTTCTCCTTTTTTCCTAGCCTAAAGGAGGGTGAGAACTATGCCCTTGTCTGCTTCTAGGGCTGTAGGGACAGCATGTTGCTATTGCGAGTTGGAAACTACAGATGTATCTGTTTACTCCTCATATATGCCTGTGGAATCCCAGTGCTGAAATGCAGTTAAAGCTGTCCATGTCTATTCAGTATTGATACACATTTATAATGCTCCCATTAACTACTCGGTTGCGCCACTGTAGCATGCAAATATACAGCTGTCTCCAAGTGACTCATAATAGATTTTGTGTACATGATGAACCATGTCTCACATATTTGATTTTTATCTTTGGTGAAAGGGTGCCTGACGATAAAACACTTGCTGATATCCTTAAGCCGTACATTGATCCAGTGGAATCAGATCCTATAGTTTGTCAAAGGTGTGTATTGAATAACTTTGCCCGTTTCATCTAATGCACTAATAAAAGAAGGGAATAGTTCTAAATAAATACCTTAAATCTTGCAGAGCTGAGTTCCCAGTCAGCAGTATGTCTTTAATTCCTGTGATGAAAACCATCCTAACATTCACCAACCAACTAACCCTGGGGTATAGCCACCAAATTTAAACAAGAAAAAGATTAAGAAATTGACTCATGGTATAAAGATCAAATAAAGCAACTGTAATTCTAAAAAATGTAACCATAATTAACCTCAGTCGAGGGGACAGTAAATCTTTTCTTTAGAGTAATTGGAAAAGCATACTAGTAATTATAACCCTCATTTATAGGAAATACTTAGTATGTGGCAGATTGTCTTAATGAAAAAAATAGTCTTTTGGCTGTTGACATGCAAAATATATCCATCTCTTATGGATGATAGGAAGAAAAGTCATCATATATAATTGTTTCTTTACTGGATTTTTTTTTCCAGATTAAAAGTCTATACAGCGTCTCCTCAGTCAGATGTACAAATCTTAATGAAAATAGAAAACAGGAACAGAAACTCTGTCAGGTAAGGTGATTCTTCAGTTTGTGTGTTTACTGATTAAAAATAACAGAAGTAACACATTTCTTAGTCTTTAATATTGTAGTTGGAGATTACATAATCTCATGGATTAAACATCAGGGAGTAATTACTGGCTATCTTAAAAATTATTCAGTAAAAATGTTATTTCTTTGTCTATTAGTATGTCAACATTCAAATTTCAGTGCAGTTATGGAGTGAGTGTGCCTTTATCTGAGCTGCTTCAGCAGCAACCCATGCCAAAGTAACAGAACATAGGTTTGTGTTAAAATTTTAAATAACTGTAGACATCCATTCCCTGTGGATGTCTACAGTTCCTCTGTGGATATATTAACCTCCCCAAAGGAGTTGAAGTGATAGTTGAGGAGAGTTGTCTTTTTAAATCACTGCAGCAAAAATTGTGTATACCAGAGTCCAGTTACTGCATTTGAAATTACACACTTTTCTCAAAGTTACCAGCTCATCACTCTTCATGTTACCATATTTCTGGGTGTGGGCTTTTATGTCTCCGGAATTCAGACTTGTGCAGAATTCTTTTCTTTGTTTCCAGAGCAGACAATAATATTGAACTTCAAAATTTAACTTTAAAGAAACATTTTTTGCTGGTATAAAATAGCATTTTGAACACTCCACCCTGTTGTCATTGTTACTGGAAAGGATATGTATCAGCTTAGTATCATAGCTTATTGTGGTTGACCAGTGATTCCTAGTTAGGCATCTTTAAGTACATTCTTGTCTTCAGATGTAACAAATGGAAATAATATGCTTCCCTAAAATATAACATGTTATTTCTAAAGGGGGAAATAAAGGTATATTAAAAGAATTTTAATTGTAACTGAGCTTCCTGTTTGTGCTGTATTTTTTCCCCACTAATATTAAAAAAATGTGTACTTTGAAATTCAAGTCCAAACAATTATTTTGATTGTTTGTTGGGGTTTTGGGGTTTTTTTTGGCAATCATTATTTGAAATATGGTTGTAACATTTGCCATTAGAGTTGCCAGCTAGAAACCTGTTGGCTTTAAGTAAATTTGAAGATACAGAGCCATGGTTCTTATATGCAGGAAGAAAACATAAAAGGCCTTTGACTGCTCAGTACCCTGTGCCTGAGGGTTGCAAATGTGGGAACAGTGAGTTTTCATTTGTGGGCACTGAAGTTGTCAGGGACCAGCTGTTTCAGCTGAATGTTCAGAAGTCAGTGGGGCCTGATGGATTTCATCCTAGAGTACTGAAAGGACTACGGGATGTTATGGCAAGACCCATCTTCATCATGTATTAAAGGTCTTGGGAGTCTGAGGAGGTCCCTGCTGACTGAATGTCATGGTCTAGCCCAGCAGACAGCTAAACACTGCACAGGCATTCACTCAACACCCCACATCCCATGAAGAGAGAAGAATTAGAATATACAAAACAAGTGATGCATAATGCAGTTGCTCACCACCCACTGACCAGTCCCCAGCCAGCTTTGCCCTTAGTTTATATCCTGATCATGTGTCACATGGTATGGAATGTCCCTTTGGCCAGGTGGGATCAGCTGTCCCTGCTGTGTCTTCTCCCAGCTTCTTGTGCTCCCCAGTCTACTTGCTGGTGGGCTGGTGTAAAAAGATTTGTGACAGTATTAGTCTTTCACATTTCCTTTTTTAGAAAAGAAGGAAAAGTTGGTTTTGTAATAGCAGGTAAAGTTCACCTTTTAATCTCCTGTTTTGGTCTTTTAAAGTGGAGTATTATAAGGTGTGTAGAAGGCTTGGAAAAGACACCAGTTTAATATCAAAGTTGACTATTTCTTGTGCTCCTCAGTATTGTGAATCAACTATTTTCCTCTTCTGAAGTCTCTATAACACTTTATTTCAGATTTCAGAGCAAGAACTCTTCTTCATTAAATTAAATAACTTATATATTCTTAAGTGTGAGACTCATCTGTATTCCCAGAATCAGCTATGTTCGTTGGTAACAAAGTTACAGTAATTGGTATTTATTCCACTTAGAGAATGTAAAGTTTAAAGGATAAAAAGAACTGTAGAAAGATAAAATACAAGGGTGTTTTGACTGAAGAACTACAGTTCCTCACTTGGAAATTATATGAATCTCTTCATATAAGTTGGTGGAGCAGGCCCAGCTGGGGCAGTGCAGATAGGTCAAGGAAACGGCATATTGGAAGAAAATTCCTCCTGTGAAAGGAAAGAACAAAGTTTGTTTGAAATGATGGGACTGCTATGTCAGCAGAAAGTCATCTTCTGTCGACATAAGCTGTGTCTGTGCCAGCAGGCACTCTCAGAACAGTTGTGCCAGTGTAGTTGTTGTGACAAAGGCTCTAGGAGGGAATTCAAATTTTTACTGCAGTTGCATTACATTTAATTAAGAGAGAATTTGTTTTTATTTCTTCTCCTTTTGGTTCCCCACCCCTAGTTAAATTAATTGGGAGGTAATGGTTCTTATTCTATAAATCAATACCTGGAATTGCAGTGGAAGTACTTGTGATTGAAACATGACCAGCTTGCTGCTTAGTGGTCTTAGGGATAGAACAAAAGCTGAGTGCAGACAGAGCTGTCTAACCTTTCTTTATCCATGTTTCTTTAACAGTGGGGAGCTGTTAACTGCTGGTATGTGTAGCTGTGAGTGCCACTGTCAGCTCAGAGTAATTTCTCATCCTGTGTCTCCTCATTCTGCATGATTTTAGACTGTATGGTTCCTGTATGGCAAAATGCTCTTCTGTCACTTTGTGGGCAGACTGAAAGAATAGGATGGGTGTAGGCTACTAATACATGTAAGTCTACATGAATGTTGTGTTATCTGCAACTTCTGTGACCACCAGAAAAATTTCTTCTCCACAAGCATAGATACTAGAAAGACTGTAAACATACATTGTTAAGTCGAATGTTGTTTTTAGGCTTAGCAGAACCTTTTGAAAAAAATACTTTCCATAGTTAATGTCCCTTTGGCCAGGTGAAATGCAGTGGTGTTTTGGAGAGCATATAACAGGATTATTATAGACTATAAAGTGTTAGTCTTCTAGTTTTAAGATAAGTATGTTGTAGAAGGATTTTAGTATTTCCTGCAATTGTTTATGAAACAGGAGTTTGTGGTTTAGTTTTGGCTGTTTTCTGTGTTTCACAGCAAATCGCCCTTTTAGTTTGAAGGTCCTTTGTAGAATGCTTTAAATTTTTTGGTTTTTCTTCTTTTCTTTCTCCAGAATTACAAATTAGCCACATAGTACAGATTTCTGCTTTCTCACAGGAGTTTTCTGCAAAACTTCAGAAAACCACTGGTGTGCAGGTATCATGGATAGTTGCCAAACACAGTGCTTGCTTTCTTCAAGTGACATGTCTTTTATCATCGTTGGGGACAGTTCTTAAGAGAACTTTGTGATAAGATCTTATTTCTGTCTTCTCTAAAACCAGCTTGTAAGAATTGCTTTCAATATGAATTAGTAGCACTCCACAGCTACTTGGGGTAACCTGAAGCATAATGTCTCCTCACGTCCTCTCCTCCCTACCTGTCATCTAATGCTCTATAACTGTTAGTTACACTTGATAGTCTTCTCATTAACTGTACTTAATTTATGAGGAATCTTATGAAGGAGGGTTTGAAAAAATGAGTGTTACACAATTCTCTTCTTCGTTTAAAACCTTTTGGTTTTAAAGGAAGTTTGGAAAAAATCTGGATTTGAATGGGTCAGAATAGTTTTCCATTTGGTACTGCTTGCTTCTATCACCTGTTGTGCAATATTTAGTTGGTGGTTGCTGTCCGTTCTCTCCTCAGCTGTAACTGTTCCAAGAAAGGTTTAACTGCTGCCTCTTGGATGATTTTTACAGTCTACATTCTTTTATAAAGTAGTATTTTCTTTCTTCAGGATAAATTAGTGTCCTGACTATCTTCAGACCTTTATTTGGGATGCCTTCAAAGTGACTTCATATGCTAAGAGTATTGTTTTTTCCACTAAGGAAAGGAAAATTGCAATGGCTAAATTATACAATCTGTTTTGGGAAATACACCTTTTGATTTTCCTGAGAATAGCCTCGTCAGGCTTTGTTTAACAAAAAGAAACCCAAACCAAAACAGCCATCAGCCCCTTCCAAAAAGAATTCCTAAATCACACAGACCCTTGATGTTTGTTAGTAGTAAGTTAGTAGTCAAGAGTTGGAGGTTTTTTGTAGCTACAGGTACTTTATGAAAAATCTATTTACTCAGCCTTATTGTATAGAATTATCCTATTTCTAGAAGAGAAATAACTGCAGCAAACTTAATTTACAGTAGATACTTTGAGACAATTAAATAAACCTTAATGAGGTTAAACCACAAAAATGAAATCTCTCTTTTGCTGGGTTCAGTAATACCTTGCATGAATGTAGTTTAGATAGTTTAGTCTTTAATCACATGCATTTAGTTTAATAGAATTAAAAAATAATGCTTTTTTAAGCATCAGTGTTAGGTCTTTTGTATAGTAAGGTTCTTTTTTGCCTATTCAGAATGACATGTGAATGTTGCTTCAGACTAAGTTGTTGTAGAAAACTTTTTTGGGATTTGAAGATAGGAATAGGCACTGATAGAATATTTAGGTGCCTGGAAAATATCATCTGGTTGGCCTTAAGAGCTTTGCAATGCTGACTTCTTTCAGTGGACCCTGTCCTTGAAGGAACTGAAGTACAGAGCATTACCAGACTGTATCCTGTCATTTTGTTGTTGTAATACTGCCACACCATACAGAGATGTATAAGAAATCAGTTGTAGAATTGTTTTCTGTGTCAGTAGTACTGCTGCAGCTCATGTTTCAATTACTCAGAAAGCAAAAACTACCAAAAAAATTTTTGTGCCTGTTCCAACGTCAAGGGGCTTCTTACTTTCTATGGTGACACTGACTGGTGCACATGAGAATACTGGCATGTGTGCCACTTAATTCTTGTGGACCACAGGGAAGAAGATCTGCTGAACAAGTATCAGAGATTTTTCTCTACTGAACGCCATTGCTTTATGGTGGTGAACACTTAGTTTGCTTTAACTGATTCAATGTAGTTGCTTCTCAGAAGGCTGGATGATGTTAGTAATTTTGGAGCACTTCCCTGTCTCAAGATCAGCTGGCAGAAATGAGAGTTATTCCCTTGGATGACTGAGTTCTGTGCTCAAAGAGAATTTTCTTTTGTAGTCTATTGTTTTTAAATAACTAAGGGTTAGAGCACATCAGTAGGTAGCAGTAGTCACAGTAATAGATTTAGGAAGGTGAAGCTTTTTGCTTTAGCACATGCAAATAAGACAACTTATTTTGGCAGACTTTTGGATAATCATCTTGAAATTCAGAAAGGAGTAGAAATGTAATGGAACCAAATCTTTTTTAATGTAGAATTTAGATTATTTATTTCCTTATCTTTAAAAATGTGTATTAGATACCTGTTTTATCAGTGACTTTATGATTATGGGAAAAAATATTATGTTGAAATGCATTGAAGGTAGCCTCAAATATTGATAGGTTAGTATTTTCCGTAGTTTTTCCTACCTTCTTGCTAGGGCACTTCCTTCTGCATTAGCATTTTTTAGTAACTTCATGTAAAACCCAGACAGCAAACAGTCTTTGATTTCTGCTTTTCATGCATAACGCAGTTTCTTTAAAAAGTTGCTGTTGTTAGTGCAGTGCATGCATCAATTCTTATCATCTTATTAAAACCTTGTTTCAAAAATACTACTTCATCTAGCAAAACAAATCTGCTAGAATTGGCATGTTTCAAGCATAATTTCCACCTTTGCATTTTCTGCAAATGTTGAAAAATGTGGGGTGATGTATTTCAGATTCTCTAGTCTTACTCCGAAAGCAATTTCTTTTCACACTGGTGTAGTATATGGTATACATGAGATTGGAATTAAGGACACAAATCCCTGGCTGAACTACTGGCCTTGGCATGAGTTGGAACAGACCCCAAGCTGGCTTTAACCTATGCCAGAAGATTGACAGTAGAATTCATTACTCCTCTCTAGCTTGCAGCAGCTGGCACAAAAGGAGCTCTGCCAGCTTTACTAAAGCTGGGAGCTAGCTTACAATAGTCATTCTTCACTGCACAACTGTAGTCAGGCATTGGTGACTTCGTGCTGTTCAAGGGGAAACAGAATTTGGTCTGTAGTTTGTTTCTTAAACACAGCACTCCTGTGTATGAATACTTGCTGCTGTTTCTTCCCAGAGTGTTGAATTTTGGTTTGTGGGGATTTTTTATTAAAACTTCTAGTTCGTTACATTTTCCTGTAGGTCATCTCAAGCTTTCTAGTTTGTTACTTCAGCCATTTCAGTGTCATTTTTCACATGCTCCTTCTTTATCTGAAAATCAGTCTCTCTGCTGACAAAAACGATGCAGACCAACAGATGCCAGGTTACACAGCTTTTACTGTAAAAACACTCACTTTTCCTTCCTAGCTACTTACGTTTTTCATTGAAATCCTGTATTACACAACATAGATGGAAAGCAGAAAACTAGTAATTGCTGAGTGTAAGTATGTATGGTCTGAATCTGTAGCATGCATAGCTAAATGTTTCAGATGTCTGACTATAATTACTTGACCTTTCAGAAGATTATTGGGATGGTTCCAAAAAAACCCAGAGTTTGTCCATCTTACTATCTTGAGCAATCATTCATTTTTTCTTGAAAGAGATTCCTTTATGAACCAGCAGACGCCTGTTTTTTTAAAGTAACAATCCAGTGTTTTGTAACCCATGCTGAATTCTTTTGGATGAACTGTTTTATAATTAATGGTATTGCATTAGAGTTTCTAGAGTGTTGCTGACTGAGACATTTATTGCAGAAAGATTTATTTGAAATCACAGCCTCTGCTCCAAAACTGCTGTCTCTATTGCAGCAAGTTAAATTCAGACAGCTTGTAGAGGCGGAATATATATGTAAAATGAGGGGGATGAGATAACAATAGAAGTGTTATGGTTGGCTTCAGCCAGTGGTTTGACCTGTCCAGTCATGTTCTGTCAGCACCACAAGCAGACCCTCAGACCTTCAGACCCTTCATGCTTGCAAAGCAGCTAGGCAGACCCCAAATTCGAAAGCATAAAGAAAATTGTACACAGTATCCTCTTTTCTGCATCGTAGCTGGGCTTGAAGCATGGGAGGAACCTACTCAGCACATGTATAGGCAGATTTTCTGTCCTCTCTCTTACAAAATCTGCATCTAGGAAAGGCTATTTCAAGAACAAATCTTGCAGTTTGCTACCCAACCTGCCTTCTCTATTGGGGAAAACTGACTTGTATGTATGTACTACGTAACATGTGCATAGTATGGAAAAAGCCTTCATGGAAGTTCACGTACTGTGTAGCATGCACATATAAGGCAGACTTGAAGGCAAGAAAGCAGGCAATGAGATTCAAGAAAATATTGCAGTTAGAAAAACCCTGTTGAATAATCTGTTGCCCCTTGGCTGAAGGAAGGTGCTGGTAAAAACAAGCTGTAGAGCAGAAGTCACGTTCAAACTATTTGTCCTCTTCCACTCTAGCATAAGTGTTTTGAGATGTATTGAGGGGTTTAATTCAGCTGTGTCAGCTGCAGTTAAAATATTTTTCTGAACGCTGCTGGTTTCTGTGAACAAAAAGACATGATGAAATGATGACTTAAAGTTTGCAGGGTTTCTTAGTTTTGGGGACCAGGAAGTAAGAGGCTTCTAGAAGCAAAGATACCAACTCCTTCCTGGACAGTCGAAATGATAGGCTGAATGGGAATCTGCAGCACTGTGAAACATGGCATCACAGCCATCAGTGTTTTCACAGAGGCAGAGTAGAGGAAAACTTCTTTGTGTTCTTGTCAGGAAGGAGAAAACCTGTTATTTCCTCCTGATGCTGCCAAAGGGGAATCCCTCTGTTTTTTCTCTTTCCTGATGGAAATGAGCAAGGGCTGATTGTTTCAACATTGCTGAGGGAGGGAATTGACCTTCCTGCTTGTTTGCCAAGAGAACAATTTGTTTTCTTTATTTCATAGCTCTTCCTTTTCATTGTAAAGGTTTAGTAGCCCATTACCTTAATGGAAGATTTATGGCACTGTGATTCCCTTGCAAATAAGTATAAATTTGTGTAGATGTTTTCACTGTTCAATACAGAGCATTAAGGCTATTCAGACTCTCTCCATATGAGCCAAATTTGATATTTAATATTTGCTATGTAGGGATTCAAAATAAGGGAAGTATTAATTCTTCCTAAAGTGGTGGTTCATTAGATTAACCCAAGCATAATAGCAAAAGTATTGCCAATTTCCAATGACTAATTTCTCATCAGTTTTATATTTCTGTTTATTTTAGCAGTGCACAAAGGGGATTTGACCTGTTAGTTTTCTGAACTTCATATATAAAGAATTTTTCATTGCATCTTTTGATATTCCTTGGTACAACCTGTACCTCTTAAAATTATTTACAGTTATGTTTCATGAGGCTGTGTAAAAGAACGTTGTAATTAAACTAGACTTAGGGCATCGGCTTTTTCCCTGTGATCATGGCAGTATTGTATTAATGGTACAAGTTTCATATTTTGACTTCCCTATGTTTTTGGGGAACCATGCACAGCTTTGTCTTGTACTAAATATGGTAGTCATACCTTTTCAGTTTTTGAAACTTTAGGCATTCATCTCTAGTAGTCACTCTCTTATTAATAAAAACTTTTCCCTTGTGAAATTTCATACTGGCTTTAGGCCTTCTGGCTATCATTAACTCAGGCCGTTTTGTGTCTTTATCTTAGTAGCCTTACATGATTGTGGTGTACCCTTTTTCAGCATGTCAGCTCTATAACATTTAAAGAGTTGTAAACCTTTAGAGCTTTAGAGCAGTTTGCAAAGCTGCCTGGCTTCACGAAGCAAGTAAATTCCCATGTGTGTAAGGTTGCCATGATGCATTTATAGTATGAATTATAGTATCGTTACTTGCTTCTGGATTTTCGTTACTTCTTTTCATTATGTCTTATGAGATGGGGAAAGTATTTGCATTCTTGAAATTCAGTATCACTTTATTTCTGTATTCTTTGAACCAAATTCTGCCAAATTCAGAAACTGACATTTGCTGGTTTCACATTTTCCTTTTGTTTTGTTGTACTTTCTTTTATAACTAAAAGATGCAGAATGTTCTGTACTTCAATTAATCTTTAAATCACTATTGTGCATCCTGAATCCTTTTACCACATCACTCTTAAAGCTCAGTCCACTAAATTGTTTCAGCATTTGCCTTATCTGCTTTATGGGTTTTGCCATCAATTGATATATTTTTCCATTATTGTTATTAAACAACTTTTACTCTGCTTTTTTTCTTTGTCCAATTGCCTCATTTTCAAGAGGTTTAAACAAGAAGAGCCTTTGTGGTTCTATGGTGGCATTCTTGTAGCCTTATTTGGCTTATCTCTTTGTTTACTGTTTTGTATATTTTCGTGGGTAAAAGTGAACAAACCATTAAATCTTTCTGGACATCTACTATTGTGTCAAATAATCTAAGTGACAATTTGTGTTCCTGCTGTCTTCACCTGAGTATTATTTTTTTTCTTCCAGGATGTTTTAACTCCCTGAAATATGTTTATAATAAGAGAACTTTTGTGAGTTCAGTTTTTCTTTTCCCCATTTTACACTTGAGTTTTTAGATTTCCCTAGTGGCAGAGCTTCTTACAGCCCATAAAAGAGAGGAGACAGTGGATTGTTACAGCTGGTCTTAATATTGTCTTTGTTTAAGGGTGACCTATGGCCAAAATATGGCAAGGAAAAGGATCAGCTTCATGGTTTTCTCATTATTTGGATATGCCTTTATGTATTCTGTATGTGTAGGTGTAGTAAGGAGGTGGTGATAATGTCCAAGATGCTTTCCTGATATGCTGGCAACTTTTCTTACTGTACTTTTTTAGTTGGTTCCTAGCAGGACTTGTGGTCTAAATGGTTGATAAGAAAGTTTCTTGTTCTAGATTTCCTTTTTTTCCAGAAAAAGCACATTTTTGATGAAAACATGAAAGGCATTTGACTTCAAACAGGATTGGCCAGGCATCTCCTCTGTATCATTATTGATTGAGTTATGCAAGGATCAGTAGTATAGAGGAGAGATTAGTGAACATTGCTGAGGCAAATTATGGAGGTCTTAGACCAGGAGAAGAGACATAACCAAGAGTGGAAGGAGGAGCTAGTAAGTTTTAAATATTTGTGTAAACTGTAGTCTAATTTTTTTCATATTAAAATATCAGCTTGAATTTGGTTCCCATCCTCCTTCCTTTGAAGAGTTTTCAGGCAGAGTACTCCATATTGCTTTGATGTTGATATGTGTTAGTTATAAAGGAAGTGTTACAGCAGTTCTTTTCGTTTGTTTGTTTGTTTCACATCTCTGATGGTTTGCTCATTGAATTTTCTAATTTTTTCATGTATATGGACTAATAAAATTCACAGTTTTAGACTTTTTAGAATGTCAGAATCCTAGTGACAAAGTTAAATATAAAAATTGAGCATTGTTACAATACATTGTATTTATTTTCTGCCATAGAACTTTCTTTTCATACCTAATTCAAAAGTGCATTTCCCTACTTCCATGTTCACCAAATCATAACCACACGAAGAGGTTATTCACCACTTAGGAATGAAAGTCCATCTGTTAGTTATTATCTTTGCTATGCTGCAGCACTTCAGAATGAGTGCTTGGGAGAGACTTTGAATGCTGTACCCAGTCTTCGCCCTCTTCTAGGCAAATGCAGATACCTAAGAAATGGTACTCGTTTGGTCTGGGCAAAAACCCCCCTTTGTTCTTCCCATAAGTTAGCATAAGTTTGGTTGTGGATTTTTAGGACTAGGCTCAAAAGAGATAGCATGATTTATTGTATCTGAGTTATGCCAAGTAAATACCTCGATGTTTCCACTCAGTTCTAGGAAGAAAAGTCATCTTTGTTTAAAATATGTGCAAAGGGTTTAGTTGATCTCTCTCACAGGAAAATCATGAACGTCATTATACAAATATGCATTTTAGTAATATTTATAGTTATTTAGATGGCTAAAACTTGTTTGTTCTCTTTTCGGTGTCTAGAAGACTAAACTAAAGAAATGACATGGTTGCAGTTTATCTTTAATTCCAAATTGCAGATTTTTCTTTATTATTATTAAAATCAAAGTTCCTGTAGATGACATTCAGGAAAACCTGATCAGCAGGGAATTTCCTGCTGTCTGAATTCATGGAGACAAGTTACGCCACTGCAGTGATAGCCACAGGCTCCATTTGAGGGGAACTTGTTGTGATGCAGTGACCTAATGCGGCATTCCTGCCTGTGGGAGACAGATTAGGAGACTGAATTGTTGAATTCCTGGAAGGTGGTGGAATAACTGCAGATAATGAAACTAGCCTTTGCAGAAACTCATAAATGCTATCAGAAGTGCAGAGCCACCTTAATTTCAGTATTTTCTGAAAGGTAACAAAGCTGTTCATAGAGCAAATATAACCGTTTATATGGGAATTGATGTGGGATTGCTGAATCTTGCTAAATTTTCTCAATTATCACCATTTTTGTAGGCTTTTAAACTGCCTACTGGCAGGCAAATTCTATTTCATTCTTGTCCTTCAAAAAACAGTTATTATTTCGTTCCAGCTAAAATCAAAAGATGTTGTCTACTAAGATCATCTCTTTGTGGTCCTTATAAATGGAGTCATTTCTTATTAAGAAAAAATCCAGCCTATTTATTGCTTCACGACATGGGCATAAAGCCTTGCTTAGGGCAAGAAAATAATCAGGAAAGTGTATTCTTAGATGGTGGGTGTAGTTCAGGGAGGCTGAGGGAATGTATGGAAGGGAGAGAGAAAATATATGCAAAGTAAACACCAGGGAGGAGAGAAGATTGAGAGAGAAGGTGCCAAGAGAAGTCCCACTGAATACAGGGATCAGAAAGCCATGGTGCAGACAATTTGTATGAACTGGATGGTGGGAGAAGAGAAAGCAGAGGGAAGATTTAAAAGAAAGATGTGAAAATGGGTGTTAAGGCAATAGTTCTGTAGGTGTGGTCAGTTTGGAGCCAGGCTTATCTCAAATCCATCCTGGCACGAAGGGCTGAAGGAGCTTGTTTAGGATGCCAGCCTCAGTTAAGTTGATTCCTGCTGCTGGTCCAGGAGCATAGAAGAGTTCAAGTGAAAGGGCAGACTTATGCTGGTTGTTCATTTTACTGGGTTGTTACTTGAAATGCACAGTGAAAGAAGGGCCTGAAGAACATTGCAACCCATTGTGAGTTCTTATTGAGCAGGCTACATAGTCCCGGTGATAGAAAAGTAGGTAAAAGTGATGATGAAAGGATATCTGTTAATACCTGATTGCAAGGTTCTCCCTGCTCTGTCTCATGTTCTCTAGTGAGAGCAATTTGCTGCACATACAGGGAAGGACCTGCCGTTTCAGTGGTACACTCCATCCTCAGCTCACCCTGGTGAAAAATCATTACAGGAAGTTATAAGACTTGTAAATACGCCATTTTGTTTCATTTTTCTCCAAACAGGTACGGTCTTGCATAAGTAAAAATTGAAACTGTGTCTATGTGTATAGGCTCCCGGAAAAACCTTACAGGGAAGTCTTCTTTTGCCCAAAGGTCTCTGTTGTTCAGCCTCTGATGTATGACTTTATTCTAATTCTGGGATAAAATTGGGAAGATTTTTATCATGGCGAGGTCTTTCAGAGATAACCTGGAAGATCAGTCTTGCTCAGGAGCTGTGCTTAGACTCTGGAATTAATGTGATAGTAGTTTTGTTTTGAGATCTCTTAAACATGTGCAGTCCAGGAAGAGGCTGGCAGACGGATTAGCAGAAAACCTCAACTTGTGCTTGTGTATGAAGTAGGGAATGTGGTAAACTGAGGTCTTGGATAGCACAGACAGTAACAGCCAAGTTTAAATAAGAGAAGCATTAAGCTCCTTTGTTATATTCTTCCTGAAGTTGACAGCCCACATTATGCACTAAAAATTTAGGTGTTTTCTCTGTCACTGTCAACCAATAAAATTTACTTTAAAAACGATAAAGATAAAGCTCTGACTCAGTGATCTAACACTTCAGTAATTTACTATCATAAAATAGTTTTAAGTACAAATGTTTTATCTTATGCCAAGCTGGACGCTAAAGATGTTTTGTCTAAAATATGAGATAATGGAAAGTGTATTGTGGCATGTGAATTACTTTAGCCTCTTGGTGGTAAATGTTTGCTTAACCAGAAAAGAATGTGTTGATGTCCTTGCCAAAGGAAAGGTATTGCCATACTTTGCATTTAGAGTACTGTAAATAAAGCAGTAAATATGTTTCTGTTCATGTGTGTTACTATACAAGTTACGAATGCATTCATTCAATACAAAATATACTGTTATCCCTTTTAAAGGGTTTCAATACAAGGAGGTGGTAATTACTTTGGCTTGAGTGAAACGTGAAACCAAATATTTTCATGATGATTTGAAGTTGAATATGAGAGAATTTTTGCTCAAACGAGTCTCCCTTAAATGCCAAGAACTCAAATCCTTTTTTACCTTCAGTATTCTTTTTGTGTGTACACTCCTGATGTACTGCTCTTCATCACAAGTAACTGTAAATCATAAAGTATATGAATCCTTCACCTATCCAGTGTTGGTTTTGGCAAAAGAAAATACAACTGCATAATAAGCTAATGATCAGAGGAGGTAGAGCAGCTCTGGGAAATACTCCATGTACTGCCTACAGTATATTTTGGTTTTGAACTTCCTTTGCTTTTAGCTGATACAATAGCTTAGTAGTAATTTAATAATACTGATTACAGAAAGAGTTGCATAACTCAGATTGCAATGTAATAATATCAGACCATCCTTTGGATTCTGCACTTACAGCAAGTGAAAGCAACAGGGTCCTGCTTTAAGATGCCTTGGAAATACCCTTTCCTTTCCCTTAAAATCCCATGTTCAGGTTTCCAGTTAGAGTGTTGGGAGAGGATATTACAGTTTGAGAAAATAATTGTGGAGAGGATGCTCAGTTTACTCTTTGTTGCTGTGGTATCATTTGTTATGTACCTGTTTTCACCCTCTGGAGTGAAGAGCAGCCCTTTTTTGGGAAGAGACAGCACATCCAAATCATGCACCTCTTGCAGCACACACGTGTGCGGGGATTTCTGCAGGGCGTTTGTTGCTGATGGTGCTGTAGGCAGAGATTTGTTTGGGCATAACAGGGGTATTTTGCTATCTTTTTAAAGTTATCGCTGAAATGTTCTTGTATTACAACAAGGGTATGTCTCCTACAAAAACAGAGCTCCAAAGTGCTTCCAGTGTACCTGTGCTTTAGTAGTTGTCTAGATAAACTTTTTATTTCATCTTTCCAGTGCTTCACTGGTAATTCATAAGCAAACATGATAAATAAGGTACACTACTAAGCATGTAAATTAAACCTGTAGTATTAGAGCCCATAAGTAGGATATTAAGTGTTTGTTATTTTTAATTTAGAATCTGATATTGATAAATATGTCAATTTTGATAACCTTATGTCCATATCTGATTTGCCAAAGATATTCATTGCAACATTGTAAAACATTTCAGCCCTTAGAGAAATTTGGCTTTGATTCTTCTCTTGTTCTTTATGCGTCAATGTTTGAAGGGTTCAAAAAAATTATGTAGTTGGATAATAAGACTGGATGTGTAATTTGGAAAAATAGTTCTTCTGGACGTGGTATCACCTGAAAATCAGGTGAAATGCTAGAAAGCTTTTTGATTTTTTCTTTTCCCAGAAAATGTATGTTACGTCCTTGCCAGTATTAAAATATAAAATAAACTTTCTGTTATTTTTAAGGTACAACAAACTGGATGCCAGTAGAAGCCTCTTAGACAATTTGAAAGGCAAAGTAATAATTGAGTATCCAACATTATTTGTGGTCTTGAAAACCTTGAAGAATGACATGGTGATTCTTGGCCAAGGTGAGCATGTATTTATTTCCTGTTATGCTGTACTTCGGTATTTTAGTTACATAAGCAGTAATTAAGGATATACATATTAATAATGCCAGAAACAGGCAGTATGCCTTGTATTTCCCTCTGAATCTAAAAGATTTCTATAAAAGAGCTATTATGAATGCTTTGTCTTAAAAAAGCTGGCTGCTGGCATACATCCATAGGCTGTGTTGTATGTGTTTTTCCTAACTTTGTTTACTGGTGTTTTATTATTTTTATTTTTTTTTTATTTTTAGCCTTTAAGGTAAAAACTCTTCAGACTTGTGCTAATTCTTTTATGTAACAATTTCTGTCAGAGTTGATTCTTTCTGAAAAGTCAGGCTGTTTGGGGAAGATGAGTTTTACGTAAGCCTGCTAATCATGCAAAGGAATCATTCTCCATTATTTCCTAGCATAGCTCCTAACATTGGACAAATAATTCTGAATTGCAGGATAGTTATTAGAAATCATAATGGCAAAGTCATTTTTTGGATAGGTTAAAAACACAGTGTTATCTTTTGAAAATTACTTTGTTGAGGGAAAACTTTCATCTTGGAGTTAACTTGAAAGAGAGTCCAGGTCTAGCAGGAATTTGTATTTTAGTTTTGAATTTAAGTTCCATTTTTCTCCCCAGCATAAAGGCTTCATGTCCCAGCTTCTTTTTCTGCAGCTGCTGGCATAGGGAATCAGTTCCTGTCTCCTAGTCCCCCATTTTGTCACCTTAGTTGTCAAATTCCATACTTTTCAGTGATAAGCCAGTCTGTAATTTTTACAGATTTTTGAGGAAAAACTGGGAGATATATTTGCAATTACTATTTCCCTATGGCAGCTCAATCATGGCTCTATATGTATATAATTTGAATAAATATGTGACAGAGAATATTGTTCCAGTGATATTGAACTTCCATAGATCTTGGCAGTTCTGGCTATATTACACTGGGTGATCCACTCAGTGAGAGCAACCTGCTCTCAAAGATATGGCATACAAAATTTCTTGTGCTGTGCACTGCAAGGGCTTCTGAGAGTGACACAGCGTGCCAGGGGACAAGGCTGTAGTGTTGTCTCAGTAACTGGGTCTACTGATACTCACCTTGGGAGTGCACATACAAACACTGGAGTACATGAAACGAGGTACTTTTGCTTTTATCCATTATTTCTTGATCTAGCTTCCTTGTTTTTTAGTAGTCATCCCTACCCCTCTGATTTCAAGGTGAGGAAGGAATTACAACTGATGGACTCACGTACTGAATTGAGTTGTTGCCATTGTCTCGTGACAATTGAGGTCATGCTACTGCTGCACCTAGCTGATTCTGTAAAAGGCAGAGAAGGGGAAGAGAGAGACAGGAATAGCTGAGGAAGTGCCAACAGGGAAAGTGTGTATCTTAAAGACAGTGACATTCCTCTGCTGCAGGGATGGTTGGGCTAGCAGTCATCCCTGCCGCTGGTGTTCTGGGGACACTGACAGTTACTTCAGATTTTGAGAACTATTAATTTTCTTTTTTTTCTTTCTTTTTTGTCAACTGTTTATATAGGTTCCATAGAAATGGAGTTGAGTAGCTCCTTATTGAAGTTTCTTGGGTATAACACAGCAAACATTATAGCTAATGGCAAAAATATCATGATTTTCACAACTTTTATCATAACTTAATTCTGTCATCTTCTCAGTTAAGAGGACAAACTCAGCCTTGAGTTTGGTTTGGATCATTTGGTTTTGAGTTTGGTTTGGTTCTTGGAATTTTTTGTGTTGAGTGGAAGCTTGTGACATTAACTTCAGATTCTTTCAGGAAAATCATGTTCAGAATGAGACTATAAAAGTAGGAGGGCTTTTTTGTTGCTGTTATTCTGCCTGAAGACAAAATACCGCTTTTGTTCAAGTGTGTCACAATCATTGTACTCTTCTATTCTTTACAGAATGTACAAGAAAAAAAAAATTCAGTTTTGTTTTACTAGTTACATTCACAGATAATTGCAAAGAGTGCAAATCTGGAGGTGAGTTCACCTCCGAACGGTTCAGAGAGTTATTTTAGCCCCTTCCCATCTCCCAAGAAGTGACCTTTCTGCTACAGCATCTTCTGTGCTTCTTGCAGTCCAGTTTCTTTGCCATGTATGGCTTTTTGTATCAGTTGCATGCTCTTCCTAAGCCAGCCATCCTGCTCTTCCTTATCCTATTTCTACCAGTATTGCCTTTCCTCTCCCCCTTACTTGTGCCCTTGGAGGGACACTTGCCTCTCTCGGAGCGCCTGTCCGGCTGACCTCCCTTTGCATTCCTGGCAAACAGCTGCCACATTGATAAGTGGAAGTCTGGCAGAGTGTCTGCTGCAGCATGAGGGCTCAGCTACCATAACCCTTCTGACTTTGTTGACAAGGGACCCAGGCTAGAACAAGAAACGAAGTCTTGTGGGAAGTTAACTGCTAAAATATTGTTTCTTTACTCAGCAATCTCAGATCTACCCCATTCCTTGAGAAGAACAGAGGCACAGCAATAGGCACATGCTGGGGAAGGATCACCATTCTCCCTGTGATTCAAGTAGTAACCCCCAAAGACTGGGGGAGAGCTAGAGCTGGGCACCTTCAAAGAGAAACTGCTAGAATTCAATGACTATACAGCCTATTTCTCCTATCCTTTTTTCAGAAATGGCTGAAGTATTTTGGCTGAAACTTTCACGTAAATAAGGAAAATAAGGATTGAGGAAGGAAACTGCCATGGAAAACTTAAACCCAGAGTTTAAATTCTAAATTATAAGTAAACTGCAGACAGTTTTATGTTGGGAAGGATATTTCAATTTTAATTTATAGGCAGTGCTATCAGCACCGTACAAATATACTCTTTTTGAGTGAAGACAATCTATAATTCCTGTTAATAAAACTTACAGACAAAAATAAAGCTAAAATTTGTCTGTTGAGCTTTGCCGTGAGTCAGAAGATTGCCACATTCTTTTATGTGATGTTTTGATGCTTGACTTGCTTAATAGCAAAACCTACAGGTGCTCTGATTTCAGCATACAAGGTCAGTCATGGCTGAAGATAGTAGGGGATTATAGAAGCTTTCAAGGGACTTAGGGGCAAAAACAATCCTTACTTTGTGCATTACTCAGTACATATCTGGCATATAAATGTTAATTGATTATACACTAGATTTAATGTAGACAAAATGTGACCTCTGATGTTTCTGGGTGAAATGCTTCTATTTTCTTGAACAAATTCCTTGGAAACTGTACAGGTGCACACTGTGTCCTATGTATTATCCGTGTTTGCCAGCTGTAGAACTTATCTTGACAAGACAGTAACTATACTTCATCAGCTTCCTTTTGGTAACACTCTCATAACGAAGCATCTGACACTAAATGCTCAAAAATGTCTTTAAATCCATAGTCAGATCAAATACTGAAAATAACAATGAGAGCAGAGTGTGAATCATGGGTCTGGTTTGCTGTAGTTTATTTTTGTGCTGCTTGAGTGTCACCAACCAGTGGCATTTGGTGACCTCACTGCAAGGTGACCAGGGTCAGTGCTTGTTAAAGACGGATCCACAGGATGTGAGGCTGAAGACCAGTTTTGGAAATGAGTGCTTCACTATATGATCTCAGCAGGGCACAATAGCTGTGCCCTGAAGCACAAGTTTTGCAGCTTGAACCTCATCAGCCTTAGCTCATGGATTCACGTAGTTTATCACCATCTTTGGAATACTGGAACGTATGGAAGAAGCACATAGGCACATCATTTTAATTTTCCATTTTCATTTAGAATTTCTCAGAAGTTCTCCATCTTAATTGAAATGCTAGTAAAAGTGTCAATTATTTATAATTCATTACAGTTGTGATACATGTATGTAGCAACACAAAAAACAACATTTAAAACAAACCAAGAGATTGATTTGGAATTCTCTGTGGATGAGTGTTTTTCGCTTTCCTACTTGACTGAAAGACCAAGATTTACAAACTGAAAGAAGTTCTCAACATTGTCTTTCTTTCTCCTTCAACAACAAGGTCCTACCCAGGGCTTTATCCCGTGTTAGGAGACTGGTTATGTCTTATGAAATAGCTGTCCTCATGGCAGGTGTGATTAAAAGGAAAAGAAGACACGAAACTGCTTCTGTTTGATGAGCAAACAACTTTGCTGAAACTAATTGCTTGTTTATATTTTATGTTCTATATCCTCAGATGGCAGTGAACCCACACAGAGCACAGGCAGTGAAAGTTCATCCCTTTCATCTATGGAAGAAGGGGAAATTCGGGACAGTTCATGACGGTTCTTGGAGAGAAGAGGGTGGAATAGCTTTTTGGGGTTTTGATTATCGAATTAAATGATTTTTATGCAACTGAGTTCCTAGATGTTTGGTTTAACTTTCTTCACTAAAGGCAGCACTCTCAAAGTGCCTGCCTATTTTTGGAATTAGTAATGCACATTTAGGGCTGTAAATAAAGAGGTGAGGATTTGCTGGTTCCAGAAAAAGAATTTATATTCTTATTTAATTGTAGCTTTTAATTGCACCATTGTTTTTCCTTTTCCTCTTATGAGTTCAGCATCTGATTTCCATGTTTAAATAGTTGATTTTATATTTGTATTTTTATGTGGATTCGAGTCTTAATGCTTAAGCTTACTGAAAAAAAATGAAATTAATTCAAATGAAACTGATGTTTCATTAGATTAAATTTTTAGGGTATTTCTGTGTAACACTGAGCTACTGAAGATGGTCTGACGTTACTTTTGACTTCAGTCTTCTGTGGTGACATTGGGTGCTCAGCACAATACTTTTTTTTTTTTCCCTTACTTGATTGCATCTTGTTTAATTTGTTAATGGGCAGGTCAGGCTGTTTCCAAGGTGGTGTGTTGCTACATGTTTAGTCTTCTACATTAGCATGGGGCTTAAAATCAATAGAATTGGGTGCATAGAGTGGCACTAATGCAACTACATTGGATTTCTAAATAATACTTGTGTTATGTACCTCGTGTTCTTAGTACACCTGCTGGAGTTAGGTATTGTAAATACCTACTGGCATATGAACTCAATTTACCTACTTTAAAACAAATACTGTAAACAAAAATTGTAAAGGAAAAAAAAATCCCATACTGTATCATCTGCTGACAATAGAAGTTTGTGGTTAACTTCTGGGGAGATTTCTAGATCACAGACCGCTTACCCTGCATCCAAGTTCCCCATGCCTGTGGGGCCTGTTGGAGGATAAGAACAGCACGTGCCACAAGCGATGCCAGACAGAGGAGCCCCTGTCCCCACTTGCACCAGGGCGTTCTCATGACTCAGCATCAGCATTTGGGTTACTTTGTAAGGGTCTAGCCAAGTCGGTGTTTGTAAAGTCTTCAGGACATTACCCCTCTGTAAACAGTTCTGTGAGGTTGTTGCTGCCTTTGTTATCACCCCAGTCTCTCTGTCTCCTGCTTGAGACTGGCACGTTTGTGACAGAAGTTGGTGTCCTGGCGTATATGTTCAATTGCCATGAAGATGGTATTTCAATTGTGTTTTTCCTGCCTGTAGGTAGAGATGCAGAAGAAAGCAATGAAGGAACTTGTGGAGGTAACAGGAGGCTGTGGGAGCAACACAGGAGAGGGCTCAGGCTTCCAGACTGTCTGGGCTTCAGAGCCCCAGGCTGCTGCATACTCGCCAGTCCTGCGGCACGGAGGGATTTTTGAGATGTTCAAAGTTTCAGAAGTTTGGAGTTTTTAACTTGTAAAGAAATTGTCATTAAAAGATTGTTTGCCAGGACATCTCACTGCTGAAGTTTGAACAGACTGCCAGACCTTTGCAGTCATATACTACTTTCTCTCACGGTGATATCGCGTGTCCTTTCCCTTGTGTGTTTTGCAAACCCTGGTAAAACAGGGAAGTTTTTCTTCTTGCCTGGCAGTAGCCACCTGTGCTTTGTTTTCCTTTTTAGTCATTGTTGATCCCCTGCCCACCTCTTGTTTCAATGTTTGTTTTTTTAACCCTTTTTAAAGAACCAAGATTCCTAGCTATAGGTTCTGCTTTCATATTTTTTCAGTTCAGTGAAAGTGAATAAGCTTTTCCTAATCAGTGATTGCTGCACACTGACTTGGTAGCTACAAATTACCTTAAACCAGTCTTGAACTCATTCATAGTAATACCAGTAAAAGAGCAGAACAGCAAAACTGCCACAGTTCATTTGCCAGAAAATGTTTCATCTGGAGTAAAAGCATGGCATTTCTGTTGGATTCATAGCACCGTGGAAATGAGAGTGCTGCAAATGTTAGTGTTGATCTGCATGTGTGCGTGATTAGTCTTTGGCTGAGGAATGCAGATTTGTAATTTGGATTACTTTCTTATGCTCTTGGGGGCTTTCCTGAATTGTACAAAAGGGTTTGCCTTTGGATTTTTTTCTTACAGAAATCTAACTTCCCTGTGAGTCAAAACACAACATAATTTATTTTTAAATGAAGATGCTGTTAAATCTATCCTTCAGATTTAAATCCTTCTCTACCTTAAAGAAGACTTTAAAAAATTATTAAGGAGCATTCCTGTGGTCGTTATTAGAACTGAAATGTCCCAGACAAAGCTAAAAATCATCTTTCAGAGTTCAATGAAATTGAGAGCCTTGGTAGCATTTGCCATTCATGTCTAGGTTACTGCGTACCTATTTTTGCAGTTACGCTAGTTTGAACAGTGGTGATTCACCAAATACAAACCCAGATGCAATTCAAATATTCAGTTTTGATAAGCTTTTTCAATTTTTCTTTATAATAAGGAATCAAAATTATGGTCTCTGGCTAAAAAGCACAGCAACAGCACTGTTGTAGGAACTGCACTAATGGTTAATTCTTTGTAATAATCTTACTGATTTAATCAAAGTTTATGCACCCTTTGGCTAGGCAGATGTTTTTTAACATTTTCATAGGCAGTTAAAGAAAGTTTTTAATTTGTTTCTGAGTGACTTAACCTGGAACAAGCACCTTGTAATAAGCCGAAGAGAGAAAAAGCATCTTCTATATTTTTAAATTTCTTGTCAAGCACTAGAAATTTAATACATGGAGCCGAGGCTGCCTGGAGGACTTCACTTCTGTCCATTTTGAAAACATACTATTGTAATCATATAAGGATCCCTACAGGACTCTTCCTTGATTCAGAACAGATATGTCTGTGAATGAAAACTGTGTGATGTTGTTTTAATCTTCATCATTCAACACCAGCTTGCGTTGAGTGCTTCATTTTATGCCTAGTATGCTTACTCATTTATTTTTCTTTATAAACTACTTGTCACAGAAGGAACAAGCTATTTGTGTGTAGGTTATTACAGCATTTCTTTCAATGTTTAGACTTTTCAGGTTTCAAATGTTGAACCCTCACAGCATGCTCGTGCTGAAGAACCATCAGCTTACAAAGAGTAAGGCTCTTGTCTTGAATGAACACACTACTTTAAAAAATCAAAAGCTTAGTGAAGTCATCCCTTTCATGAACCTTAAAGGACAAAAATGGAGCACAGCTAAGCACACAGCAGTAGCTGGGAGGTAGGACTGAGTCAGCCATAGGAGAGAGCTTGGTTCTTTTCCTTTTTTGTTTAACTTCCCGGGGGTATGAGGTGCAAGTTACTGAGTTGTCACATGTAAACAAAGTTCTACCCTCTGTCAGTGTAACAGCTAAGTTTTGAATGAACACATCTGAATTCGAAGTTTTACCGCATTTATCTTGGCATCAGGAATTGTTGATCCATAGAGGAAAGGAGGGTCATGCTGCAGAAAGTGTGGCTGGCACTGGTCCTTAGAGCCAGGCCAGACCAGTTTCTGGTACTCCAGTCAACAGTGCAGTTTTACTCTCTTAGGGGTAAAACTCTTTACAGTGCAGAACATGCACTGTCATCTAAAACAGTACATAGATTTCTAAGTTCATGGTAGTGCTGATAGCAAGTCCCAGCTATATGTTGTGTATCAGCCAGATATAGCTGTTCTCTATTGACATCTGTAGGAGCTGAGAATGTATAACACCGTGCAAGAGCAGGCTTTCCAAGGGTAAATATACAGTTGTGATGAAGTAACTTCAGGCCCTATTTGGTCACAAACATTTCATTCTGCTTTCTTAAGTCCCACGCTCTTTTCCTGAAAACATCTATTCTTCCTCCCTCCAAAGGAAAAAATATCTTGAATTTGTGTTTTTGTCGTTGCTATGACATTCAGTTAAACTGTATGCAGATGCAGGTTCTGGTAATAAGAGAAAAAAAAAATGTACTGTGTACTTCAATGAACAAAGATTATCCTGTGTTTGGATTAAAGTGTTGCTATGGCAGTGCATATGGTTTTATTTGCTGGAAAAGTGTGGTGAAATGGAAAGAGGTCACATATATGCAAGACAAGAAATGTCAGCAAAAACAAATACTGAAACTGAAAGGGAAATTGCAGATGACAAGTAAAAGCAGGAAAAGAGGTATAGTTGTTTTGCTCTCTATCTGTTTATGATTTGATAATAGAAATGTGTTCCCACTGTGCCCCAGCAGGTCTCAGTGACCCGTGGTATAGTGACTTAGCTCTAATGATGCTTTTATTGTGAGAGCTTCTTCCCTCAATGGCCCTCTGCATTGTAGCTTTCTTCTTGCTGCTTTAGAAGCAAAGTTTCCCTGACTTGGCCTGATATCACCACTCCTAGCTTTTCATGCAGAAAAGCATTTCCAGGCTTTCTTAATATAGTAGGCTTTTTGGCAGGAAAAATCAATAGACTGATAAAATATGGGAAGCCACTAGAGCCTTGCCTACCTCTGGGGCAAGGGAAAGTCTTTGTGAACTCATGATAGAAACAGTGGATTTAATTTATTTATTTTTTTAAAAACTGGCAGAGTAGTCCTTGTATTTATCTAATCCATTTGCATGAGACTTCTTATGCATCAGCTACATCAGTACAGCTGTTCGTGTGGTTGCATGACAAATCAGAATGAGTTCAAAATAATCTGCCAAAGAAAGAGGGATAGAAATGAGAAGGGAGAGAGGGAATCTTTTTTTAGAGAATAAATGACCACACTGGAAGCTGACTGGTTCCTGCATCATTCCAGCTGGTGGAAAAGCAAAAGTGTTTTTAAAATCACATTTCTACTTTCTTCTGATTATCCCCATTCTGCCTCAACAGGGAGGAGGAAACAACTGTGAAAGCTGCTGTTGCCTTCCCACTCCTTGCTTCCAGGTTCTCTGTTGGAACTGTATTCTAGCTCCAGAACTTGTTTTGACAAGAGTGCCAGTAGGGAGTAGAACTGTGCTCAAGTGAGGTGAGGATTAAGTTGGTGGACGAGGTGTAGATATTAGTGAAAAAGAATGGCCAGGTGGCATTACAAGCTTTCACGCGCCAGGAGGGCCAACAGTGTCCTCAGGCACAATGTTGCCAGCTGGTCAAGGGAGGGGATTGTCCTGCTCTGCTCTGCACTGGGGCGGCCTCACCTTGAGTACTGTGAGCAGGTTTGGGCACCACAATACAAAAAAGACATTAAGCCATTAGAGAGCATCCAAAGGAGGGCCACGAGGATGGTGAAGGGTCTGGAGGGGAAGCCATATGAGGAACAGCTGAGGTCACTTGGTCTGTTCAGCTGGAGAAGAACAGGCTGAGGGGAGACCTCATTGCATTCTACAACATGCTGATAAGACAAAGCAGAGGGGCAAACACTGAGTTCCACTCTCATGATGAGTAACAGGACTTGGGGATGAATGGAGATGAGTTGGAGGAGGTTTAGGTTGGATATCAGGAAAAGATTTTTCACCCAGAGGATGGCTGAGCACTGGAACAGGCTCCCCGGGGAAGTGGTCACATAACCGAGCCTGTCTGAGTTCAAGAAGCATTTGGACAATGCTCTCAGGTATGTGGTGTGATTTTTGGGGTATCCTGTGTGGGGCCAGGAGTTGGATTCAATGATCCTGATTGATCCCTTCCAGCTCAGCATATTTGAGCATCTAAACTCTCAGTGGTATCAGTTTGTTGACCTTTTTTTCCCAACCTCTATTTTCAATTGTGCTTGGGTATCCATATTGGTTTTAGTGGGATTGTTCCAAGTATCTACATCTGATGATTAATTAGTTCATTCATTAGTTAATGAACTAATGAGGGTATAACCTGGTTGGTTTGAGATGCTGAAGGAGATGAGTAGTTTCAGAGAAACTGGTGTCTTTGACTTGGCCAATATACTGGCTGCCTTTTGATCTGGTGTTCAGTGTTCTCTAAGTATTGCTGGGCTATATTGCAGAGGTGAAGTTGTTACTGTACACATCCCAGCTGGATTCCCATCTGGGCAAATCTGTGTACCCTGCCTTTGAAATTTTTCCGGTAAATGGAAACTTAAAAAATACTGTGTAGTCTTTTCCTCCTGGATGGCTGCTGCATTCCACCCTCTAAGTGGTTGTACTTGAAGACAGATGAAGTTGCTTATGTGACTGGTGCCTTGGGGTCTTTCAGGATCTTCTCCAATATAAATTGTGTACATAGAAGTCATAGCTCTGTAGTTTTTATGGAGGAAAAACCATAGCATAGTGGATGCCATCTATTCAATTTCTGGATGTTTGGTCTTTATAGGGTAATAGACAGATGTTTATCATTTTGTTGGTTGAAGTCTTTTTTTACAGGATTTATATTTTCTAGACATCAAGTCTCGCTGCAGTTCAATGCAGTTTGGTTGTTCATGACTTGAAATGCATTTATAGGTCTCCAAAGCTAGTTGTATGTTACTGCTTTCACTGTGACTGCGTTTCTATGTGCTGTTTTATTTGTGGCTATGGAACATGGAGAAAAAAACTGTGAAGGTGAAAACAGGGACGTGTCTACATGAGAAAAACTGGCTTGAGGCAGACCAGCTTGTAGAACTACACAGCTTTCCTTGCTGTGTCCTGAGCTCCTGGAGCCCTGCGTCAAAAAAGTTCCACTGGCTAAAAACGCAAACTAAATTGTGCACATGCATTTCTGCAGGATCAGCTCAGAAGGGTGAGCAAGCCTTTGGTGTGACACATTCAACTGCTTCTGTGTAGGTGGGTAGGTTTGACTTCCAACCCTGAATGACTGCCCACTGCAAACTCAAGACCTGTGAGGGATTTCAGTGGACTGGAAATCCTCCTGCAGCACTCCCTCTGATCCACAGAGTCTGCCTGTTCCTGCATAGCCTACTGCCTGCCCACCTGTAGCAGGGAGATGTGCCTGTTCCCAGACGGTGTCCCCTGGAGGGTCAGGCCGCAGTGGGGCTGCTCTGCCCTGGGCTCTGCAGTAACTGGTATATGGAGCACAGAGATTCTCATGGCTCAGTGGGGCTTCAGGAGTAGCTTGGTCGTCCCACTGTCAGTACAAAGCTCTTCCTTCACCTGCTGCTGCTTCAGGAGGGGGAGTTGGCAGCATCCACAAGAAAGGATTTAATGCAATCATGGGAAGTCTGCTGTCTGCCTATTCCTGCTTTTGTTTGGTTCCTGTCATGGAACACTTAAGGAAGTTGAAACTTTGTCTTCAGTGTGTTGCCTTCATTAGTAGGGAAGATTTTATGTGTAACCCTGATGTTACAGCGGTTACCACCATCGAACCCTTGTAACTGCGTGCATGGAATACAGGGCTACGCATTCCTTCGATCCTACACCTGTAGTGTGACAAACGCTCCTTGTGGCGGCAGCACGGGATTCGGGCGAGAGCCCCCGTGCCCGGTGCGGCGTGACAGCCCCAGCGGCTGGGAAAGGAGCAGCCGAAGGACCGGGGGCACACGGAGAAGGGAGAGGGGCTGGCTGGAGCAGGGCTGCTGCGGAGGGGACAGCGCCGGAGCCTGTGGCAGCGCTGCCCTCCCAGCTCTGCCCGGCTCCGGGGAGCTCCGCGCAGTGCCGGTGGATTCACATTCAGGGTTTGCATTGGCCGATGGTCTGGCACCGAAATTCGCTGCAAATGTACAGCTTCTTGTCACGTGCGTTATTTGTCATGTTTCTAACTCACCTTCTAGTATTCTCCTTGAAGAAGGATATTGGTATTTTAGTTCTTGACAAGAACTAAAATTATAGTTGTGGTCATTACCTTACCTGTAAGCCCTGCTGTTGCACTTCATGGAACCTGAGCTTTTATCTTTATATTTCCACACCTGCTATTTAGGGGGTTTTTTTCTGCTGGAACAAGAGAGGATATAAAGATTTCAAGGCAAGTGTAAAGATGATACAGAAGAAAATTACACTTGTATATTTGCCATGTAATTGTGAAATGCCAAAAAAGAAAAGAGGGCTACATGGTTGATGTTTGATTAGTGTGATAGCCCAGCTTTGGAGGACTTGCAGTTCTTTTTACTGGGATTCATTTCCTCTCTTTATATCAGGATAAATGCACTTAGTATATTTAACTCTTATGTTTATGGGGTCTGCTCCTGCAGCCCTTATTCTCCCAACACCGTATTTTTATAGTGAGCAGATTACAGAACCACCCCTCTACTTGGGGAAACATGGAAAAAACAAAGTGTAAAACTCAGGTTGTAAAACTCAAAGTTGTAAAACTCAGGGCCTGCCTAGAGCCACAGTTCAGGCAGGAGTCAGAAGGGCTGCTTTTGTTTGTATATGGTGTGTGCGTGTTACAGGCGTACAGTTTACGTGTACAGTATAGTTACACGTATTTGTGATTTTTTGGGGAACTGTTACTTACATGGGTGTGAAGGTGGATGTCATTCGAGTGTAAGTGACAGTGGGGATGGCGAGGAATGCGCCTGCAGCTGCTGCGTGTCTGGGAGCAGCGTATTCCTCTCTCCACACAAAAGCCCAATGTGTAAACCTGACGGTCTCTCAGTGAGTGGCTGATGTAGTGAAGTGTTCAGTGCTAGATCTAAGTAGAAGCCAAACAAAAATGCTTCCCTGGTTTTAACACTTTTACTGTCAACAGATACTGTACAGACAAGTTTAGGTACAGCTGAGACTGGTGGCCAGGTGGTGAATTCCAAAACAGCCCAAGTTTTGAATGCCTTCAGGCAGGGAACTTGACTGAGCAGAAGAAGGAGGGCTGTGATTTCTCAGGCAAAGCATTAGGTGCCAGAGATGAGCTTCTGAGATATTTGGCTATTTATTTTATTGAGATATTTTTGTCTAATTAATAAAAACTTGACCCTTAACCAATTCTGCTTTTAACTAATGATACTGGATGACACCCCTTCACAATTCTAAAACCTCAAAATCAGTCTCTGTTTTATATCAGTAGTATCTTTCTTACTAAAGACTGTGGAAGAATGTTTTGCCAGAGAAATGCCCACACAAGAAGAAAAAAAATACCCAGTCACAGGTTTCCTTTCACTCTTATCCGTAGCTAACCAGAAGAGTAAAATGTTTGCTGCTTTCTCAGATCCTGCACTAGTTTGGTTTTTTTAAATGTCATTTTCTTGCGGCATGCCAGCAAGCTCTCTTACAACTCCCTCAGTTAGCCAAATGTCATCTGTGTCCCACAGAGTAATCGCATACTTAAAAAGTGGGAAGAAGTGAGAAAAAGAGTCACTGCTCTGCCTTTTACTCTATTGGACAAGTACTCGAAATTCCTCACATTCTTCTCCCGTTAACAGTATGTTTACTTTTCATCACTGGGTTATTAGGATTAACAAAAGTCATTGCTTCAAGCTCATTTAATTTGAATTTAGTGAAAGCAAACTACCTCCTGCAGACTGTAGGAAGCATTCTTCTGCCACAGAAATGTATTAATTTGCAAAAAGCAGCCACCAAAAAACTGAGACTTGTCGACCACTTCCACCCCAATGTTCAACATCACCGTGCATGCACTGCATTCTAATTAAGTACCTTATGTTGCAAATTCCAGGACTGTTTGAATAATCTGACAGTCTAATTAACATTTCAGTCTATCAAAGATTTCCTTTCAAGGCCAAGAAGCTCTTTCTGTATATACTTTCTAGAGTGTGGGGTTACAGACTGCAGACTCCACTTCAAAACATCATTTACCCAAACAGTAAGACTACTTTCTAGTCCATTGCTCTATCTGTAGTAGAGCTTGTTCTAACTTTCAGAGTATCTAAAAAACCTCTTGCATTTGCTGTATTTAAGTCTGTTACCTATCAGAATGCTCTACTAAGAGTAGTTAGGTAAATATTTCTTTATTAAATGATTAATTCCATAAATAAATTCTTTTAATTCATTGAATATAAAATTAAAATCATTTACAACTTATTCCAGTATTACAGGGGGTTGGAAGGGGTAAAAAAAAACTCAAAGAAAAAAAAACAAAACCAAAACAAATAAAAAGCTACAGGTTGATAAATAAAGTACTCAGCTTTAAAACAACTGATTTCTGTTTGCCATTAAACTACAGTTGGTACACAATAGCTGCCACTGTGAACACCCCACAAGTGCCCACCTCAGGAAGGAATGTAACTTCCAACTTGGTTGGGAAAGGGTGGGAGAAGATTGGAGGGATGGGGAGAAGCATAGTGTTAAACTGAACAGGATAGAAAGGTTTTCATAACCAGAACAAAACATTTATCTGATCACTTACAAACAGAAAACAGTATATAATTAGATAAAGTGCTCCAAAAAGAAGCAGTAAAGTTGCTCCAGTACTATGAAGCTTTAAGTATGCTTAAATCTCTGTTGCATTAGTGTCCAGTTGCACAGTGCACTCCTGTAACATCTCGATGTTGCCCTCGAATGGGCAAGGCACCATTTCCATCAGAGGTCCTTTCTCCATGGCTGGTTACTTCAAAATTCTTAGATCCCACCCCCAACACAACTTAGTCCCTAAATTTATGAATATCGTTGACTAGTCTGTAGTAGGGATAAGCTTCATTTGCATGCGGACAGTTGTAGTTGCATCGGCAGGACTGGATCATCATCACACTCTTGGTGAAGGTTTCCCCATCATCACAGCGGAACCTGACCTTGACAGTCCTGGTCTGCTGGGGCGTACAGCACCTGCCATCCACGCAGGAGCCACAGTACTTGGGGCGGTACTTCTTCACGCTGGAACATCCAGCATAAGTAAACTTGACTGGGGATGGGGACTTCCTAGTCTTGGTACATTTTTTTCCCTTCTGTAAAGTAAAGGCAATAACATTATTAGCAGGAGATTCTTCTTCAGCCTTTACCCCCTACCTGAAGCAGCTTAGAAAGAAAAGGAACACCAGGAGAGCCTGTATTTACCTTTAGGGAGGCATAGGTGGGCTGGCCACATGGCCTCACTTCACATATCCTGGTCTCTTTGATGAGCTTGCAGTCAGGATTGTCGTTGGTCACTCTAGTGGAAATGCCAGTTCCACATGTCTTTGAGCACTGGGACCAAGAGGTTGTTTGCACAATGCATTTGGGATTCTCAAAAGCTCGGCTTTGTGGCTCAGATCCAAAAACTGGAAAAGAAAAGGAGGGCTTAGCCTAAATATATTCTCTCACTTGTGTTTCTTTCTTTCCTTTGGCATCTAAGGAGTCATATAGCCACACTCTGGCCTCCTCCCCTTAACTGTCACCCAGATAAACCCACACTCACCAGGCAGCATTTTCAGGCCTCCCTTCACAATGGCAATTAGCTCGTTGTTCCTGGTTAGTTCACCTTCGGAATCATCCACTCCGAACTCTTTGCTGAAGAAGCCTTCCAGCTCCTCCAGCGCATCCTTGCTTTCGTCACAGACCCACTCCTCGCAGCACTGCCCGGGGACTTTGACCAGCCTGGGGCTGGAACAGCCCAGGTTGGGAAGAGAGAGCTCCTGCGGGCAGAGCGGGATGCAGCCTACAGCTCCATCTATGCACGTACACTGGTGTTTACAGTTCGGCTGGAAGCTCTCGCCGTTCTGGTAGATTTTGGAGTTATATTCACACGGTCTTCCCTCGGATTGTGCTGCAGAGATCAACAAGGAGGGAAAGAAGGGAGTCAGCGGCGGGAATCGCTGGTTTAAGCGCAAGTATTTGCTGGCCTGTTAAACTCAATACGCGGCGGAGCTCCCTACAACCCCCCGGGGACGCGGGGCCAGAACAATAACTTAGTCAGGAATCACTTTTCCTTATGTGCGTTTAGCGGAGCCCAGACATACTGAATCGCATTCCAGACTGCTGAAGTCATGTGCCTTTCTGCCAAGCTACCGACAACAAAGCATAACCATACATGGGCTCGAAATTACCGAACCCCGGCACCGCGGGACGCGGGGTCCGTCCCGGGGGAGCGGGGTCGCCGCTTACCTCTGCAGATGCCCTTCAGGGCGGCGGGGCTGGCGCCGAAGTTGCACTCCAGCCCCTTGGTGTGGTCGCAGGGCTGCGATCGGCTGCAGTCCTCGTTCAGCTGCTTGGCGCAGACCTTGCAGCAGCCGCAGCCGTCCGGCACCAGCCCCACGCCGGGGGCGCACTGCGGCGCGGCCGCGGGGCACTGGCACACGGCGGGGCAGGGCGAGCCCAGAGCCTGCGGAGCGGAGCGGAGCGCACGGTGAGCGCCGGGCACCGCAGCGGGGACGCCCGACCCGCCTCCCACCCCCGGCCGCGGGCAGAGCCGCGGCACTTACCAGGCGGGCCAGGCAGAGGAGAGCGGCCGCCNGGACCGCCCGGCACCTGTGCGGGCAGCGGCGGGGGGAGCTCCCGTGCCCGCGGGGTCACCGCCCGCGCCCGCGGTCGGTCCCTGCCGCTGCTGCCGCGCGAGGGACAGTCAAAGCCCTTCCCGGCGCGGCACATCCCGGGAGCCTGGTGATGCCCAGCGGCACCGCAGGGCCCGGTTTCCAGGCCAGGAACGGGATGGCCACGCAGCGAACATCCCCCCCGTCAACCTGTGTATCCCCGGGTTCAGTGTCCCTCACTCAAGTTGGGCGCCCTTGAATAGTATTGCTTAGTTGAAGTTTAATATTTGGGTATGGGGAGGAGAGATTTAGCTTCTGTTGTGGCGTCTTTTCTTTTCCTGGCTGTAAGTATTTCCAGATGGGATTTAGACCCCAGACGTAACAATATTTCCATATTTGGTATAGCAGTAGTCCGCATTTTTCACATTTTTCTGCTCTGTTATCCAACCACAAAGCATTCTTGACAGCTTCAGATGTTGTTAAATATAGCCTTAACTTCTGTTCCCAGGGCAGGAAATTCTTTGGAATTCCTGTTTTTCACGCAATCTGTCTATCATGATTTAGGAGAACTGCGCTGGAGGAGCCAACTGGCGTTCTGCTGCAGTTCACTCCTTCATTGAAATAGCCCAGCAGTTGGGTCTGCTGCCCAAAGGCGTTACAATGAGTCCCCATTCCAAGGATTTTTCTTTGCAAATGAGATTATTGTTCCCAACACAAGTTTGGGGTTTTTCTTGTCACCTTCGTGGCTGGAAGGTGGAGAAGCGGATTCAAAGGAGAGCCGAAAGCTTACAAAAACTCCTCCAATGCCCATGAAAAGTGGCGGGGGTGGGGGCGAAGGGGACAGTGAGGGAGGGATGCGGAGAGGAGGGATGCGATTAACTGGCTGCGGCATTCCCATACAGCGGGTGTCCCTGCGTCCCGCCCGGGACGGGCAGCCACGGAGGGGAGCCAGCCGCAGCCCCGCCGCTCGGAGGAGCCGAGCCCGGACGTCTCGTCGCCCGCCCTGTGTCGCGGCCGACCGGGGGACAGAAGGGACCGATCCGCGGGGACGGTGCGCGGGGCTCCGGTAAGTGCCGCTCCCGGGGCCGAGGGCCCGCGTGCTGTTCCTGCTTATTCCCGCACCAGCGGGAACGACCAGGCACCTCCTCGGGCCCTGCCGAGGCCGCAGTAAGGAGGGTTGTGGCTCTCTGGAGCGCGCTGCTCCCGGCCGGGGGGGCGCAGCGGGGCCTGCCCGCGCCGGGAGCGCCCCCGGGGGCACCGGGAGGTGTCGCCTCTCCATCGCGCACCTGTCGCACCTGGGTGGGCGCGGACCGGGGGCACAGCCCGGCGCGGCGCCCCCAAACCCGCGGGCACCGCCGAGATCCGCGGGCAGCGCGGGGTCCCGGGGCCGGACCGGGCTGGGTGGGATGGGATGGGATGGGACGGAGTGGGAGCTGCGGAATGGGACAGCCTCTCCCCGCAGGGGGATGCCGTGACCCCGGGGACGGGGCGGTGCGATGGGTGTCCCCATCGCAGGGGACACCGATGCCGCTGCCGGCCGAGCTCCGGAGCCCGGCCCCGAACTCCTCGTCCTCCTCCTCCTCCTCAGGGATGGCCCCGCGGCGCTGGCCGTGACCAGCAGAAGGGCTCATGTCCTCAGCACTGCCATCCCTCCTCCCAGCAGTGGCCAGGCCCCTGCCCAGGCCAGTCCTGATAGAGGGTCCCCACTGTAGGTGTTTTTCCCACCACAATTATTCTCTTCATGGTTTTCTTTCCATTCAAGTAAACTGGATTTACGTTTTACTTTGTGGTGGTTTGAGGGGTTGAGGAAGGTGATTGGACGAAAGCTCCGGGCACTCTTTGCCCAGAACATGTGCTTCAGAAGGCAGCAGTGGTTTTCTTCATCACTTGAATGCCTCAAAAGTCAACCACAATGGACAATTGCTGAAAGGGAAGACCAGTCTTTAGTTACATGCAGCTATCTCTGGTGACTGCCAATGTATACCATGTAGTGCCATTTCTGATGACAGGAGTTATATGTCCAGCAAGAATCGGACAGAGACCACCAGCAAGCTTCGATGGCTGCCGGTAATGGCAGTAATGACTTTTCATCCCTACAGGTTTAGCTGAGCATCAGCTGGTGATGAGAATTAGGGCTCAGTCCTGTTTCCAGACTCCAAGCTATCCATTCTGCTGGTCTTCACTTGGTTTAACAGGTGTATCAGTTTTTACTTTAGTTTTAAAACTCTGAAGTGGTTTTCAGACGGGGAATCTGACTAGTACTTTTTTCCCAGGATGACTCTTTACACAGCAGCATTATGATCAGGAGGAACAAATTTGTGATTCAACACACCTTGATTAATGAAAAAACACCTTGATTAAAAAAAATTGGAAAAGGTAACACATTATTGCATGGTTAAATTGGCCAGTTTTGCTTTTCAGGGATTTATGCAAACACTTGTTTATTTAATTACATCTAATTTAAGGACATGCACTGAGCTCTTTGCTTTGATCTATGACTTTCACAACATTCATCAAATGCCACAGGAAAAGTCAATGAATAGCGCCTTTTCTCACATTCACACAACTGTGATGGGAAACTGTAACTGAACCTACATGTGCTTGAGAAAAGGTCACTTCGAAAGCTTTGAAGCACCTTTTAACAAACCTGTCCTGAATTTCAAGTAGTTGTCAACACTTGAGATGGGTTGAGTTTCTTTGGAGTTCAGGTTAGACTGTGACCCTTTCCCTGCACACGTTTCCCTGTCACAAACCATGACCCAGTGTTTACCCTCCAAGCTGTGGCTACATCTCCTGTCTATACATCAGGAAACAGGAAAAAGTTTGGAATATCTTCCTTATTTAGACTTTGTTAATTGTAGCATACTGTTCCAGACCTTTATTGTCTTAAGTGAACTGGGAAATACACCCTGCTTCATGTCATCAAGAGTATTTTAATGGCTTCTCACTTCTTGTGCTATGGGCAATCTCTGTGAGCTCAGCTAATGCAGAGCAGGAGTTTGAAACGGTTTACACAGCAGGTATTACAGATTTACTGAGTATATCCTGTCATTTTCACAGGCCTGTGTCTCTCCAGGAAAATGACTTTCCAGAGAAACAAATCAAGATAAAAATAACTGGCTTAATTTCCCTCCACCCAACATTGATTTTTCACAGCTGTGCATAGGGACTATGGAGCAGCATGAGGAGCTGTGTGGGACAGAGGCTTCTCTGGATGCTGCTGCACCCACTGATAGTAAGTATCCAGCACCAAACTGGAGCTCACCAGTTTTACAACCAACTGGAGAAAGATCTTATTAAATCCCACATCCAGCCCTTTTTTGTATTGTGTTTAATTTCCTCCTCATTCTCTTTTTCCTTTGTCCTTCCTTTGCTGTGTGTTTCTTCCATCTCTCCTATTCTTCCTTCTCTTCTTCCCTGCTCTAATCTTTTCCTCTGTCCTTCCCTCTTATAGTGTGTCCTGGTTTTGGCTGAGATAAAGTTAATTTTCTTCCTAGTAGCTGGTACAGTGCTGTGTTTTGGATTTAGGGTGAGAATAATGTTGATAGCACACTGATGCTTTAGTTGTTGCTGAGCAGTACTTATACTAAGTTGAGGACTTTTCAGCTCCTCACATCACCCCGCCGACGAGTAGGCTGGAGAGCACAAGAAGCTGGAAAAAGACACAGCTGGGACAGGACTGGCCACAACTGGCCAAAGGGATATTCCATACCATATGACACTTAGCATATAAACTAGGGGAAATCTGGCCAGAAGCCACTGCTTGGGAACAGGCTGAAAACTGGTCAGTGAATAGCGGGACATTGAACATCACTTGTGTTGTGTGTTCCAATTCTATTGTTGTTCTTCTTCTTCCTCTTTCCCCTTCTGTTCTACTACACTGTCTTTATCTAAACCCACGATTTTTACTTTTTATCCCAGTTCTCTCCCCAGTCCCACTGCAGAGGGAGGGAGAGGGCAGTCAGTGAGCGGCTCTGTGGTGTTTAGCTGCCTGCTGGGTTAAACCATGACAGTGTTTACCTACCTTGGGCTGGGCCTCTCCCGCAGCCCCTGCCAGGCCACTGGTTCCTGCTGCACTAAATCAGTCCTCCCAGAGTCAATGGCTCCTCTCAGTCACTAACAGGAGGTGCAAATCCAGTGGGGCAAATTAAGCATAGCAATGCACAGGCAGAGCAGCCGAGTAGCCAGAAGGCTTTGGCAGCTAAAATTCAAGTGGGTTCAGAAGTTTTTCCTTGCTTTGATTTGCTCAGAGTTTATGCTGAATTCTTCTGAGTATGGCATTTCCTATTTGTTTTCTTCCTCTTCCCTACTGCCCTCCCTTCAACTACGCTCATGTCTGTCAGTTTTTGTACAGTCTGTGCCTTGCCTGTGGTTTCTAATGTTTGGGGGGTTCTGCTTTGCAGTTATTTGTGCACTCAGAAGTACTGGGCTTTGTAGGTGCGCTGCATTTTCCTCTGACTGCTGTCAAGGTGTCATAGAGCTTCCCAGTGTGTGGAAGTGCAAGCGGGCCTTGTGAGTCTACTCACCCTGCAGGGAAACAGAGAAGGAAAATTTGATGTAGTATTCAGCTGTGCTTATTGCTGCTTTGATGTGTGAACCGCACAGCTATACTGCAGCTCACATGGATATAAGGGACATCGCAATGTAACAGAGGCGGGGAGCATCTGTGCTGACGGTTGCGGGTGGCATGTTCCAGTTGAACGCTGACAGGCAGTACATACTGCACGGCTTCCTCACCCCAAGCTGGATGCAGAAATGTGGAGCAGTTACAGCCAGCTCCTGCTTAGTTCCTCCTCAAGAGTCAGAAACTCAAAATACCTTTGTCATGGTCATTCAAGAGTCTAACATTAACTTTATTTTAGTGCCAGCCGCTACCATTTCCTTAGTGAGACGGGTGGATTACTTAATACATATTCACCTATAGTCATGCAGGTGTACTCCAACGCTAGGCTACATCCAGAAGATGCAGTTTGCAACAATTGCATCCCTATAGCTGAAGTTTCCAATGGAAAGACTATTATGGGCTTTGGCTCTCCATGCCACAAAATAATCAGGTGACCCTAGATAGCACCTGGCTGCATATGGATTTTCTTACTTAAGTCTATTGTCTTCACCCCATGCAGTCATGAGGCTTGCAAAAGATAGCAATATAGCCTGTAATCTCTTTATAAATTCTGAAAAAAAATTCACAGCTGTGTTTCATGACTTTTATGAAAGAGGCTGAAGCATCAAGGGAATACAAAGGTTCTTTCCCAGCATCCATTGAGATGAAGGTCCCAGACAGAGATCTCACTCCAGAGAGCTAATCATCCCAAGTGGCCTCAGTTAAAACTTTTTAAATTTAAACTTTGGTCTTCAGGAGCATGGGATTTCCCAGTGGAGCAATGCATGTGAACTGACATCTGCAAAGACAAAATGAGCAAGCTCAGAAGATCATTGCTTGTGATCCTCAGGAGTTACTGGAGCTAGGTGCATCTGAGATTGCAGTCAATTGGGCTGTGCCTGAGAAATCTTGACCAAAGCACACTTCCGGGCTGTGATCTATAATGGTTATCAGCTGCTGTCTGCTTTAATATACAGCTTAACTACACCTTGGAGACAGTCACCTCCTGCTTGTATCTGTGTCGCCTGCCCGGAACGTGCTCTCTTTGGTAGGTTCAGATTTGTTTCTTTTTCTACATTTTAAATACATGGCAAACTCTTCCCAAAGGTGTTTTGTTTCATTATAGTTCGTAATCACTGCTACCTTTCATTAAGTCTGTGTCAAAGCTAGGGGAACCCTTTGCCTTCCTGCTGATGCTTTCCCACTCTCCCTCCTGTTTGTGACCTGGTGGAGTAGATTGCTGTTGCTGGTCTAGGGACATTCAAAGGAGTTGCTTAGTCTTTGATTTTAATAACATGTTTTTGTAGCTATTTTCTTGAAAAAAGGAAAGAGTACTGATTTTTTTTTTCTTTGCATGCAAATAGGAGGGAAGGCCTGCTCTGGCAGGATGCTGAATGTGCTCTGCCACACAGTGCTTTCTGTCACTTACTGCACTTTCCAGGCTAGCTGCTGGAAATGTCACAGGATTAATTTCAGAATCCCCTGAGTTGCCTGTTGGCTTTGTCCAAAATCATTACTCACTCTGCTATGTACACAAGCTTACTAAAACATGGTGAGACCTTAGTTGTGTTTTCTGTGTTACTGTTCATTTCCATTCTGTTCCATTTGGGCTCTTACCCTTTGCCTACCAGTATGTTATGTGAGCACCTTACAGCAGCAGCTAGCCCTCTTCTTCTCTTGTTCACTTATTTCATGGCACACGAGAGATCAGTTGCTTGTGCCTCCTGCTTCTAGTCTGTGATAGTGCAGTAAAAAATCACTAGCAGACAAATAAGTAGACACGATGTCATCCTTGCAGATAGAGAGGACTTGCAGGCAGCCAGCAAATCATGTATGTGCCTTAAGAATGCTTGTGGACATGGAGTTACAGTCCAAGAATGTGCAAATAGCTGCCTATCCCAGTGTTACGTGCCTGTGATCAGGGAGAAGTGCTAAACCACCTCTAGACTTGATTAGCATCCAAACCTGAAAGATTTGTCTTGTTGGGGGTGATTTTTCTGGGTGAGTGAAGAAGAAACTCCATGAATGAAAACTTTTCTTTACCTCTGCTGGGGGCTAAGAAAAAACTGGAGGGTACCAACTGTTAAGAGCTGGTGGGCTGCTCTGAGAAAGGGTCCTTGCATGGGCTCCATCCAGCAGCAGTGAGCGAGAAGCACAGTGGCTCGCTCAGAGCCTGAGGGAGAGGGACACCTCTTTGAGCCAGGCAGGAAGCCTGTCTGCTGCCCACTGTTTTCCCAAGGACCAACGTCCTCAGGAAGTAAAAGGTTAGCAGGGGCTATCAGCAGACTCCTTTGGGGCAGAGACTTTTTTATGATTACATTAATATGTCTTTTCCTGTTGTTGTACAGAAATTATGACTCTTAGTACCAGTGTTGAGAGGAAAGCAGGAACTCTTCTGCATGAAGCAAGCATTAAAAGCTAGCTGATACATTAATTGTAAAAGAAAATTGGTGCTAGCTGATGGCTCTTTACTTTCAGAGAAGTTTTTTAATTCCTTTAACACTTTGCACCCAACTGTATTAATTTGCCAGCTGTACATAGGGAACTATGTGTTTGTCACTGTCCACTCTCACTGCCTAATCTGGAGTCTGCTTCTGAAACCCTCCGTGAGTTCAGATTTCAGGCTTTCAGGATAATTTGGTTTCAGAGTAGAAAAATGATGGATAGGATGGGTCTTTCAGGTGAGTGCAGTTTGATCACATGATAATGTTTGTAACTGGTTGTGAGAGGACAGGCTCTGGTTTCAAGGATGTACTCATGCAGCCACAGTGCCATGTCAAAATAAAAATCATTGATTAAAAGTATGCCTCGCTTGTGCTGCTAAAAACGCCTCTAGATTATACATGCTGAAAACAGTAAATATTTAATGTACGGGTTTACTTTTCCAGGTTTATAGAGAGCTCAGTGGGCCTGACAGAACAGCTAGACAGATGTGTTTATAGCGTGCTCCCTGGGCAGGCACAATGCTGCAGTGTTTGGCCTGCGAGCACCACAGGGACATGCTTAAAAAAATTAAAGTGTTCCATTTACACTGGGGGGAAAAAAATCCTGAGAATGTTTCTATTAATATTAGCTGGTGCGAAATCCCAAATTCAGCATTTCAGGCCTTACATATTTCAAAAATAGAGGGCTGGATGGTGGGGATGTGGGGTAAGAAGTGTTTCCTCGCTTACATAGCCAGTGAAAGGGACAGTCATGGTGGCAGTTCCTCTGGCAGGAGAAGACGGTTGTTGCTGAAATGCCGCGGGTGAAGGTGGGGTGTGAAATGAAGAGGTGAGGAGCGAGCAGGGCAGGGCAGCAAACCCTCTGCGTGGATAGGTGAGGGCACAGGCCAGTGTGTGGTGCTTGTGGTTTTTCGTGGACAGGGAGCTGGTGCTCAGGATCATGTCTGAGATCCTGAACATTTATCAGGGGGCACGTTTCTAAAAGGGGGAGAAGGACCAGATGCTGTGTGGAAAGCAAAATGTGCAGAGCTCTCTCCACCTGATAGGATGGACACGCCTTCCACACACATGAGATGCTGATGGAAATGGTGGGAAACCCACTTCCACATTCAGGGAGATTTTTCTGCACCTTAGTTTTGACCTTAATTGAGGTCTTATCTGAGGACTAGCTTCTCTTCAATTATACTGACATTAAAGCTGGTTTATCTGGTCATAATTAATTGCATAAATTAATTAGCAGATGTTAATTAACTGAAACAACTGACATTTGCATTTCTGGAGAGTTCCCAAGGAATGAGTGGCTGCATCTGTCTCTCTCTAATTTCCTTGGAAGTTATCCTTGGTTGAGAAGTGAGTTTATTTCAGTAATCTGATTAGATAGTTGGCAGCTCTTGAAGAGGGGAAAAAAAAAAACTTTTAAAAAGGGATCTTGGGATGAATAATTTCTCGGGAAAATTTTCTGATGAAGAAAAGTAGAGTAAGGAAGCAGAAGCCTCTATTAGGGCTGGCTAAGCACTCTATGATGTTAAGTATATAGGTCTACTAAAAAGAAAAATTAATAGTAATCTCAATGTGTGTGAATAAAGCAAGGAGTCTTGATGAGATGGTTTTGCTTTCTGACAAGTTTCACCTGCAAGGGACATCTTTCCCTGGCTGCAGGTGGTCTGCCATCCTGGTGAGACAAGGGGATGGGGCCATCCCATGGGTACCTGTTCAGTGCAGGACAGCATCGTCCTGGTGAAAACAGCTCCTTACTGGGGCCTTCCAGCACAGGGGCGAGGGGCTGCCTTGGCCTTTGAGCCCTGGCTGCAGCTCCCTTGCCTGCCAGCTCCTTTTCAGACAAGTGTGATGCAGAGACCACCTCATTGCACAGGAGACCATCAGGAAAGGAGGGTGCCAAGAGAAAGGGGTCCTGTTGCCGAGTGCTGGCATTGCCACAGCAATACTCAGGCCATTGCACATCCAGGAGGAGGGGTGGAATAACACAACCTTTTCTTTGCAAGCTGGACTACAGGCTGTTTTTCACTATGGCCCGTTTGCATCTCTTTACTGTGCATTAGTTGTGAGCACTGACTCAAGTGAACCGAGCCATCCTGGACCCAAACTGGAATTTGTTGATTCCAGCAGTCGTGCTGGCCTGAGGCACCCTACTTGGCTGTGGCTGCTCCCTCGTGCCCCATTCCTTGCATTTATGACCTCCCCTCTCCTTGCTGCTGGAGTGGCACACAGGGCTGCAGTAAAGCGAAGGCTCCTGCCCAGGCCTCCCAGGGATAGCAAACAGCACATTAACCCACTGTGCAACCCGGCAAGGACTTGTGACTCTCTCTGGGTTTTATGGTAGGATACCCTTGCCTGAATATCGCACGTTTAGGAGGCTATACAGTTGATGCACAGTCAGCTCCTGAAGGGCAGCTGGCATGGTGACAGTTGCCTTAGAAAATGAACTAATTGTCAGCTCCAGTCTGGATGTCACCAAAATTTTAATGCAAATGGACTTTTCCTCAGCCAGGCTCCTGTCTGAATGGGGAGCACAGAAACATCCCAACATTTATGGGATTTTAACTAGATTAGTTACAAACCTATAAAGCAAAGAAAGAGACAGTTCATCCAGTACTGGGGTGGGGGGGAGTGTTAAAAATGCCACCTCAGATAAAATATTATGGGAGTTGAGTAACTGTAAATAAGAACTTTGCCTATGAAATAGCTTCTTATGTGAACTTGGGATGAGGGCCAAGAGAATGTCTAGGGCTCAGGGATATTTATTAGCCCAGAGCAACAGGATTTTAGGAACTCAGGAGATGGGGTGGTAAAGAATTTCCCTGCTGGAGTCTGCACTTCCTCCATTCATGCCTGCAGCAGGGATTTCACTTATAAAACTTTCAAGATGGTTCATCTGCATTTTTCAAATTTTCTTGGTTCTCATTAGCAGCTGCAGTTCTGACCTGGAACTTGGGAGAGCTGGGTTCAAGCTCTGGGTTTCTACAGCCTGCCAGCATGGTCTTGGACAAGTCATTCACCTCCCTGTGCTTCAGTGTCTCTTGGTAGAGAGGAGATAAATGTTATTTCCTGGCTCCCGGGGATGTCAAGAGGGTGTGCTAAGGACTAGAAGCATTCAGGTACCTGAAGCATAAGTCAGAGTACTATGGGTGCTTGTGAATGACAAGAGCATGTGCAGATCAGCTACAATGCGCAAGTTGACCCCTCTCAAGGGGAGGAATGATATTTTGGTGGGGAACAATGACCTTTCCCTTTGATCCCATTCATTTTAGTTACTGCCATGATTCTCCTTACCCAGGCACCTTTATTTTATACCCTCTGCCAGTGAAAAGCACAATTTGGGAACCCACCTTTTGTCCCCCCTCTTTCATCTCTCCTTTCCATTTACACCCTTCTACTGTTCCTTCTGCCATCTTTACCTGTATTCAGCTTTCTGTCTGGGTTCTTCTAGTACATCTTCCCTTCCTCCTTCTCTTTGGTATTTCTGCCTCCACCTCTATCCTCACTCCCGTATTTTGTCTTTGTTTTATTTTTCTTATCTTCTTTTTGGAACCCGTCCTTAGCCTCTCCTATATATTTCCCTTTTCCTCCCTCTAGTTCCAAGAGCTTTTCAGTAAACAGCATCCCTCTCCCTTCTGACTCATGGCCCACTGACAGTGGAAAGATTTCATCATGAAAGTGATGTAAAGATCTCCTAGTCTAGAGTACAGGGTAGGTTAGGATGACCTTGCTCCGCCTCTCAAGTGAAGAGCCAGAGACTCTAATTCCTCAGCCAGTGTTTACTTGCCAGTTTATCTCACATTCAGTTGTTCTTTGTTCCCACACCAGTATAAGTACCTTAGTGTGTTGTGGGGATGCTGTATCATGCCCTGTATCACCCTGCTCCTGTATGGTGGCCGGGAGCAGTGGCTGTTGGTAATGTGCTTAGCCAAAGTGTGGGAAAACTCTCAGACGAACTTCACTTTGTATTTCCATGCCATGTGAAACTCATTGAATGTTTGTCCTTCCCTTCACGTGGCTGCTGCTCTTGGATTGCACTGACATATGTGAAATCTATTTGGTTCCTTTTTTAATATGCTGCTTACAGTATAAATACAAAAGCAGACAGTGCTTCTGAAAAGGAATAAATGTAATTGTGGTGGTGGTTGTTATAAATAGTGCAAAGGACTTAGAAGCTATTTAGTCTTTTGGGCAGGATCCACAAGTGTTCTGTGTATTATAACCTTAAAGCTCTTGTATTTACCTACTGAAGTCTTCCCAGTTGTGATTGGCCCAGTTTGCTCATTACTGTTTGGCTCCAGTGCGGGATGAGGGTGCTCTGCTCTTCATGGGAGTGGGGCTTGGCCTCCAGACCTGGGGTGTGCTGCATCACGGGCTTGCCCTGTACGCACATATAGTGCCTTAATCATGCAAAGCATGCATTTGCATGTGCAACTGGTCTATTTGCATCAAGAACTGTGGTATTTCCACACACAAATTTTTGAGGTTGGTTCCCAAAATCAGTGCTGCATTTTTCTTCTGCTGGATTGAAATGCAAATATTTATTTATTGACAGAGCTGGAGCTGATCTTTTTCCCTGTCCAGGTCTGAGCTGTCTGTTTTGTTAGATGAAAACAAGTAGTATTCTGGTTTATTTTTAAAATGCATTTGTTCATAACTGTGTTTAAAAGAATTAGTGCCTGCTCTCTGCCAGTCCCAGCAGAGTGCTATATATATATATTTATGTGTGTATGTATATCAAAAGGGGCTGAACGCCCAGAAATTCTCTTGGCAGCCCTGCTGTCTGGTTAGAAAAGGAAGTGAGCTACAAAATTTGAACATTCAGTTCTGAGACTTGAAAGCTTTCTGGATTTTATTACTGACTCAACAGCGTTTTCATTATGTATGTGGCCAAGAGGAGAGGCTTACGCAAGTGAAACATATTGTAGTTGAATATGTTTGTGATTTTACACATTGTTAAATAATTGAGATAACTAGATGTTTCCTAAATGGACAAAATAAATTGGGTGTTAGCAGCAGTGTCACTGTGGCTCAAACAAATCCATATGAAAGAGTGTCCTGCCCCATTCAAAAGCTGATTTCCAGTGCAGAGGGGACCTGATTCAGATGCTGAGTGACATTTTGCTGTTGATGTGAAGGGGAGCCATCTTTCCTTCACCATGTCTGGAAATTTCTTGCTGATTCTCGGTCAATTCTCTTCTACTCCAAATGATAACATCTTCAGATTGCTTTGTTTGTAGGTTTGTTGTTTTGTTTTGTGGGTTTTTTGTTTTGTTTTTTTTGAGGTTTTTTTACTTTTTAGTAACTGTGTGCTGTTTAAATATCAGTTTGAGGCTGTTTCTTCTGCTCTCATTTTCATGTTAGTTTTAGGAAGAAAAACATTTTGGGAAGCAGATTATCATGCAAAGAGAGAAGGTGTGGGATGCATGGGCTAAGCTGTAAATACAGACCAAGGCTGTGTCCTGCTGCTCTGGTGGCCTCCTGCAGCAGGGGATGTGCTGTTGGATCACACCCTGTGGCCAGTAGCTCTGCCACAAACCAGGTTGACAGCAAAGTGAATTCCTGCCCCACAGACAACATGCTCCCAGCTAATTTTGCACTTGTTCATGTGATGGGGTTTTATTCTTCATTGTCTTAAAAAGGTATTTATTTTTAAACCTCTGTGGTCTCTGGTGCTGTACAGTCTTTAGTGCATGTGTTCTACTTCAGCAGGAAAAGCTATCTGTATGTGCCTCTGCATTTTACACATGGGAAGCCAAGCCACAGGGAAAATATAAGATCACTGGATAATTCAGGCTAGAATTCAGAACCCAGTCTGAACCTCTCTCATTCCTGTTTATGCCTAGTGTCCCTCATGTGTGCACTAGTGTAAGCAGTGGGGCTCTACCTTATGGTTAACATTCCACAGGTGCCAGGACCTGCTCTGAGGCCTTTGCTTCTCCACAGTGACAAGCCCCCTTCCTTCAGCCCAGCAGGCGGATGGACACCTTTGCTGGTGGATCATGCCTGGTGCACACACAGAAAGCCTTGTGCCTGCATCACTGGTCACCCCTATTGCAGCCCATGAGTGTGCGAGGAGACGTGATGATCCCCTTCAATGGGCACTGTGATGGTGTGCCATAGCTTCACTGTGGTCCTGCGCTGCCTGTGGCAGCAAACTCCACGGTCACTGGAACATGCTTCACTTCTGTTTTGGTCTTTTTGAAAAACAGTATGACTTTGGGGCACATGACACCTCCAACACTGTAAATTGAGCCGGGTAGCCTCTCCTTTCTGCATCTGATTTGGTCCATTTATTTTGTCACGTACTTCATGTTGAAACATTACTCTTACTGCCCTTGCAAGAAATGCATGTGAAGCAGTGTTTATCACAGCAATAGCCTGTCTGTGGCACTGAACCATGTGCAGGTCAGCAAAGCTCAAAAGTGTTTCCTTGCTAGTGCTACATAATTAGTCTCACTGAAGGTAAGCACATAAGCAAAACAGATCCACTTTTAATGTGGGAAATGTAGTGTGTGCCTGCCCAACTGTGTGTACCAAACAGATGAGGTTACCAGCTTTTTTCCACTTACCCTGTGTTGCTGTGCTGGATGACCTGTGGCAGAGCTGTGCAGCAGTCGGGATGCTCGCTGATCCTCACACCCACAGCAGGAGGTGAAAGAGCGGGGACTGCACTGCTGAGCTTGCTGGGGATGCAGGGGGAGCTTAGGAAGGCAGTCCTGCTGATTGGTGCTCAGGGAGGTAACTGGGAGCTCTCATCACAGCTCCCTCCCTTTTCCTTGCTGCCCTGAGCACTCAGAGGTGTGTGGTACATGCCCAGCATCTCCTGGCCCTGAGAAAGTTTTCATTTTTGGCTTCTAGACTCAAGGATGTGGGCTGCTCCTGCTTTATATGTAATGTTTACGTAAGGTTGTTATGCTGGCTTTCTTACTACAGGCATTTTTGTTAGTCACTTCTGCCTGCTAGTTTGCTCTCTATTTTTGAGTCCACTGGATCTATTTCAGCCAACCATGCAATGAAGGAATTTGTTTCTGAGAGATTAAGCCAGAGGCAGAGCCCAGGAAGGGGAGTAGCCAGGGAGAGGAGGGTGTTGCCGATGCCCTGGGAGAGCCAACAGTCTGAGCCCAGCTCCAGTTAGAGACTGGAGAAGGAATCCGAGGTGGGGATGCAGAGGGAGAGACTGTGAACGCCCTGACCACAGAACGTGTCTCCTTGGTGCCCGTATGGCCTTCAGACACCAGAAAGTCCAGCCGCAAGACACAAATCCATAGGAAATGAGGTCTCATTAGTTCCACTGCCCACAACTTGCTCATGGCTCCACCAGTGCTTCCAAGTGTTTGGTTTGGTAGAAGGGCTTCTGGAAACTGGGCACATGTCTTCTCTGAGTCACCCTACCTTTCCACCTCCCCAGGGTCAAGGTGTTTCATGGGCCAGGTTGCTGCTAGAGAAGGTGATGTCCAGCTGTCCATTGTCATTCAGGCATCCAACGTGCATCTGGTGTGCTGGCACATTGAAATCCATCTGAATCTTCTTCATGTTTTTGCCAGACATTTTACTAACCAGAAAAATGTGGCATTATAAGAAGGCTGTACCAGCTTGTTATTCATATCTTTTCCCTGGCAGGAAAGAGCCGGAGAGCATGTTTTAAATGAAGCCCATGGTCAGATGGTGTGGCAAATGCTGGAAGCCTGGGGTGGTCTGGCAGAAAAATAATTTCCCTTTTTAAAACCACTGAGGAGTCCTTGTTCCTCCACACTCCAGCTGGTTGGCTTGGCCGCACAGCAAGGGCATGGAGACGTGGCCAAAGTCACTCCCAAGGCCTTCCAGCACCCCTGGGTGAGCCTTTGCTGCTGCAGTCGAGGGAAGGCTCTGCCCTGCTTTCAGCTGACAGAGAAGAGAGACTGGGACAGGGGCTCTCAAGGATGTCCTTTCCGCTTCCCTCGCTGGCAGCTTTGCAGGCTGTTTTTGATGCAGAGGTTGTGGGGGATATTCGTGTCTCGGTGGGAGGGTGTGTGCTCACACTGGGAGCAGAGGCAGTGGGACCGGGTAGGGGAAAAGGTCAGGAGTGTTGCAGGTGGTGGTGCTGCCGCCTCTTAAGACTGGGCTCCTGTTGGGACATTTGCTGCTGCACGGTCCTGTTGTCCTGAAGGGACTGATGGGAAGCAGTAGCACAGCACCCAGGAGATGCTGTGCAGCACAACACGCAGTTTGAAAAGAAAACGTAGCCTTTCAGGAGCATCAACTTGGGAAAAATTACCTGAATGCTTGGGCAACCACTGTTCAGTTCGTGCTAACAGCAACTTAGATTTTGTGGAGCTGAAAGCACTGCCAAGCTTTTTCCTCTGGCTTGTGTGTAAAGCTGCACCTCCACCTCCCATCTCCCTGGTCCAGAAACACAACATTTCTGTGACACAGAGTTTTCCAAATATGATACATTTCTCTAAAATTGCTTTCAAATGTTCCAAACAAGAAACTGTGCTACTCATTTTGCCCACGGTCCTGCATGGATGCCAGCAGTGAGGGTGAGCAGAGCAAGGCTGTGGGTACAGCCCTGGCTTGGCCACAGGGAGCTGCCACCCGTCATCAACACAGCATCCCCGGAAGGGAGGTTATGGCTGGGGAAGTGCCATCAAATGCCCTTCTTGCACTGCCTGAGCTGTCCTCTGCAGCTGGCCACCTCACTGCTGGTCTGAGTGCTGTGCCCAGCTGAAGTAGGCAGGCAGCAACTTGGTGGCCAGCTGCAGTCCAAACACATCACATCTGGACAGGGTGCATGAGCTGCACCTGGGGATGTGCAGCCCCGGCCTGAGCCAGCTCACTCTTGCTTGCAGGAGGGGTCCCTGGGAGGGTTTGAGAGGTAGATGGGAAAAGATGACAGGAGTGGCTTAACAGAGCTAAGGGATTTGAGTGAAATGCTAAGGCCATCCTTGATGCTCCAGCTCTGTGACATTTCCTCCTGCCTCTGTAAATAGGCCCCTTCTTAAATGAGAGGGAAAGGCAGTGCTTCAGTATCAAATCTAGTCCATTAAAAACAAAGTGATGGAGAGATTTACCTCCTCTGAGCCCACCTGTCAGTGTTTGCAGTTTTACTATCATATTTTCCAACATCTTCCCAGTGTTTTTCTCTCTTCTGTTGCCGTACACAGAGGCAGAGGAAACTTGCCTGTGCAGAGGAAAAAGTGAACCAAGTTTTCTTAGATGTTCTAATAACAGCCTGAAAAACCTTTTACACTTTGATCCCATGCCATTTTAGGCATCAGAGGCCTTATTTACAACTGTAACTTGCTTAAAAAAAAACAAAGCAAAAGCACTGTAGATGTTCTGTGAGTAAGTACAGATCACCTGTCTGCTTGAAGAAAAAAATCTCCAAAGAGTATTTTCAGTAAGTTCAAAACAATATTGTTTGTCTATTTAAAAAAAAACAAAACCTCAAACATGAATATTTTCTTTAGGAGAAGGTGGTACCTTTTAAAAATGCTAAATGGTTGTGTCAGTCTTAGTATCCTTTGTGGGTCTCCTGGCCTCCTTCTGTGATGGTTGTAAACATTTTAACCCTTTGTGTGTTAATCCTCTACAGCAAAGCTGTTAGCCTGGAAGGGCTGCAGCTATCTGGAACCCCTTATGATAGTCTGATAGTTCCCAGGGAGGGATTTTAGGGGGTGAGATTTTTCTGACTTTTTTTGTTGCAAATGGGAATGAGTGAAGGCGGGTGAGAAGGATGTTCAGATGGTGATGGTGCCAGCAAGGCATTGTGGAGCTGCCTGGTTTTGGCAGGTCTCTGCAGCTGTCCTCACAAACTGAGTAGGGAATTTCTTATTTAATTCACCTGTTTGAAGGCAAAAATTAAAATGGCTTCAACAACAGTGCAGCAGGAAGGGTTAAGCACCTCCTGGGGTTTTCAAACTATGCTAAGATCTGCTCTAAATTATTCAGGCTATTAACAAATCATACAAGTTGTCATCCTAGAGTGCACTGGGGTCCAGCCAAAATCTTCTTGTGTCCACTGGGTTGCTGGCAGGTTTTCTGCTTGGTGATGGCACAGGATCTTGTGAGATAGAGCATCACCCCAGGCCAGAGACACCCGTCATATGTTTTGCCCCAAAACTCCCTGGTGTGGATTATGACAAAGGTATTTTTTGGAATAATTTTGTTTCAGTTGGAGGAAACAAGCAATGTCAAAAGACAAGAAGATGAGGTGATTACATCATGTATGTAATCAGCTGTCACACTAAAAAGAGCCAGTATGAGGCTCTGGGTTCATCTGGAATACAGAAAAGCAAAGTTATATGCAAATGTTTTATTTCATTAGGAAAATCAGTGCCTGATCTATGTGGGAAATGGTAAATTTTGTTTCTGCAGAAGTCCTGGTTTTTAGAATTTGTTTATTTGCCATCGTACACATTGTGTTAGTTGAAGAGAAGTATTTAAGTCAAAGTGAATGTGACGCAGAAGATTCAGGGTGCCATTTGATAAACAATGGGCTGCAAGTTGTCAAGGAAGAAAAGGAGGCAAGTCTGCCACATGCTGAATCCATTTCTTTCTGTGCAGGAAGAAACATAACAATTTCTTTCCCATACAGCTGAACTCTTTCACAATCTGCATCGCTCTAAGTTCAATACTTGCCAGCAGCTGTAGGGGTGTGTGCCTGTTTGGATGACCCTTGCAAGCAAAGGTAAGTGCAGTGGGACACTACCAGGCTCTCCATGACCCTGTGGCTGATACAGAGGGTTAGAAGCAATGTTGGCTGCATCTTGATACAGGGTTAATTAGTTTTCCCTGCCAAAAAGCAGGGGGCAGCATCTGAAACACATTGAATGGTCTTCTGTTGGAGCCAGGTCTACTCACAGTGTTGTTTTGGCCAAAGGTTGTTTATGTGCCTCAGATGCCTAAAATGGTTTGTTTTACAGCATTACCAATTACTGACTCAAGATGGTGATACAAACAGTGCAAAGTTTGGATCTCATCTTTCTGACTCGTGTTGGCTGACAAGTTACTCTTAAAATAGCAATTATCTAATGGGGAAAATCCCAAAGATCTAGGCAAATGGATTGTAAGAATAGCCACCATCACTGGTAGAAGTCACAAAGTAATTTTTGAACCATGCTGTGGCTAAAGGCTGTGAACATGTTTCTGTTATCAAAAAAAAGGAGCAAAAGACTGGCAAGAGTTCCCCTTTAGTATGCCTGGCATCAATAAGTACATGCAGGTCAGCAGAAGATGTATTTATAGTTTTAACCACATGAAGAGAGAAAGCCTTATGCTTGCCCTGTATTTTTCCATGAAAGAGGTGAAGTAATTCAGAGTTAGTGAATAGATCACTGTTCCTGGACCTTCTTTTTTGACCCTGATTCCCTTTATATAACAGTCTTCTGTTCTTCCTTTGGATATGTTTTTTTTTCTGGGAAAGTTATTTTTGGAATGATGGTTTATAATTGATGTTGAAGCATGCAGTAAGGCTTTTATATATACTCTGTGTGCTTACACTTGTTTTATGTAATCCCCACCAAAATTCAACCCACTAACTTTGTTTCCTTCCCATATTTATATCTGCTTTTGTTTCCTTCCCATTATTAAGTTCTTCAAACACATTGTTGGACATCAAAGATTCAATTCAAAGTCCAGAACTGCAATAATATCTGTCCTGTTTTTGCAAAAGTATTGCTTCCTTAGTGAGTTAATTGTCACCTATTGTTGTCTGCCTAGGCTTTTTGTCTTGGAGAAAGCTGGTGAGCTATTTTAATGTATTTATATGCAGTCAAAAAAGACAAGGGAATGAATAAGTGCATGTTTAGGACCTATTCTGCTTTCCCCTTAAACACAAGATGGGAGGATAGAGTGGGGAGAGATTTCTTTCTGCTCAGTTTGTGGAAACTTAAATCTGGCCTTCCTACAAATAAAGACCAGCAACATCTTATGTAATGAAACAGCAGAAATTTTACCAGGCAGTGACTTCATAGCATGAGGCTTCATCAGGATTACGTAGGAGCACTTCAGCCATCTGCATTTTGAGATACTTTCAAAACTCAGGGATGAAAATACATTCTGGCAGAAGGATGGGAACTGGAAGCTTTTGCTGGGAGAGTGCTGTTGACTACAGGCATGTTTTCTTTGCATCATTTCTCTACTTCTTGGGAAAAATCTGATAAACACAGCTAATTTTTCTAAGGGAACAGATACAAGGTCTTCTGCAAAGGTTCTTTTTTATTGTAAACTGTACTCAGACTGGGATGCTTGCCAGTATTATTAAGCACCTAAAATTGTGTTTAGCCATACCATCAGGCTGGCCTTGCCTTTTGGAAGTATTGAGTATGTAGGTCTTCCAAGTACAATATGGGCTTCAAAAGCCCTAAAAGTCTTTAAAATTCCTAACTTCTGCTTAAGTGCCTTAAGACCTGAACCTGGAAATGAAATGTATGGAAGGCTCCACCTCGTTCCTAGTCAGAGGAATGCCTGTTTTGAGCAAAATTGGGTTTGATAACCCACATTTGAAAAATTCCTGAAAGCCTATGATGTCCGTGACTTGTCTTGGGGGGTGAATAGTGCTGGGTCTCATATTGGTTGTATTTAAGGGATATTTTTGGACTTGGTTTGTTTCTCAGTTCAAGAGCTTTTTTGTGGATGAGATAATGTTATTTTCCAAACTACTACTAGGTACTTTTTAGACTGTTGATTCCCAGATCTGAACAGATACTGTCCAACATGTGGTAAAGTAATTTTGTCTCTAAAGTGTACATAGATCATTACAGACTGCATCCTAGAGCAGGTGTCCATGGATGGGAATGACCACTTTCCATCTGTTTGTTTTATTTCCTGTCTTATTTGTCACTATTAAATGATTACTGCAGTGACAGAACTCCCCAAGTATGCATTACTGAATTTCTATTTCAGCCAGCAAGCAAGATGATAGCCTCATGGCATGCACACCACCAAGGGAAGGCAAATATGAATAAAGTGGGCCTTTCCGCTCCCATATCTTTGCAAGATCTTTTCTTTAAGCCTTACAAGGTTATTTTAGTAACATAGCTTCTGCCAATGCAGGCTCAGCTAGAGAGATGTTGAGGGCAGAGGGAAAGCTGAGCAGAAAGTGGGTCAGGAGAACTCTGCAGGTGATGCTGTCCCCAGGGATGGGTCAGGGGGACGGATGGAGGGACGCAGGCTGTGGCAGGTGTAGGACCTGCCTCCTATGTGGCAGAGGTTGTGCCCGGCCAGCATGCCATGTTGTGAGGAGCAGTGAGCTCTGTGCCTGTGCTGAGGAAAGGTAGGGATTGTGAACCATGTTGTAAGTCCAGGTGAAGGCAAGCTCAAAGGGCCAGTTAAGTTCAGCTCAACATGTTAAGCTGGAGCGATCAAGCAAAATTCTATTAGCCAGCGCTACTTCTTTCTTGGTCACCAGTACTGAGTCAGTTAATAGCATAAGCTTAACTTATGGAGTCCATTTTTATTCCACTGTTCAGTTCCATTTAACTATAAATATTCCCCAGTCTTAAATAAATATCATCAGAAACTGAAGTGCTGCTATAAAAACATGGCATGTCCCTAAAAGTATCTGGTGTTTCCAGAGCATAGGTAAGAAGCAAGCAAGTTACCAAAATACGCATTGGATGTAAAGGGAAAGCTTTCAGTTAACAGTGTGACACCTCAGTGAAATGACAGGGCTACAGGTTACAAAAGGTCTAGGCAGGCCAGCACTCAGCTAGCAAAGCACTCCAGAAGCTGTGGGTCAGTTCAGCATCAGGGACATGAGATCAAGGAGCACAAGGACTGGGACTGGCTGCTCTTATTTTTAGGGTCCTGACTCAGTGTAGCGTGGAACAGTAAGGGCTGGGAGGTTTCCCACTGACAGCTGCAGGCTCCTGGTGGAAGAGCTGGCTGCTCCCCATGGGCAAGGACTGTCCTCCTGGGACCGGGGCTGCAACTTGTTTTGAGTCCATAATAAAGCAGCTGAGAGAAGCATGAACTCTCCTGCACCCTGGTACACCTCTGGTTGCTGGTGTTGTGGAGTGGTAGGAACTGCTGACTTCTGACACCTGTCTACAACTGCCCAGTGTATTTCTGCTTCCAGATGTGTATTTTTAACAAATCTTAGATTTTTGGAAATTGCAGCATAAAGTTTGATTTCTGTTCAGCAACCTTCTTTGTGACCCTTTTCCCTGCTCTGAGGAGTGTGAAAGCCAGAGCAGATGCATGGGGTAGCAGGAGGGCTCTGGACCTGGGGGCCAGCAGCAGGAGCAGCCATCTCACACAGGCAGCCAGCACACACCTCTGCCGGGAGAGCGGGGAAATGAAGGAGCTGTGCGCTCTGGCACGGCACCCGTGTAGAAATGAATGGCGCTGAGAGAAAACTCGCTGGGAAAGGTGTTTGCACAAAACACCTAGAAGCCTTTCACGCATTTTTTGAGGTAGGGACAGGAAGGTATTGGGGAAAAAACTGTGGGTTGGAAATGTATTTCCAACTATTTTTAAAGTAAACAAATTCCTTTTGAAGTTATGGGTTTGTTGCATAAATTCTGCATTTGACAGAGTAAGTGGCGGGATGTTATGGTAATTACTAATGTCCCTTGAATATTTGGTTAACCACTATATATAATCCCACATGCAGTAGTCTTTCCAGGGAGAATTTAGATCTACCCTTTGGGCAGGATTAACTGTTACTCTCTTGTTTCAGCAGCTTTTCAATTATTTTATTCCAGCACAAGGAGGTTTCCATTTGGGGAATAAAAAGGTGTCCTTTTGACATCTGACTTCTAAAAACAAATTTCACCCTGTATCTGTGTGTGCTGAACTGTGAGGTGACTGCTGGGTACTGGGTGGGAGGGGTGGGAAGGCTGTCCTAGATAAAGACCCTGACTCCATTGCAGAAAGGGATTTTACTGCTTTCTTGCCTAGATCCAGATATACAGAAAATGTGTTACTGCGATGCTGAACTCTGCTTTTCAGGTCAGATTCTTGCAGAGATATAAATGCTTGAGAAGATACCCATCCCTAACCTGCTCCTCCTAATGGCATCCAAAACATATGCACCGTGTCTCCACAGTTTTATTTCTGCCTGTTACTTTATCCTCATCTTCCTTCTTAGTTTTTCATAGGAATGTCTCCCTTGGTTCAGCACCAGGATGTGTAGGCTCAAAGCAGAAAGGTGATCTGCTCTTCCTCAGTTGAGTTTTTTCCTGTGGGGAATGACATATCCTTGGGCTATCATATTGTTTTGCAAATTTAATATATTGCTTGAAGATACAAGCATATGCACTTAGGTAATTACCTAAAGCAGAATTATTCTTTTGGGAAAATGTCAGGCTTTGCGCTCTTCTGTATAAAATAAGAATATCTAAAATATATAAAATAAATTTAGGTCGAGTTTCAAAAATTTACTCTTAAATACAAATTAAATATGTATTTCACCAGGAATAGGTATTTTCATAATCTGCAGCGGTTACAGGCTCAAACTTTTTAACAAGCTGAAATGTAAAAACTATTACAATAGCTTTGGTGTCTTTCCGGGTGTAAAAACAGGGAAGCAATATGGTGTGAGGAATAACAGCATTTAGATATCTGCAATAGAAATCCAGTAGTCCTAATACTTTAAAATGTGCCTAATTTCTTGTTTCATTTTCCATCTTCATGTGCTCACCTGAAGGCTTCCAGTGTTGGCTTGTTAAGTGGGTCCAAGAGTAAGTCAATGCTATGTAATGCTAAGCACACTGCTGAATAAACTGGGCATAGAAATAGTGTCACTTCTAATCAGCATGAGTAAACATTTATCAAACACTAGAAACAAATATTGTCAAATCAATTAATTTACATACTGTTTGGAAATAGAAACAGCCTTCCCTTTGGTAAATTGGCAGTGCCCAGAAATTTGCCAGGTGCTTTCCATGAAATTCTCTTATTGGAGATGGCACAAGTTTCCTGGCCAGAGAGCTTAATACTGCAAATTTAAGCAAGACCAAGAGCTGAGTGTTTCTAACAGAAGCAGGGAGGAAGAGCCACAGACAGCAGTTTTGGGGCCTGGGCACGGACTCCAAATGGGAACCGTGGTGGCCACTACCTGATCAGAGCAGCTGGGGAAAGTGTTTGGTTCTTTCTCAGCCTTCCCACAAGTTCAGGATCCTGTCCCATTCCCCCCTCTTCCTCCTTTGGCACCCCAGTGTGCAAGCACCCAGGAAAAAAGTCATATTGCAGTGTGACATAACTTCTTGAGAAGCTAATGCAAATAAGCAGGCATTACTGTGTTTGCATTGTGAGCAGCCTGGTGAGAGGGAGTTTGAGGAAGGATTTAAAAGACAAGATGCGATAAGCTGAGCAGAGTTAGCAAAATATTTCCTTATGGAGAGGTGTGCAGAAGCAAGAGAAGAGAACATCAGTCTGGGTGAGCTGGAAGGAGCACGAGGGATATGTATATCAGAGATGGTACTAGAGCCTGATTAGGCCACAGCTGGATTTTCAAAGCAGAAGCAAGAAGTACATCTGAAGATGGTAAAAGCATTTATGCTGAGGCCAGAGGGACCAACAGCAGCTCCCACTGACCTTGGTCTTGCTCTGAGGAGCCCAAACCTGATGAAGGAGCATGAGGAGCTACAGCTTTGAGGGATCCCAGAGTTGGGTGACTCAAAAAGAAACATTATAAGCTAGTGGAGTGGCTGAATGCCAAGGTGGCAGAAAGGGTGCCATGCTGCAGTCATGACCAGGTCAGCACAGACTTCTCAGTGAAGTTGCAGAGAAAGAAATACTGGAGCATAGATACATTTTGAGAGGACACACAAAAAGGGTAAGGAAATAGAGAAATGGAAAGTTACCCAACTCGGATAGCTTGAATGGAAGGGAGGTGGAGAGACTACTGGTGTGAATATGGCAGGAAGAAGTGGGTTAGGAGGAAAGGGAGGATTCAGTCCACTGTACATGAGTGCTGTGTTTAGTTCAGCATTCCCTGCCTGCTCTCTACCATCTGACTGAGAAACCCTTCAGGAGAGAGACACCTTCATGACAATTGGCACAGTGCAGCATCCCTGCTAGCACTGGCTGGAGAGGTTTGAGGTTGTTAGGGATGTGGGCTGCTGGCTGCCCAGGGGCTGCTGGGGCCACAACCAGAATGCAGCACAAGGGGCTGGCACAGCTGCTTCCCACTAGTGCTTGTGTGAGCTTGGGGCTTTGGTTTCTGTCATCCTATAGCCTTTCTTCAACTCCAATTCCAGTCATAAATTCTAAAATACATTACGGCTCTAGTACAAAAATAACTCCATGCCACTCTTTCTATATATTTCTAACATTTTCATAAAAATAGCAGGTTTACAGTGAGTGCTGATGTTCAGGCACATGTGTAAATGAATTGGTCTCAGCTAAACATCTGTGAAGGTGCTACATCATTTAGAACAGACACCTGTGCTGTTTAATAGGAGACAATCCTATGCACACCCAGACACCATGCTCACAGCACTTACTCCAAGTAAGCTGGATGCTCAAATGTTATGATTACTCAACAGAAAATAATGCAACAATTTCTAAGCAGGTGTTGATTCTGATTCCAGTGAAGGAACCTTATTTGCATTTAAATACTCTTAAACCCTGAAAAAGTCTGATGTTTTTCAGTATGTTTGGAAAATAGCTTGTGTTTCTATTTCTCAAATGTTTTTCTCTTATTTGCAGCTAGCCCTTGTCATTTCTCTGCAAGTCTTCTCAACCATGAGCTGGTCCTTTGCATGTCACTTCTTTCCTAAGCTGGCCATCCATTACAGAAGTCTACATATTCTCAAATTCAGCTGTGTCAGGCTTTTCTGTAAATTGCTTCCCAAGCTACGGTATATGAGAAACATTGCAGATTTCCCTGGATCTTTCCAAGACCACTTTTGCTCGACCACTTTTTCTTTTGGTACTGCTTGTTGTAGACTGCAGGGTAACGGTTTAGGGGTTGAGTGTTTATCCTGGTGGGTCCTTTGTGATGCCTTACCTAGAGCTCGTGTTTGAGTTTGCCAGGATGATTCTATGTTAACAGGTTTTTATTATGAAAAGCATAGCTGACCTTTAAAGTCCAAAGGCCATATTTATGAATGACTCAGCCTGCTCTCAGTGTGGCTAAAGATTACAGTGTGCAAACAAAAGTCAAAGCATACTTCTTCTGTGTAACTTTTTCAGAAAGCAGTATTTGCCTCTGGCATTCACCAAGGGAGCTTTCCCTTTGTGTACAAGAGGAAAATTGGGCACGCTACAATAAAAGGCATTGTTGGTCCCAGCATGCAAAGAATGATGATCCAAGAACTGAAATAATAGAAAAGTGTCGGGAGGGAATTTAGTTCAGAAACATGTCAAGATAGCTTCAGGCTTACTCAAGTTTTGATTCAAGCTTCTCATTCTTCTTAAATTCTTTCCAGGCCAAAACGGATTAAATAGTTGCTAATCTTCAATCATCCAGCATTTCCCTGGGATCAGCATTTGAGGATGGCATTGCTGTGCTGACATTTCAACCTCTGGTTCCTTAATGACAGTGAACCCCAGGGAATCTCAGAGTATGTACTTTTGCACTGTGATTAGGGTTTCTCTCCTCAAATTCCATTGTTAAGGTCTCTGCAGGAAGGGCCTTCTTACGTTGTGTCCTGGAGAGTATCCATCACGATAGTCAGCAAGGACGATCAATATTGCACCCAACATGTTCGTAACAGGTTATAAGCTATTGTTTTTTATGCAGCTGGTTCCCAGACCCAAATATTTCTTGACAGCTGTGCTTACAAATCATTGCAAATAGGAGAAGAAAGCTGGTCTTGCTGTGATATATCTAGATAGATACTGCCAGGCCTAGACTTTGGAAAAAGAAAAATTAAACATTAAAAATTGTGGGGTTTGTGATGCTAGTCCTGTTGGGATATTGTCCAGTTGAACTGACAACAAAACAGAAATAATAAAACATTCCTACATAGACATAATTTTTCCCCCTAAAACTTTTTTCTTTAACTAAACTATTCAATACTTCAAAACATGTCTTTTTTTTATCTCCCCTCTTCCTCCTTATCCCAACTGTAAAATCCCTAGGAGCTAATGCCAGGCACTAAATGTAAAATCTCTGTAATTTATGTCCTGTGGCCCTATCAAATATAACTACAAACCATGTTCACAGCACTGCAAATTACACAGCACTTCACCAGTGTGAGAGATGGCACACTGCCTATTTTGATAGATGATCCCACACCTAGAACTGACTGGCAGCTTTTATAACATAGCAAAGCATCCCTTTGGTGCCTGACTGATGAAGGACAGATGGTCTTTTCCTCCTTCAAGGAGGACTCCCAACAGGCTTTATTTGCAATGGTTTATGTGCATATGAATTATTTGTGTTAAAAGAAAACTAATATGGCATTTATTGAACTAAAATATAACTAAACCAAAATACATCAAGATGAAGTACATTTTTTTAACTATTTCTTGCATCAACAGTAATACTGCCTGTTCAGTATTTTTTCTTTTTCTGATAGTGGAGATCATTTTCATTAGCTCTGAGGCACCCTTGTTCTTCTCTGGCAGCATAAATTCATTTATGCCTGCCTTTAAGGCCTCTCTCCCCTTTCAGAGCAGTACACCAAGGCTGAGGATAAATGACAATGAAAATGCTATTAAAGGGACCAAAAAAAGCCTAACACAAGCTAGTACTTTTTAATGTTCATAATACTTTTTAACTTTCCTCTTCCTTAGATGTTCACATGTGAATTGAAAGTTTATGGATGGCTCAAGGGGGTTCTTTCTTTTCTCCCTTGTTGTATTCTGTAGCTTATTTGTTATTTGGTGGATATAGTTGAACCCTGTTCAGTTAATCTGTTTTGTGCATAAGCAAAGTGATTTATCCAACAGAATATTTTGGGCATTATGGTCTTGAGCTCTTGAGTTAAGTAAGATGCTATTTTACCTTTAGTTTTTTAGACCTTTTTAGAGCCCTTGCTCTTGGATCCATGGGTACTAAATGGGTTTTCCCAATTAAATTCATAATAAAATTATCATGATGACAAAATAAGATGCCTGAGATTTAGTCACTCTTTTCTTTAGTATGCTTTGCATAGCTTCACTAATTGCATTAGATTCAGACCCGATTTATTGGAGACATCTGAAAAAACCACATATCTTGGTCAAGGACAATTAGGAGGAATTCCTGGAAACTTTGCAGTGCTCAAACTCAGCTGTCTGTTAATTACTGTCATTTATACAGCACCAAAGATGTGCCAGGGAAATTAAAGTGACTATAAAATTCTATGAGAAATTTTTGCTATGTTGTTCCTTACAAGGGAAGTAAAATCTGCTTTCTTCATAGAATCCAGACCTTCCTTGGTTCACAAAGGATGGCTGGACACTGTAATTACAAAAAACATAAAAGAGAGGGCTTCATTTTCAACAGAATCAGACAAGTCCATCAGAATGAAATTGGTCTTCACTGCATTTTGAAGGCTCTCAGTGGTGTACAGAGCTAATGCTGTGCCTGCCTAGAAAGCCACTTACCTACTTGTGCAGGTGAGCATCCAAAACAGCACTGGGGGGTGTTCTGCATGCACCACGCCACACACAGTCAGCACCACACCTTGGCCACAGCCTGCTCTGCTTCTCACTCTCTGTATGTGCTGCTCCAAATGTGGCTGGCAATGCCAATGCAGATCCTGTGTGCCCAGGCTGATGGCTAGAGGGCGTGGAGGGAAGTTCAGTGTGAGTAAAAGAAACAAGTGGCCAATGAACAAGTAGTCAAGAGGGCAATGATGAATGGAAAGTACCCTGGGCAAGGTAGGGTGGGCTGGAAAATTCAACAGGGGATGAAAAACACTGAAAACGGGGTGGAAGAGGGAAGACAGTGCCTGAAGGGGCCTTGTGAAAATCCCTGTGCAGCACAGGGGCTGGTGGCCATCATGGAGCATCTGTGGGGCTTTGGGAGGATCTCTCAGTGGTGAAGCCAGGTGCAAGCAGGGATTTGTTTGGGGTTTTTTTGTTAAAAAGTACATCAGTGCTAGCAACAGTAGGAGGCCTGTCTGTAATGAGCTTAATGAATGTGGCACAAGGAATGTTTCAGGTAGAAGGAGAAATGTGGGATTTCTTGTGTGTTTAATTAGGACACTTGGCAGCTGGGTAAGCTTTAATTGCCATCCAAAGCTCCCAATCTTGCCAAAGAGTGAAGAGAGCTATTGATTTCCATCCGGACAAACAATTTACTTTTTAGTGCTCATCAGCCTGATATGTATCTTCATTCCCTGTCACTGCTGTGTGCAAGCTAAAGCTGCTTTCATCGGCAGATTTCAGGTGGGGTTTCACTGAATATGTGGTTAGAATCGCAAGTGGTAAAAACTATCTCACCACATTGTCAGTGCACAATATGCTGTTAGTTTTGGAAAAATCTCCACGTATCCAGGTCCTTATATGAAGCATCTCTTTGCTGTAATGTCCAGTTGCCTCCCAAAAAAAAAAAAATGGGCACAGAAGGAGCTTTCTTCTCTCTCTGCTCAACAGGAGCAAGTTAATATTGATTTTACATGATGCATGTTTGTTTATAAATGTGGTGTTACTGAGCAGAGGATTAGATCAAAGAAGTGGATTTTGCATTTCACTTTGAAGACACAGATGTCCACAGTCAACATGATCTCTTCTGGGGATGGCTTCAAATTTCATGGGCTAAATGCCATGTTTTTGCCCTGTCCTTGACAGTTTCGTTGTTCCAGCGGCACTACTTGGTGCAGGTCGTGATCTTGAAACAGAGAAATGAAAACTCATGTAGATGCAAAGTGTAGTAATGTCCCTAGGAAAAAAGTAAATGCTGTATTTTGGAAGGAAAAGCTGAGGGGAGAGAGAGAGGATAATTACTTCTGCAAAGTGATCAAAGCCCCCATACTTGCTGCAATTTACGATATGCAAATAGCCTCATTAGGCACAAGTATTTTTATACAACTAATCACGTTCATATTGTGCATGTAATGGAGATTGGTGTGCCCATGCAAGTTAGTGTATGGCTTTTTCTGACTTACCAGGAGAGAGCACCTCTCCTGTGAAGACAGGCTGAGGAAACTGAGGTTCCGCCTGGAGAAGAGAAGGCTCCAGGGAGACTTCATGGTGGCCTTCCAGTACTTAAGGGGGGGGCTTATAAAAAAAGAAGGAAAGCAACTTTTTAGATGGGCAGATAGTGATAGGACAGGAGGTAACTGTTTCAAACTAAAAAAGAAGGGATTTAGATTAGATGTTTGGAAGAAACGCTTTACTGTGAGGGTGGTAAGTTTCTGAAACAGGTTGTGCAGAGCAGTTGTGGATGCCCCATCCTTGGAAATGTTCAAGGCTGGATTGGGGCTTTGAGCAGGTGTCCCTACCCATGACAGGGGGATTGGAAGTAGAGAATCTTTAAGGTCCCTTCCAGCCCAGGCCTTTCTGTGGTTCTATGAAATGTCTAACATGGATTAATATGGTCTTTGACAGTCATATCTAAATTTTTTTTAATTTGGGTTTTTTTAAGAAAGATTTAGCTTGATTCAATAGGGAAAAAAATTCAAATAGGCCATCTTGGAAAGTGTGATTTATTTCATGTTGACTGTAGTAAGTAATTCCATTAAAGTAGCCTGTAGTGGAAAGAAAACCTTATATGTGGACAAGAGAATAGTGATAAAAATGGTGAGTTTTAAATTCATACTTGCCACATTTAGGAAAATTATGTATTTTCTGTTGATTGGTTGTTTAGATTTTGAATGATGTCTTGTGTATTAGAGTATTTTTAAATCATGTTACTACTGGGTTATGCTTGTGTGTGTGTCTATATATATCCCTTTCTAGTCAGGGGTTGAGAATATATACAGCAAAAGTCATCTGGTACCTTGGACAGCTGTTAAAATGCAGCAGTTATTGATATATTCCCTTTGTTATTCAGAGTTGGATTATAGTTTCATTTTATACACAGAGCAGTTCTACTGTTTGTTACAAAATGCTTCCCACATGACACTGTCTTGTCATCTTCACTGAGAGATTTTGAGAAATTACTCATGGTGTGGTATGCCCCACTTAGGATACTTCAGATGATGCTTTTTCAGAGGTGCTTCCCCAAGCCTTTGACTTTCAGGTCTTGAAAGAAGAGTACCAGAAGTGGTAGTGCCTGAAACCATTAATTATCTTTAAAAATGTGTCTTTCTCTTGTGAAAAGTTAATGGAAGAATACTTTCCCCTGCCCTATTAAAATCTGTTTTCTCTTATTTGTTACTGAAAGGAATAAGTAAGTGCATAGTTCCAATCCTGCCATTAACACATCTGGTAAAGTGAGCAGATAATTATACTTTAGATCTATCTATCCATCCTCTAAAACTGTGAACATAATAATTAAATAATTATATTTTATCTAGATGCACAATAAAATTTCCTCCATCCCTACTTACTGTGCTTATTACCATATGGTATTTCTTCTCTGATCCTGAACGGAATAAGAATGTGAGCACTTTGAGGCACTAGTCTATATGTATTTATAGCAGTAAGGAGCAGAACTGCCAAAATGCATGAAATTTTCTGTTACAGCTTTCAGAGAAATCAATGAGAACTCTCTGCTTTCAGTGCTGAATTTGTCTCTGCAATTATATTGTAAAAGGCATAACTGGTCCTCTTCATTTGATTTCACAAACACATTCAAACAGAAGTGAATTTGTGTGGTCAGCAAAGTTATTGGCAGATGTTCACTATGGGAACTGACTTTAGCAGTTTACTGAGACAACATTCATTCCTTTCCGATAATGTGACTGGCAGTGTTTGTATGGCTACCTAAAATTTAAGTGGTTGGATTTCCACAAAATATTCATGTAGAATAAAATATCAAATGTAGAAGGATAGAGATTTTGAAAAATCACAGATCAGACAAAAGTGTGCAAGTGCAGAACACCTGCAGCATATAGCAAATAATAATTTACAGGTCATCACAAGTCCTCAGGATTTTGAAGGAAAAAGAGACTTGTAGCCATCAGTTTCAAGATAGCACAAGTAAAAGTGACTGAGATCTTTTACTGGTGTAATTAGGCTCAGGTCCCTGGAGCTGAGTACAGGTGTGTGATTTCCATGGAACTAACCGGGAGGAGCTGATTTTGGGTAGAATTCCTCATAACCAAGTGAAAGGATAGAAGAGTTTGTATTATGTATAGAAGGTTGCTGTTGTTTTTAACAACAGTAAGTCAGTCTGATCTACCTTTTTGCTCTTTGTGGTTTGAATATGCTGAGGTGGAAATCTTCATTCTGAGTTGTGCTGATTGGTGGGAGAATTCAGATGGACCCTGTGAAACCTGAGCACTGGGCTAACAGCAGCTTCCTGAAGGTCAGCAAGGAGAACTGCAGAGATTTGCAAATGGGTGGATCTGTACAAAATAGGAACCAACCAACCCAGAGCCCTGCTGCAGAGGATCTGAGGGTTACTGTGGGCTCCAGGTTCATAGCCTGAAAATATGCGAATTGTGTATTGGGCTGCACTGGAAGGACCATGGCAAGTAAACTGAGGGAAATTAGTACCCACTTCTACTTGATAGTGGTGAGGCCATATCTGGAATACTGTGTCCAGTCTGGGGCTGCCCCGCTGAAGAGAGAGATTGAGAAACTGGAGATTGCCCTGCAGAAGACTACTAATATAATTAGAGGATCTGAAACACATGGCATGGAAAGAGATTTAGGGAGCTAGGCGTGTTTGGTTTGGAAGTGAGAAGGCTGAAAAAGGAACTAACAGCAACCTATGGGTACTTGAAAGACAGTTAAAAACTAAATGCAGACAAGTTCTTCTCAATAGATATAGATGACAAATCAGGCAGAAGCTGTGCTTTGAGAGGTTTAGATTGGATATCACAAAAAAAAACTTTTGCAGTATAAGGGTACATGGTTCTAACACCGAACATGCAGAGATAAGCTCTGATCTTCTTACAGAAATTTGAAAAACGGACCTTGAAGACCCATAGATGCTTCAGCTCAGCACCCCCTCTTAACTGAATGGGAGGTGGTATCAAGGGTGCCTCATCTCCTGCTGATTTGTCTGCTGATGGCAGTGCCCTCTGTGCTGCCTCTGGTCTCTGTCATGTGTAGTGACACCACTTGTCAGGGACATTGTGGGGAGTAGGAGTTTGCCCCTTTCTGAACTGTACCTCAGTTGCTCCATTTCTCCATTCTTTTTCAGCTGGTGAGTTTGAGGTATCCAGAAACCTACTGATCAAGTGGTAGGGACCAGCACAAGTTCAAACAAAACAAGATGACCACCGATCACCCATTAACTCCTCAAGCTGTCCAACTGGCACCGCTCCCTCTGTATTACCTGCTTCCTATGGGAGCACCTTCTCATTGTGCCCCTATGGCAGGGGGCAAACAGCTATGAAACATTTCCTTTTGAGAAGGTAACTTCATGCCTACTCTGTGATGAATTACAGCATGAGTTATTGCCACCAGCCTGGATACATTAATACTATAGCTAATCTGTGTATCTTTCATTGGTTTATAGCTTCTTAACTCTGACACTTAGGACAGCATATTAATAAACTCAGTAAAAAAGCCTGTTGGAAATCTTCCACTTCTTAGCTTGATTTTTGATGGATTAATCTATTTGTTTTGTCTCAGTGCTGAGGAAGCTAGCAAAAGAACTGCTTGCCCTTTGCAGGCATACAAAGGAAACCATGAAGTTGTTGACTCATATGCATACATATATAAATGTATACATATACCTATATACATACACATACGTTCTCTTTCATGTGGATATAAAAGCTAATTCCACTTCAACAAGTTTCATGTAAATATACAGTTTCATAGTTGCATTAATAAGTTATTGACCAGGTTAGCACCAAAAATGCACCAGGCTTGTATAAATCAAGGCAAAAGATGCCTAAGTGATAAGAAAGGCTGGGAATTAATTCTCAGGCAGCTGGCTCCTGAAAGGAACGGGAAATGCAAACCACAAAGAGCAAGAAATTCTACAGCCAAATGTCACTGCATCTTACTGCTGAGCTTGCGAGGGCTTTTCAGGCAATGAAAGGGAAGGACAGCCTGCCACACCTGCAGGGTGCTGCCAGCTGGTCAGCTGGCTCCATAGAAAAGGGAAATGGAGACTCAGGATAAACATTAGAAGGCAACTCAAGATACATTGCAAAGGGCTTGGGTCTTTTCAAAAATATTAACTTGCATCAATCAGCATTTTTAAGCTTTTGCTTTTCTAGGCAATCAAGACATAGTTTTGATGGAAATTATGAAGGGGAGGAAAGAACACACATATGCATTTTTCTTCTTGTATCAGTGCAGCCCAGTTTAGCAGCCGTGATTTACCAAAGACTTTATCCCACCCTTCCCTCAGGCAGCCCTTTTGTGCTGCCCCTGAGGGCACCTATAGCACTTCACAGCAGCTGATTTTGGATTCATGAGACCCGTTGAACAGTAGCTGCGTAAGTACTAAGTACATGAACTATCCTCCTGTCTACTGCTAGAGCTGATGCTTTCTTTCCAAGCTTATAGAATAGCATACTGTATTAAAAATGCTGCCTGATAGCAGAAGTAGTCTTATTATTGTGTTGCAGTCACAATAAGAACCATTTGCAAGGCACTTATCCTAGCTCTGTCTCCTCTTTCTCTCTTAGCTGGAGTAGCATTTCTGACATATTTCTGGGAAGTCTGTCCATCAGGGACACAAATGGTGTATTTCTATTCTTTTCTGCAGGGGCTATGTCAGCTACTCTAATTCATAATAGATTTCCGCTGACAACTAATCCCATTTTTTTTGTCACGGTCACCTGAATCTGTAGTACCTAACCCATGGGTTTTTTTTAAAATTCAACAAGTGACTTTGCAGAGAAAGAAGGGTAAAAGAGGACCTAAGACATAGTGAAGGTGAGGAGATAGGAGCACAGAAAGTAAACAGTCGGAATCCTGGAGCTCTGTCCTCAGTGCTCTGTTTGCCCAGTCAAGTGAATCCAAAAGTTGATCCTGGTTGTACTAGTGCAATCTATTGTAACAAAACATGTGGGAAGACTACAAATGTGAGGAATGCCCTGTGCCTCTGCATGTTGTCCAGGCCCCTTGGTACCATGTGTCATGGCAACAATGCTGCCAAAACTGACTTTCAAAGAATCAGCCTTTGACAGCTTTGTCTCCCAACTGCATAGCTGTCACTTCACAGGCATTCCTTCTTCTCTCCAGGATGCAAAATGCCAGCTGAGGAAACACCCAGATCACTATCCCATAGAAGACAAAACAAATACTCTGTTTCCCTGAACTAGCTATATATAGAATTAATTGGACCCTCTTAAGACTCTGAGATAGCTCAGGTTCAGCTCAGGCAAGGGAAAATGCTGCTCCCCAAAAGTATTTCTCTACAGGCTGGCAAATGCACAGTTGATTTATGGCATCCAGAAGAAGTTCGTTCTCCTCTTCTAGAAGTGTTCTATTTTGTAAAGAATAGACTGCAAACAAAATCTCTTCAAGATTTGGAAAATGTAAGAACACTTTGGAGTTTGTCCATGCAGTGGGGTGAAGTGAAATGACAGGTTGCCTAATGTCTTTAGCTCTTCTAAATAAGGAACCCAGGCACTTACTTATTTAGTAAAAACACTGCTTCACTGAATCACTGTGGTTTTTTTACTTCACAGTACAAAAGCAGAAATAGAAAACTTCTGACAGCTATCTGGGCAGAAACCCCTTTGACTCATTGTTTGTATATCTAAAGTATGACTAAACTAACATTTTCCTCTTCTATAACTGTGAGTAAGACCTAATCCTCTACCCCTTTTATGAGAATGACCCATTGATCATAATGGGAGCTTTTCCAGCAGTTAGTGTTTGTTTCTATTAATAATAGCATTTGCCTGTAGTTGCACAGTTTCTAGCAAGCTGAAGAAACCACTTAAGGGTGTATTCCTTTCCAAAAGTGACATCAATGTCCCTCCATCTTTCTTGGCCAGAGTCCCATTGTTATAGTGGGACATGATGGTGACTGAATGGTTCAGTTACTGTCCTGTCTTGGCTTTTCACTCTCTGGAGTTTCAATTAGCATTTCATTAATCATGTGAGCTTTAGAGACAGTGGTGTTCCAGCATCTGCAAGTGATGGGAAATTTCCAACTTTGCAGCTGCCCGGTACGCCTGAGCAATTGGCCTGTGTGGTATGTGTTTGTATTCAGCAGTGATCCAAATTATCCTTTGTCATGGTCACACAAACTGTTCAACAGCAGTGACCGTCTCTGACCTTTAGTCACCCAGCAGTGCATAAAAAGGTTGTGCATTTGCTACTGGGGACGTTAGACTCCTTATCATGTAGCTGTTTCCCCTAAAATAGTTTTCAGTTTAAAAATAATAATAATTATTTTTATCCATGGGACTGGATGGGACCTTTTCTTATTCATCCTTCTTCCTAATCTCTGGCTTTCTGCTCCTACCAGACATTTCTTCTTCTTAAAAACACCTGGTATGGAGGCTGCACATTTTCCCCAGGCTATCTTTTTCTTTGTTCTTTGTTGTTAGAAAGTTTCCTGTACTTTTCCTTGATATACCTGGGTATTTTGATATATGTAGATCTTTAAGACTTGCTTGCCTTCTATCTTGTGGAAATTACTCCCTTCATCTTTATGGCAGCTTTTTACATAGCTACAGACTGCTGTTAAATTGAGGCTGTGAAAAAAAAATCTTAACAATATACTACTATTTATTTCGTCAAATGGATAAAATTTCACTCTGTATACCAATACTTTTCTATCATAACTTTAAAACCATGTCTACTCTTTCAATGTCTATTCCTTTCTCCTGAAAGCGAACATGCTGCTAACATATGCACCCTTGAGTACATTTTGCAAAGCAATTTTCTTCTGTCACTGCCAGCAGATGACTCTGTGCAGTGTCAGTCACAAAATGCCTAGATTTGCATCCTTTTCTGTATGAAGCATTTTCTCCTTTCTAAACACAGTTTTCTGTGATACTGCTTAAGCAGTCTGCAGTCCACCTGTTATTACAAGCATAGTTTTCATTATTCTGCATGAATTCCATACTGTGCCACAGCTTTCTTCTTTGCTGGGGGGCAGCTTTGATCTTTTACACTAGTCTCTCCAGCAGGACATAATTACAGGAAAATACTGGATATTGAGCAAGGTAGACAATATTTAAATACTATGCCTGTGTCTGACCCATTTTGTACTACTGCACATGATGAATTTTAACATCACTCCCATAAGACTGTGTGAACACATTCTATTTTGTAATGTTAATTTGTGAATAAACTGATATTTTGATAATCTTATTATAAATACGCACAATTTTGCTCTGGGTGCATCTGTTCCTAGATTGTTAATGATGCCTTTCTGCTCACCATAAATAATAGAACAACAATCACAATTAGCAAACAGATCTTAATTTGTATTTAAACTGCACTGTTTTATGCATTATGGGAACATAGATGACTTTTTTTACTGCAGCTGTTAGTTCTGAAACCTCATCAAAACAGTTAACAATGTATATGTCCAAAACACGATGTGTTCAAAGCATACCACTGCAACTCATAAAGAGATTCTCCTTCCTCCAGACTTGTCTCCCATAAAGGTATAGGGAAGCTGTCAGGCGTGATACCTGACCAGTGCCCAGGGAGCAGCCGTGGCCACCTCAAATCAGCCTGGTGACAATACCTCTGTGGCAAGCCTCACTCTCCTGGTATATCATATGCATATGAGATGACGTGTAGCATCACCTCATATCCTCTAATTTCAGTGAGATTTAAAAATTGCCATCACTTACAAATTTATAAGGTGACCGTTGATGTCAAAACCCCTGTATTAACTGTAATTTTCCAACTCACTGGCTGCAAGAAAACTGTTTTCAATACCTTTTCTGAAAGGAACCTTGAAAAGTTTTTAAATTGCTGGAGAGTAACACTTCTTCTTCTAGCTAAAAGTCACAATAACAAAAACAAAGTGTGCCAATGGCCATATTCCGAATATGTAATAAGTACAAATATGCTTTAATTATGGTGGAAGGATTACACATTATACCAGAGACAGTATAATCCCGCTTGTAGTTGTTTCCTAAGGATTTGAAATGTCCTGCATAATAGCAACTCAATTACCTGTCCATTTGTTTAAGGAGAGTAATATTTGCACATTATTCAGTGAATGACAGTTACTCAAATAACTGCGCCTATGCACATTAAGTAAAGGCAGCCTTTATGGGATATTTGGAGAATGTGTGGAAATTGCAGATGAAAACCTACTCAGCTGCCATTTTAGAAACACATTTTGATATTTTCTTTGTGCTATTCATTAACTATATTCCCAAATGCTGAACATCTGCAGATATCCATGACAGCATGGCCAAGGCAGCTGCCTGCGTTTTGTCTGAGCACTGAAGGGGCAACACAGAGCTGTGTGCTAGTGGGGTCTCCTCCATGACCAGAGGGATGCTTGAAAAAGCCTTGCCAGTAAAAGAAGAGCTGGAAGGAAAATTCATATTCCTCTCTTCCTGTCTGCTTTACTGCGGACAGACTTTGGAGGTGTCTGGGAGGCTTGGGAGAAGGAGCAGCACTACTGAGGGCCAGGGCTGGGTATGTTGCCAGTGGTGCAAGGTCTGGCCCAAAACCTGATTCGCCTCCTGCCTGGAGGCCAGAGCTGGGCTGTGGGGAGAGCTGGCCCTCCTCCGGGATAATCTGCAGTCAGGGTAAAACCTGGGGAAGATGAAACCAGGGGAAGTAAGGGTTTGTTTTAGGGGAGGGTGTGAAAAATAGTGTTTCAGTCCCTGAGGCAGAGGTGAAGCAGAACACTGGTGTCCCTCTACCCCACTAAGATGGGAACCTTGACAGTGTAAACTAGCAGAAGTTGGACACGTTCTGCCGGTGAGTGACCCCGCGGAAAGCTGGGCTGATTTCCTTTGGATGTGTCTCTGGAACTGCCGCTATCATAGAATATTCTTCCTTTAGCCACCCGGATGAACCACCTGGCCTCAGGGAAGGGGACGGCAGCGGCAAA
>VWZF01003417.1:128890-190190 GCA_013396755.1 Sclerurus mexicanus | reverse complement strand
CGAGCGCCGGGGGTCGCGCACGGAGCAGCATCCCTGCTCGGCGGGACCGGGCAGCGCCCGCAGCCCGGCATCCCGCTGCCGCCAGCCGAGCCCCGGCGGCGAAGCCCGGCGGCTCCGGGGCTACCGGAGAGCGGGGTGCTGCTCCTGAAGATAAGTGCACAGTGTAAACTATGACTCATCCTTTCTGGGGCGTACGGGCTGGCGCTCCGTGCCTTCTTGCCCATCGCGGTCCGGGGGATGGGTTCGTGCCCGCGGTGCAGCAAAGCTCCATGCACACCCCGTGCTCGTTGCGTGTTCAACCTGAGCTCAGCCCCAGGCAGTGCATCTCTGGTACCTCTGGTAATTGTACCCGCTGGCCTGCGTGCCAGAGCTGGTGTGTGTTTTGGTGCACTCGGTGTTAGCCTGAATGCCCTTGAACCTGATGTCACTTTCCCTGTGCAGCCTCTGCAGGCCCTCTGGGCTGGAGGGGTGTGGGGGTGTGGGGTATAGAGGCCGTCTCATCGTAGAGCGGTGTGAAGGGTCCACACCCACAGGAGCCTTACTTTAGGTATTCTTAGGACTTTTTTAATGTACTCAGCCCATTCATAATCTAGTTCTTCAGAAAGTGCATTCATTGAAGTACCACCCAGTTATCTCCTTCTCAGCGATCTGCAAGTAGCAAATTAAACAAACCTTTGAAGCTGCAAAACTACTACAGTGACAACCTGCCTTCATGTAAGAATCGTTTAGTATAACTCTCCTTTTGTCTCTTTGAGTTCCTATCTTTGGAACCATAGTTCATCCTGTGATCCACTAGGTCCACTAGGCCACTAGCTCTAGTATACCAGTAGCTCCTCTTAGCCATTGAGCATAGTGGATGAGACATTCCACTTGTTTTTTGTTTTTGTGGTTTTTTTTCTTTTATATATAGTGCCTTTGTTTTAAAAATTGCAAAGTTTACTTGAATTTTCACAAGAGCGTAACAGTCTGAGATATTGGACACGTCTTGTACATATGCACTTCCTTGTGCATATCCATGGCTATTTACTCTTTGTAACACATCTGAATGCTCTTAAGGGTGACAGCATCAGAGTAAAGTGTTTGCCACATGCTACTCTAAGAAGCAGCTGTTTCTCAGCCAGGGTCCAAGTGAGTTTTCACTGGTATGTACCAATGTGACTCCTGCCCCCTTTTGTACCATATTCCCTTTAGGAGAACAGATATACTTCTTTCCATGGGTGACTTGTCCAGGCAAAGTCATGAACCAAGAGGAGAGAAAGAGCTCTGACACATAATTTGAACCTTATCAGTGTTCTTGAATGATGGAACAATCCCTCCCTTGAGTTTTCTGTGAAGTAAAAAAGAAAAAATAATTGAACAAGTATTCTTTTAAAGCTATAACAATGCATTACAGTGCAGTGTAGTGCTTGTCTGAACATTTAACTCTTATTTACAATAGTTCTTCCTCCTGGGAACATCATTACAGCAGTGCCGTGTGGAAGGGAGAGAAGATTTCTGCAGGATGATGCCTGCTGATTCCTGGTCCTTCTCCCCTCCAAAGGCATCCTCCCCTTCCCAGCATGGTGACTGTCAGTTGTGCTTAGCTGTATGTCTGCTTTGTTGGAGTAGTTAGTGACCAGGATGCCATCTTGAAAAGAGTGAGGTGGTCAAGGCTTTAGAAAGTAGGATTGTATATGTGTCTACTTTGCCCAGAGCTCTACATGCCATGGTTGGGGGCTTGGTGTGTGCCTTGGACATGTTGGCAAACATATTTACTTTCATAAAGAGCCCCTCAAAAAAAGCTGTTTGCTGTAGCTGCGTGAGAGGGTGTTTCCTATTGTAGCCAGAGCTTCTCTGCTTTTGTTGCCTCCAGCTTTGGTGGTTCTGGAGGTACGAGCCACAGGTGCTCAGGAAGTCCAGGCATGAGGTGTGTAGCTGCTCAGAGCTGAGGGAGCCCAGCACCTGCTGCTGACCTTCCTGTTAATGCCAGTGAGTGGCTGTCAGCAGTCTCCCCATTGAGATAGTTGCTGGAGTCTGGTGGCAAGTGGTGTTGCTGCAGGATCTGTCCTACTACCTGCCCTGTTAAATGCCTCTATCAGTGACCTGGAGGAGATAGTGGCATCTGTATTGAGCTGTGAATAGCCCCAAACTGGGGCAAGGGTGAGACGCAATGCCATTGAGGTCTGGACTGCTGTTCAAAGGGACCTCACCAGGCTGAAGGAAGGAGCTGACCCCTAGGGACCTCATGGTTGAACAGGGATGAATGTAAAGTCCTGCCCCAGGAAAGGAAGGCTCTGACTAAACCAGCTGAGGTAAACCTGGTATGAAAGTGAACCAAGGCTGTTGCAGTGCATTGTCACTCATACTGGGTGACCAAGAGGGAAAGAGGGTGGATGCAGTCTATGTACAGCCCCAGTTTCTCAAAGTGCAGTCTCCTATTCTTTTTATGTAACATAAGTGCAAACCCGTGAATATTTTAGCAGTACAGTTGCCGTATGCTTGGCTTAACCCAGTAAAGCCCAACTCCTGAGCGTGCGCTCCTGACCTGAGCTTCCCTGTAAGGCAGGACTCAGATGGATTTGTCTTACTTATCTCTTAAATGTTAGATGGATTTTTGTGCAGGGGAGGAAGGCAAGGATGAGAGAAACAGGGGTGTAGGGTACCATTTCTGCAAAGAATTGATAGAGGGAGGATTTACATTCAGGAAATCTGCCAAAGAGGCTTATGGTAGGTGGGGTTCTGAAGCCTGATCAGACCAGAGAAAATTGAAGGGCACAACAGGCTGCCAAGGTGCATCTCAAAGACAGCAGCCTCGTTGAATACACAGCTAAAACAGTGCTGTTTCAGGTGCATTGTGCATTCTTGTAAACTGTCTGCCAGATGCATGAACTGAGCAGTTTTGTCTTCACCTCCTCTGTTTCATGCTACTAAAACCCCATAATGCAATATTTAAAAACTGATGCAGCATGTTCTTTCACTGACTAGACTCCTTATTAAGAAGGCTTCTCACCAGTTATGGTAACACTGTTACGCAGCAGGCAAATTTCTGCAGTAGTTTGTAATAGCACTGATTGAGCTTTCAGGCTTTATAGATACTATTGCTTATCCCCTCAGCAACATTGGAGTCTTTACTGATTGTCTGTCTGGAACAAAACAAAATAAAATCTGGGGTTATGTCTGTTCATGCTTCAAGTTATTGTAAGGAGAAAAAAGAATTAAATTAAATTTGGTCATGTTCAGGCAGCACTGGGAAAGAGCCCAGTATTTTTTTAGTAAAGTAGGAAAATTAGTCATGCATTTAATGATTTGTTTGCAAGTCAGACTTATTTCAAGGCATTATGTTTCTGTGTTATCAACTTCTGAACTTACTTTAAAATTCAATTTCTGGGGGGGTTTTGAATTTGGCAGAAAGATAAAGGCTTTTGAAGTAAGGCAAAGGTAGATTGCCAGTGTGGATAAGCTGGTGTTTTGTTTAGCTATGTGCAGTCACCAGTGCACTTGATGCTCAAGTTGAGTAACTCCAGTGGAAATGTTATGATCGCTGATCAGATTGCCAGTTTCAGCTCCTTTTGTTCCAGCAGTATGTTTTCAATTGTTTATTCCTCTAGTATAAACTCTCAACGTCACCTTCTGAACACAACAGGGTTAGTTGCTGAGAAGAGCCCTCATCAGCACATTGCTCTTGCTGCCTAAGTTGTCTTAATGTGCTTGGAATAGCACAAAACAGCCTTTCCACCATTTCTGTGCTTATGCAGATAAATGGAAACCCAGAAGCTCAGCAAAATGCACCCACAGTGACCTGGCCTCTTCTCAGCTGTCCCACAGCGGAGAATTGGCTGGTGCTGGGAAAACTTCAGGAGCTGCTGCAGAAGCTCACTGTGGTTCCTTCCTTGGTTGTTGAGAGGAAACTTCTTCCTAAGACTATTGTTATTCCCCTACTCCCCCAAGACACACTGCGAGCAACTTGTGACTGCATTTGTGTAGGCCAGTCCTTCAGCAGTGAGGACAGGATGAGCAGTTGAGTATGTCTGTTAAATCCCATCCTCTCAACAAGAATTGGAGAAACCACCTAATTGCATTTTTAACATCTATGGGTACTTCTTCCCAAATCTGCTTGCTGGGTGGCACGATTTTGTCCACAGCAGTGCTTCTGCAGAGCTTTCAGCTGTGCTGGGCCAGGTAACCAGCTCCTCAGTGCTGAGAACCCTTGGCTGCTGCCCCCTCCCACCCTGTACAGCTTCTGCAAGGCTGTGTAACTGTATGAATCACAGCTTGCACCCTGCTCTGGACTGGTGTCTCAGCTGCAGCTTACAGTTTGCAGGGATGATTCGCAGGCTACTCCGGTTTCTGAAAACAGCAGAAGGCAAAAGGAGTTTGTAAGCTATTTATGTATTGTATATGCTCAGGTAATACTACATAGCTACTGCTAAATGCAAGACACTTTCTCCAGTCTCTCTACAGATATAGAATATCCTGCAGGATGATATCTATTCCAAAGTAATAGAAAAGCTAGGCTCAGGAGAAACAGATTTAAGGCTCTGCTGGCTCCTGAACTTAATTAGGTTATGGGGGTTTTATTTTACTTTAATAGCACATGCCATTATGAAAGAACCTGTATTTAGAATCATAGAATCCTTTAGGTTTGAAAAGACCTTTAAGGTTGTAGAATCCAACTGTTAACCCAGCACTGCTGGGACCATCACTAAACCATGTCCCTAAGTGCCTCATCTGCACATGTTTTGAATACTCCCAGTAATGGTGACTCAGCCACTTCTCTGGGCAGCCCAATGTTTGACAACCCTTTTAGTGAAAAATTTTTTTCTGATATCCAATCTAAACCTTCCCTGATGCAACCTGAGGGCATTTCCCCTCATCCTATCACCTGGGAGAAGAGACTGATTCCCACCTCACTATAACCTCTTTTCAGATAATTGTAGATAGTGATAAGGTCCCCTCTGAGCCTTCTTTTCTCCAGGCTGAACACCCCCAGCTGTCTCAGCTGCTCCTCATAAGACTTGTGCTCCAGACCCTTCCCCAGCTCCATTACCCTTCTCTGGACATGCTCCAGCACCTCAATGTCTTTCTTGTTATCAGGGGCCCAAAACTTGACAAAGGATTTGAGGTGCAGCCTCACCAGTGCCATGCACAGAGGAACAATCACTTCCCTAGTCCTGCTGGCCACACTGTTTCTGATACAGACCAGGATGCCATTGACCTTGGCCACCTGGGCACACTGCTGGCTCATGTTCAGCCACTGTCAACCAGCACCCCCAGGTCCTTTTCCGCTGGGCTGCTGTTTAGCTGCTCTTCCCCAAGCCTGTTGTGCTGCATGGGGTTGCTGTGACCCAAGTGCAGGACCTGGCACTTGGTCTTGTTGAACCTCATAGATCTGGCCTTGGCTCATTGATCCAGCCTGTCCGAATCCCTTTGGAGAGCCTTCCTACCCTCAAGCAGATCAATATTGCCTCCCAAGGGACTCTGTCAACCAGTCCCTTAAACAGGCCAAAGTCTGTCCTCTGGAAGTCCAAGGTAGCAGTTCTACTGGCATCCCTCCTTACTTCCCCAATAGCCAAAAATTCTTATTTCATGATTGCTGTGCCCAAGGTGGCCTCCAACCACCAGATCACTCACCAGTCCTTCTCTGTTTACAAACACCACATTCAGAGGGGTCTAACACATCAGTAACCCTTGCATCTTTGATGCCACATGATCTCTATCCCCTGCTTCCACTGAGACTGCAAACTGAAAAGACCTCACTAGCACACTGTCCCTCAGACACTGGTGTGCTGTCTCCAGGCTTATCTCTGATGAGCCTGGTTTTATCTCTTTTCCTCTTCAAGTCTAGTTTAAGGCTCTTTCAATGAGCCCTGCTAACTCCTGTGCAAAGATCCTTTCCCCACTTTGAGACAAGTGTACCCCATCTGTAGCCAGCAGGTCTGCTATTGTGTAAACCTACCCATTATCAAAACGCAAAAATTCTACTGGTGACACCAGGCTCAGAGCCAGGTATTGATCTCTGCTCATTCTCCTGTTTCTTCACTCATCACTCCTTGCAATTCCAACGATAGAGAAGGATACTACTTGTGCTCCTGATCCCTTAACCAGTTGTCTCAAGGCCCTGAAATGTGTTGATTGCCCTCAGACTTCTTGTTGCAACTTCATTGCTGCACACTTGAAAAATCAATAATGGATAATAATACCAGGGGAGGAGGCTTTCTCTGCACATCTTTAACCTGGGACCTGGGAAGGCAGCTGGTTTCCCAAAGAAGTGGGTCTGGTCTGTATATGGCACTTGTTGATCACTAGAGAGACAAAAGATTAAGCATTTTATTACCATTTTAAATAATTCATAGTTTGATTTTTTTTCTGCAGCTCTGTCACTTGCATCTACTTCATAGTTTAAGTGATGCCTTTTGGTTTAGGCAGGTGGTTCTTTGGTCTTAAAGTTCATTGCTGATGTAGCTCTGATTCTACATTAATAAGGCTGACACTTTGGGTGAATTGGCTGTGCCAAGAATTGTATTTTTTCATTTTCAATTTTGCTTCTGTGATCACAGATTTAATGAAAATATTAGGATGTAGCTTCTAGTTAGATCAATATAAGTGGACTGTATTCATTATTATTGGTTTCTATCTATAGAACTGCAAAGCAGTATTTAAGGACAGTCTAGAAGCAGCTTGGGTTTCATGCTTTTCTAACAGAAGCCATATTTAGACCTTGTTATTGAATTATGATGTCAAGATTCTCAGGAATATCCCATTTGCTGACCAGAAGATTAAAAAAAGGCAGAACCCAAATTAAATGCCTGTTTTTTAATCCTGTGCAGACACTGATTATTATTGTGCAAGCCTGATGTCAGCTTCTGTACCTTGTTAATCACTGTTCCTTTGGCTGTGATAAATAGCCCTCGGTGAGCTTATGGTTCAGTGCAAATGCTGAGTGCTTAAAGGTTCCAAATAACCGTAAGCATTTCCTCGAAGTGAAAAGAGCCTTTGCTGCTGCTCTCACTTACACATATGTCTTGGAGCTACCCAGTTCCTTCTACAAGAAATTTCTGCGTGGACTTTCAAATTGAACCTAAATAGTTGGATGTTTTTTGTAATTGCCTTACTTAAAAGCATTGCTGGAATTTTGGTTTTGAGATTCAAAAGTGAGTTCATAACATCCCCAGTGTAGTCTGCCTAATAGTTTTGTTTAATCCTATGCTCCATACAAGCCTGTAGCTCCCTACACACACTGCAAAGACAGAGTTGACATGTAGATTGCAGGGCTGTCTTACTCATCATGAGATCTGACAGCTCTCCAGAGAGCAGTGGAGCAGAGCATGTGATGCAGAAGAACTCTTGAGTGCTCTGCTTCTGCCTGTTGGCTTCCAAAATGCTCAGACACAGAGAGGAAAGTCCCCAGAGAGGTTTTCCATGATGTACCAATGGCACAATCTGTAGCTGCTCACAGCACTATGCCAGGACAAGCACATGCACAGACACTATATCCTCATTTTTTCTCCTCTGCCTGTCACTTGCTTCTACTTGTAAACTCACCTCCGGTCCCATGTCGTCACCTAGGCCTCAGTAAGTAAAACATACTTACTTCTGATGTAGGAACATAAATGTGACAGAGGCAAGAACCTCTGATTTGTTACTATGTCTCCCAAAACCACATTGTATCACCAAGGCCAGTTGTGCACTCAGACTGTTGTCTCCAACTGTTCCTCTTGCTGAGGAAACCAGGGCATGCAACTCTTCAGCAAGGATGACTGGTCTTAGCAGTGGCATTTCTTATTAAAATAAACATATGCAGACTTTAATTTCCACTGATATTACTGGTTTATTATTTGCTTACTGTGTCTCCAAAGTGATTCTGGAACAGGAGCTCTGCCTCTGCTGCAGGCACATCATGTTTCTACTGAGAATGCTGTGGGAAGTGACTGTATAGAAAGTTCTAACTTGCAATATTCCATTCATGCTGAATATCTTGAGACCTTAGCAGCTTAGATTAGTCTAGGAAAATGGTGTCTATGCTTGTGTTGTTCAGTTTTCAGAGGCTTTCTTGTCTTTGTCAAAAGTCTTCTGATAAATACGGCTGGATCAAAAATGTAGACTTGATTATTAAGTGCCTGACCTGAAACAAAAGTTAGCTATACAAAACAAGCTTACTGCTTGTAAGTTACCCCATACAGACATCCGTGTAGAAGTCATTGCTTATGACAGGCTTGCCAACCAGAAGTTGGTGGCTGCAGATAATGTGTTCCTACCAAGAAAGAAATTACTGTCAGTAATTTCTGCCTTTTTTTGGTATTTATTATAGGAGCATATCTCTAATTAATTATATAGTGTAAGAGAGCTTGTCTCTCAGTGCCAGATCTGGCAGTCACAGTACTAGGATGAAGATAAATGATGCACCCACAACATCAGGTGGTATCTTTTATTGCTGCCTCTCTTGTAGTAGTATTAGGAATTTTTCTTTCAGAAAAAAAGATAAGTGAAATGTTTTATGGCTGAAATGTGCCTGAGTTGGGTCTTATGTTCATCCAAGGTCAGTGATCACCTGCAGGTCAGCTGTAATGTGCCATTTTTCTGTCATTTGGAGTCAACATCGAAACCAAACAAGTATATAAAAATCAGCTTGTTCAAGACTTGCAGAACTCATTTTCATGTCAGTAGAGATTCAGTATTTGGCATCATCTTTAAAAAAGAATTATAATTTGTTTCTGGAAGGTTCATTATGTATGTTAATATTAAGGGATCTGGCTATCCATGTCTGTCTCTCAATGCCAACTGAAGTTCTCTGACAAGATGAAATCATCTGTCTCAGCTCCATCCCAGCTGGCCACTGAAGCAAGCCAAAACAAGACTGCTACATAATTGAACACTGTTGACAGTGTTGTGAGTGATTTTGCATTTCTCTTTGCTTTTTCTGAGACTTAATGTAAGAGCTGTCATGGAAGCTGATACCCATATCTCAGAAAGGATGATCTTGTAGGATAAGAATTCTGCTTGTGCATATGTCTCTGCACTTCAGTGTAGTTGATATCCTTTAAGCTGCAGGCCAGTAGCATGGAGATGGTCATCTCCATGCAAACCCAGGCTAGAAAGACAAGTGTTTTAGAGATGGAGCTAGTTTTTGGCCTGCTCTCCAGAAATAGCAGGCTGTTTTTTAAAATAATTTAAATATTTAGTGGTAAACTGCAGACCGTGCATCTCTGTAGAAGTGAGAGACTTTAGCAGTCCTATGAGAGCAAATTTTGCAAGCAGTACAAGTGCTTTGAAGCGTTTCACCTACCCAAGTAGCTGAGCATGCCTGTCGTCACTGTGCTTAATATAGTAAAAGTGATGAATCTCATGTTCTTCCAACAATGTACAGAGGAGAGGTGGCATGGCTATTGCTAGTCACTAGACATTCACTAAAGTTTAATTCACTAGTTTATGGCTCTATATCTCCAGTATTACTGAAAGGCCATTTTTTTGACTTGGCTCAGATTGGTTATTCATCTGGACCTGAAATGCTGCATGAGGTTCTGGTTACCCATTTTGGAAATGCAGAGTAAGAAGAAAAGATAGGGGTGGATGAGAAGACTTGCTGCAGTGTAGGACTGTTCTTGTATGAAGCAACACAAATTAGATAAATGCCTTCAGCTTAAAGTTATTTTGGGTAGGGGAGTGGAAGAAATAGGAGAGTTCTACAGTATCTCAAATGGTACAGAGCAAATGAACCAGGAATGATAGTGTGAAACTTAATGACATCCAGAGAAATACCCAGGCAGCAAATTTCAGCAGAAGGAAGTACTTTGTCATGCAGTGCACTACTGAACTGTCCGAGTCATTGCCAGGATGCTGGGAGGTGGGCAAAAGTACAGCTGGATGTCAGTTAATGAAAGGAAGATCCATCAATAGCCGTTTAAGATCCAGATGCAATAGCTGGCTTTGGAAATATGTGCACTGCTTCTTACAATAAGCTGGGGAAAATATACTGAACACAGCGGCACTCTATACTTGTTCTCTTTCTGTTTTTCTCTCCTTAAGCTGCCAGTGCCAGCAGCTATTGGAGTCAGCCTGCTTGGATATACAGGTCTCTGTGACCCACTTAAACTGTTCATGTATTATGAATAAGCTGTAATACTGATAGCTGTTTAGCAGACTCATAATGAGTCACTTGCTGTGATCCTGAAGGTCATGAGTTGTCCAAGGACTGACTGTTTGGGAGGCAGATGCCTGCCTTAACCTTGCTGAGATCTTGCTGGTGTTTTCATCTCAGCTGGCAAGGGGAAACCTTTGTTCAGGCTTAATCATGGTGTCCGATGGCATAAGGTGGGGCCATCACTAGCACCAGCAGTGGGTGCTCTGAGGTCAGATGTTGCTTTATTTTTTATTCCTGCCTCTGTATATCCATCCTAGAACACATAGTAGAAAACAGAACGATTCCATCATGAAGATAGTCAGATGTTTTATGTCAACATATAAAAGAATTCCACTCTACTCGCCCCTAGCAAGTCAGTTTAACCCTAAGAAACAGTGCACACTTTGTAAAGCAGAGATTTCTCATTGGGAAATGTTGTTTCTGGCTTTCCCACATCAGCTGTGAAAACATACTTCCATCCAAGCTTTGCAAAATGATTCTTAGAAAGGCCTAGGACTGAATCCTTGGCATACAGAGCTTTGATATATTGAGAGTTAGGCTTAATGTTATGGAAGAGTGTCCTAGAAGAGCCTTTGCAGAAAAGTGCCAGGGAGGACCATCTCCCCTGGGCTTTGGAGTCTGTGTTCTGGAACAGCTGATGGCAGCTGATAATCTGTCAGTTTATGCTGTGGAGATGATCGACAGGCTTTTCCTGAATAGCATGATATAGATCAAATGAGCCTGAAAATATCAGCATCGGTGATAAGAAATAGTTATTCATTTTCAGAGTGCAAAGAGCCTTTTGGAAAAACTACCGCTCTTTCCTGGCCTGATGCTCGGGCTTTACAGCTAACCAAATCACTAAAATTTTGCAGACTAGAACTGCTGGTCTTTTTATGCCTACAAACAGCAGCAGTGGGAGCCATTTCTAGGTGGGTTTGATGAATGGCAAACTGCCAGGAGTGGCATCCATCTTGCTATCTCAGATAATGCCATGAGCAGCCTGAAAGCCATTTCTGACAGGAGAGCATCAAACCAGCTGTGCATTGTGCAGGGCTGACTGGAGAGCTTTTGCAGGAGCAGGACTAGAACCGCTGTGGCCAAGGGTGGATGGTAATGACTCTTCTGTGCCTGTGTTTCCAAAGTCCTCACAGATATCAGCCCTCTGTCTGGAAGCCTGGTGTTGGACCCATGGCATCAGCGATGCTCTGATCAAACTGGGGTTATGAGGACCTCGGACCTGTAGGTGTCACAGCCTGCCAGGCAGGGAAGATGGGCTCTTGTGCTGCAGTATTTGTGCTGGTGCCTGTCACTTGGCTGCAGTAACACTCCCAATGGTTTTGCCTGACCCAGTAGCTGGAGCCACGGCTCCCCTGCAGCCCAGATTGCTGTGGCACTGTGTCCTGGCCATGCAGGATGACTGGAGAGTAGTAAAAGTAAATGCAGGGGAAGGTGAAACAAAGAAGGTTGACTGCTATCCAGGCTGTGAACAAAGGCAGCTGGGTTTGTGGCACTAGTGGGATAATGCTCCCGTGACTGTCCCCTCTGCTAGCTGCAAGCATGTCCTCTCCCTCTTGGGGCTTGCTGGTTTTATATCCTGACTTGTTTAATATCCTGACTTTCGTATTTCCTAAGCATGACTTTATCTTTCTCATTTCTCCATCCTTAGGGGAACTTTGGCACAGATGTCAGCAGCCACCAAAACCCGCCAAAAGCTTTTGTGCAGTTGAAATGTGCTCTGTCCACGCTTGATCTTAAGGACTAAAGGGACTGTTTGAAATTCTGCACAAGGCTTCTCTGATTTTAACCTAGTTTCCACTTTGCTTAGTTTCCTTACCCTCTCTACAAGATTGCTGCACACAAACCAGAAGCCTAAAGGGAGCTTCTAAAGGTCTGCCAGCCCTCTGACGTGCAACAGTAGTCGTAAAATTTCTTAAGAGATGGTTTGCATTTCTCCAGATGGTATGTAAACAAAGGGCTGGTAATAAAACAGTGTGTATGGTCTTATTCAGATTTATATAAATCCTGAAACGATGTCTAAAAATAGTACCCTGTTTTGCATTCTTGAAAGCAGATTCACTGCATACCTATATCTACCATGAAGTGCTATGCTGGTAACAAACTGGACTTCTTGGGAGTTGTATGAAAAGTACAGAAAACCCATTTTAATTTTATTAGTCCTACAAAATACACATGGACAGTCGTGTTAAATATGATAACCCTTAGAATGGACTGCAGCCTTGGCACTAGTAGGAGCCGTTTGGTATGGGAAGTGGCCTGCAGGTGTCCATCAGAGAAGTGCAAGCACTGATTGCCTGCTCTGGTGGGATCTGGAGCAGAAAGGAGTGTGGGGGAGCTGGATGTAGATTTAGCTAGTGGTTTCAGTCCAGGAAGGAGTGAAAGAATAAAGGCAGGCAATTGCTGTGTATTCTGTATGTTATGTTAGGATTCACTAAGAGGAACCTTTTCTTTTAACCTTAAGGCTTGTGCTTATGATGCAAGTATATAAATAGATGGGGCTCAATCCTGTAAGGTGCCAGTGCTTAATGTAGAGCTTGTAATTAGTCTTAGTAGAGCTTGTAATTAGTCTTAGTAGTTTAAAGCACTTTAACTCTTTCCTCCCTTGTGTCTGCTTTTTTGCCATCTCTCTGAGCTGGTCTTGTAGTCCTGTTTTCAATAGTGGAAAGTCTGAGGTAATGTAACATTTGAGATATGGCTTTAACTTTAAAATGTTTTGTAGCCTTAAAGATTGATTAGGAGATTTTGGACTGTACTGTGCTGCCCATGAAAGTGTGTGGTTAATAGCACAATAGAACTTGAATCTGTAATGATATTAAATAAAGCATGTAGCAATATTAAATATATCCCGCAATGAGTTTTAAGAACAACTTAAATCCATGTGGAGTATGGATCTTTAAAGAACACTTAATCTTTGTGTCTTGCGTTTTGCATGCTCTCCAGGGATGGGAGAGCTGTCACTTCATTGTTGATACATAATACATCTGACATGTCTCCTGTATGTGTTGACTGCTCTAGTAATGATATTTTCAATAGGTTTGCTCCTTTACACCTAGTTGAAAATAGATGTGCTCATTTAGCTTTTTGAGAGGGAGCTTCAGAGGAGCTGAGGATGAGAAGGTGACTGCTATCAACATCAGCTTTCCTTGTCATGAGGCATTAGCCTCAGCCCTCCACAGACACAGACTAAATGATAACTCCTGTCAATGAGATCATCAACAGAATATTTTACAAGTATTTTAATATGCCTGAATAGCAGCTCATACAGCAGCTCAGTGGTATGTGTCCTGTGAGCCATGGCCAGAGCCCTGAATGGCAAGTAAAGGCTCAGTGCCTCTGAAAGTCAGGCTCTTTCCTCCTGAGCCTATGCATGATTTAGGAGCCCAACCCAGCTGTAGGCGCTCACACTGAGAAGTTTGGGTTTCTGTTTCTAAACTCGTACTAAAAATCTGAGCTTCCTATACACTAGGAGTGGCATTTACATTTTCATAAAAAGTGCTTGTCCCCCCTTCCCCTGCTTTTGCTGCTGTAAGAAAGCTAAGCATGAGGCAGAGAAGTATGCCATCACAGGCTGGAGGTGGGAAAGGTGTATTTGAAAGTGTCTTTACTGCTGCTTGTATTAACACAGTCTGTAGAAAGCTGTGTTTCCAGTGAGTAACTAGAAGAACATCTGAATATCTCCCCTCTTGAAAGGAGCCACGGCTTTCTATAGTGTCTGTCGTGGTCCTTACTTCATGCCAGAGGCATGGACATACTTCCAGGCTCTCCTATGAGCTGAAACCTGGGATGAAGAGAGGGGATTTGTCTGAGTGCATCTGTATGTGACCCAAATTCTGAATTTCAAGCAAGGCTTTTTCCCAAACTGATCTGTCAGTGGGAGTTATACTGGTCCAGCATTGTCACCTAGAAAAATGCTCTCTGATGTACAGGTGTGAGCTGTAACAGCCTACAAGTGTCTGAAGTATTTACTGTGAGACATCAGTCACACTGAGAAATGGCCTTGTCCAGCTGTAGTGCAGGTTTGTGTGGTAGTTCAATAGAATAGACCAGAAAAATATGGAAATTCCAGCTTCCTCAGCTCATCATGAGTTGCCCTTTGAGGAACATGCATGAAAGATCTGTAGGTCTTGCCTGAGGCTCCTCTGCAGAGTTTTCCTCAGCTAGGTCATCTTGATTGAAATGCTTACTGGAAGTACCCCAGGACTCGTGGAAAACCTAATTCAGTGTACTTGGAAGGTCAGTCGTTTGTTCTTTCCATAGCACTTGCTTCTCTGGAGCAAACTGCTGTGCCACCCTACTGTGGTGGTGTCTTACCAAACTGTTTTCTGGGAAGCAAATTTTTTGGTCATACCTTCAGCACTGAAGTTTCCAAATTCAGTTAGTCTCAGTGGAAGCAGTCTTTGAGCATGGAAGCCAACCAGACACCCACAGCAGCAGAAAGAAGAGCTATTTTAAAATTCTAAAAATTAAAAAGTGTTTTTTTCACTTGCATTCCTGGGTCTTGGCCTGAACAAGGAGTGAAGGTGCCAAAATACTGCGAGAGTGTCTGTTGTTGCAGTATGTCTGGCCGAACCAGAAGCAGGAAATACTTGTGAGAGCCTGTCTCATCAGATTGCCAGCCAGCTCTGAGCCTTGCTGGTTGTGAGTGTGAACTGGAAATGTGGTTGCAGGAGAAATATTTGAAGGTGAGTAAAATGGTTCATTAGAAGTGATAGCAGAGGTATAGTGGTGGTTTTCTGTTTCAACATAAAAGCAAGAAGTGAATACATGAAGCAAACTTGCATCACTCTTCTTCTTCCAGTGGAGGAGGAAATAGGGAAAACTCCCTGTATGGGTTGAATGCTTGTCTGCCAGAACTGGTCTGCCCCTCTGTGCTCTGCCTTTGGGTCTCCCTCTGGCTTCATGGGGGCCAAATCCAGCCCCCTGGCTCATAACTTTCTTAAAACTTGTAGGTCAGGAATTTTTTCTTGCCCTAAGGTAGACTGCTCTAAAACTTTCCATGTTGTGTGCAGAGCTGCCTTGGCAGGAGCAGGGATGCAGGCACTGCAGCAAGAGCCCCCAGTGTTTAACCCCCCTGGCCAGTAGACTTATTCCACCTTGGCTCCATTTCAAAACTATTTAAAAGACCATAGCCAGACTATGCTGCCGTTCTCAGCGTTATTGCTCCTGGTGGAACTGTAACAGTGGGAGACTTTAAAGGAAAAGGACATAATGGAAACTGATTAGAAAAGTGGAGAAAGTCTTGGGGTACAATGAAGCATTGCCTGAAGAAAGGCAGGGGGGTGAGTAAGGTGAGCCCTTAAAAGGCATGTATTCGATCACAGCAGGGCAGGAAATAGCTTTAGGAGAATTTTTTCTTTGGTCCATTCATAACCTGGTTTGTACCTCATTAACTTTCTGTTAGTGCTTTTTACTTCTGAAATCCAGGGTAGCTTATTTCCACTGAAGTCGATGTGAAGAGTCATTCAGCACTGAGTGCATGAATCCTTTTGTGCAGATTAAACAAGAGAAGCTCCAAGGGTTGCTTGCATCCTAAAGGGATGAGAAGCACATTGAGGATATGCTGATGTGTGCTTTATTTACTCGTTTTCCATGGAGCTACAATAATCTTTGCAGAGCTGCCTTTTCCAGGGTGCTTGTACCATTTTTTCTGTAATATGCTGGATGTGCAAATGATAACCCCTGTGTTGCACTCTTGCCTGTGGTTGCATTAAGCATGTTAGATTCTTAGAAGCTCCTGGTTTATGAAGGAATTGCCATAAAAGCTGCATGGCTCAATAGTCTGTGCTCAATAGTCTGCGAGATCTTTAACCCTTTCAGCCATTCTCCGCTTTCCTAACAAATGCTGGTTTTGTGAACTGTTGTTCTGCAGTGCTGAAATTGGATTCCAGGTAGTTAAAACTGTGCTTCATTATATCCTTTAGGAAAGACAGCTGGGGTTTTGTCTTGCTGATGAAGCCTAATTTGAATGACTTTCCTCATCAAGCCCATTTAATTAAAGATTCATTACATTCTGTGTAGTGTAACAGTGAAACAGAGAAGTGTCCTCTGGGCTGCCAGCTGCTGAAAGGGAGGAATTAGCTATGGTAGATAAGAAGTTGTAGGGTTAAAATGCAGTGAGCAAGATGTGGGTTTGATACTGGGGGAGAATGGGAGGAATAGTGAAGTGTGACCATGTGTGTCTGAGGGCTTTTCAGCTCTGGAGAGAGGATTAGGTGTGCATCTGTGAGATGCACTTATTCTGCCTGTGTGTAAAGGGTAGACCTCTTGCTGTCAGCTGCTTTCGAAGAAGGTTTGTTGTAGACAAAAGGAAGTAGGTGGATGCTTGCAGGCTTTTGCAAAGCTTGTATTGTTTGCGACCCAAAAGATGTAGAATGGAAATCCATAAAATGATGGCACTGAGTTTGAGACAAGAGCACTGGTTGTACACCAACTGCTTGTCTTAGTTTTTGTCCCTGTGTCACAACTATGTGTGTGTATTGGGAGAGGAGTGATTTATCAAGTAGCTATTCAGCAACAAACACTTCCAAAGACACTAGAACCCTTTTGTTCCAGGGTCCTTGGTGGCAGTTGGCTCTTCACTAGATAAATGCTTCATATAATTCCCCCAAATGGTGCAGCGATGAACAGTTATGTGTTGTGTTTGGGAGAGTTAGGGATTTATTTTTTTTCTTTGCTTGAAATGGGAGAAGATTTGATGGGCCTTATTTGTGTTTGAAAAGGGGAACAACTTCCTTGGAGAAGAGCATTTCAGTATAAATCTCATGAGCCTGGAAAGAATTCAAGGCTATGATTAAAAAGCTTGTTTGTACTCTCTCTGAAGTGCCTGTTGATTTTGTTTGCTCTCATCAAGAGGGAAAATCTTAAACGAACAAATAAACCATCGGAAAGCCTACTATTGCTGGTCAGAGCCGCCATTCTGCAAGGAACCTACTGAAAACCAACACATTTCTCCTGGTCTCAGCTCTTCCTGTCTGTTAAGGTTTGCTTTTTGCTTAATTGAGTAGCGTTCCATATTCAGCCCAGCAAAACAGTGGGCACAAGTTCTTCTCTAACATGAGATTTGTGGCTCTCACTTGGTTCCTTAGCATTTGAAGGCGTTTCAGTTCTCTGCCCACTGGAGCCACTGGTTGCTGGCCAGACTTCCCCTTGCCAGCTCTGCCTGAGCAGAGCTGTGCACCTGTAGCTTCCTTTGGCCAAGCCATCTGAGCAGGGATGCACCATTTTCTAGCTATCCACAGCAAATAATGAACCTCCTGAGCTGCAGAGCTGAGAAGGAGTCATTAATTTCTCTAAGAGCGCTTGAAAGCTGTTGTTTTATGTGCCAAGTGTTTGTTGATGTGACACTAGAGTTCAGCTGCAATTGGGAATGGAGAGATGTAATTACATGTTCTCTAATCTGAGCCTTCCACAGGTGGTTCTGTCAGAGCTCCTCTCTTCTCACTGTTTTCCCATTTCTGGGAGTTGTGCCTGCAGATGCGATTGATTAGGTTGATTTGTCTATTTTTGCAGTTAATTCAGAGGGGTCTCAACTCACTGTAGCCTTCATGGGTTCTTGAACAACAGGCCTTTGCGTCATGCCCCTCTGCTCTACACCCAAACGTATTCACAAACCTGAGTACTACAGGGCCCATCCCTGCTGTTACATTAGCAAATTTTCTTAGAAATAATCACATGGAGTGGTGAGCTCAGCAAGTGCTGAGCTCCTGCGTTCTGCTAGGTCCAAGTCCCCTTTGCAGGAGAGAACTTGATGCACCAGGCTCAAAATGTATAAATCCTCTGTGCAGTACATGGAAGTAGAGATGTATGTGAGGTCTGGGTTTGCTTCCTGTTGGATCCAAGGTCTAGAGCACCTGTGTTGTACCCAGTTGCTCTGGCTGAGCTGAGGCTTAGCACAGGTTCTTCAGGGGCCTTAGGACCTTTTGGAAACTGGTGGGTGAGAGTGTGCAGGAAGCTCCATGTTAGTTTTAGTGGTATAGCAGTCAGTATGTGGGATCTGATTTGATGTTGGACCAACCCCCAGTAACTCAGATTAGAGGGCAGAGCATGATTTTATCCAAACATAGCAACATTGTTTTTTTCAAGGAAAAGTCATGTAGCATTGCATAACCAATACTGAAGATACCGTGTTGGAAAGCTTAATCCATCATGCATTTTTTAATGAGATCTTCTTAATTTTCTTTTTAATCAGATACATGGAGACTACTACTGTCTCAGGTACAAGTGCTGCTCCATGGCAGAGTGGTCAAGTTGAAAATTAGGTATCTAAAGCTTTTCAGGGATGTGAACTTAGAGATTTCAGTAAGAGACAAAGGAAACACAGAAACAGTGTTTTTCTCTTGGAGGCTCTGACACGGTACAATAAGAGCGTCATGTGGAGCATCTCTGGTAGCACAGGATTGTGTCAGTTCTGCTCTGTCCTGGGTAGTTTCTTACAGGCTGTCTGTGTGCGATGGGAAGCTGCTGTTCCAGGTAACATTGAAAATGATGTGAGAGCTCTCCTAGCTTGCAAAGGTTCACTGAGAATTTCCATTCCCAGCTGAAAGGATCTCGTACGTGTGTCTATGGAGATGTGCATATATGTACATAGTGTTTGTATATGTGTGGTTACTTGTTCATTGTGAATGATACTGCAGGGGTTTTTTTACTGCTGAAAACTGCTCTTACGTGGTAGCGTCTGCTGAGAGTTGTCTGTCTATGAGAAAGACTTTTGGTCTTGGTCTTAGGCAGGTCTTAAACCTGGGACCCAGAGGTAGGAAAAGGAGTGTGCTAAATGATGACCCTAGCTAATTCTCAGAAGTAGTATGGTGTTCTTGCTGCCCACCTTTCTCTTTCATCCTTCTCCCTGACTTTATTCCAGGACATCTTGTGGAAAAAGGAAAAGTCATTTCCGTTAGAACTGGCTGCTTTTCTTCTTTCCATAGATGTTTTTTCACCCCTCTACTCTCAAGTTAAATTGGAAAACAAAGTATGCAGTATTTCTGCTGCAGAGTTAAATATTGATGAAGATTAAGATGCATTAGAAGACCGAGGAAATTCATGGGACAGGAATAAAAATAAACAAAACCAGAAAATTAAAAAAATGTTCAAGTGTATGAATAGGTCTTTATCTTTCCAGCTTCCTGCATGACTTCCAATAAAATGTTTCAGCATCTTGATGCAAACGTTCCAGCTTCACTGAGCTGGGGACAAGAAAGTGCTGTACAGTAACAGTTATGGGGGGAAAATGTTCTGTGCTGTGTTGGTCTTGGACTTCCTCAGAATATTTTTTGTTCCAGATGTTAAACTGCTATTTTTTTCAGAAGCCTTGTTAAGTTGCCAGAACATTAGATTTTTTTGAAGGATTTTCCGAACCCCAGCTGATTATCACAACACACAAGAATCTAAACTTGGGCTTGGCTTTGCTGTGCTGCAGCAGCTGCAGAAAATCTGTGCGAAGGCGCAGGTTTACAGCGCCACCATTGAATGCCCTTTTAGGGTAAAACAGGGAGTGAGGGAATTCTGCTCTGCTGCCTCGTACAACACGCAGCATTTACGTCAGCCATTGAGTAACATCGAGTTCTCCCAAGCACAAATACCCTCACGCACACACTGTGGCCAAGGTGGTAGCAGAGCTCCCAAAAGAGATGCAGCAGAGCAGTTTGGGGATGGAAAAAATTATATCCCATCTGCCTCCATGCAGGCAAAGGATGCCTTCTCAGAACAGAGTCCCCGGTGTATTCTCTTTCTTGATAAAAGAGCACTTTTTTCAGCTGATGGTAGTACATGGTACAGATGGCATGTTGCTGCTCGATTGACATAAAAATTCCAGATCCCCCTCTTACCTGTGACTCCCTCCCTGACCAAGGCACCTGTGCCCCAGCTCCCAGTGGCCCTGTTGCTCACATTCTTTTCAGCCCTTTGATCTAGTCCTTATGGAAATAGCCGGAAAATTCTCCTAAGTTCTATTTTGTCTCTTGAGTGTTGTCAATAGGAAACTGCTCTTTACAAAACCAATAAATGTATAACACCTTCTACTTTGTACCTGATTCTCTCTTTACCTGCCTAATTTTTGTCTTTATGCATTTACAGAAACTCTCAGCTATGGTATTTCTGCACTTAATGCATCTTCCTGACACTGGCAGTACCTGCCTGCTGCCTTCATTTTGCTTTGAAGGTTGTCCACCCATCTGAGTGGAAACCTGTGACTATCCTAGTATTAAAGACAGCGTGGAGCTCAATGTGTTCAAATTCCTTTCCCTAACCACAATCCTCTTTTTAGAGGTGAATTCTGCCAACCAACTCGGGCGACCCACTCTCCTGTGCCAAAGAAAGCTACTTATTTAGCCAAGCATATCTGCTGTACCTGGAAAGGGCCATTTGAAGATGCCGGAACAAGGTTCCTGCCTGCATTGGGACAGGCTACTGGTGGCTGACAGGGCACATTGCTGAAATGGTAAACAGATTTAGCACACTGCAGTTTTTCATTGTCTTGGGTCTGTACCCAGTCTGTGAGGAACATGGCATTCTTTCCTGGGAGTGATGTGGGGTCAGAGCACTTGTGTGGTGTCTGGATGGAGGTAAGGGTGGGTCTCCCAATGAATGCCACCAAGTTGCCCCCTCCCTCAAGAGGGACCTGGAGACCAAGGCCTACTGAAAAAATGACAAAGGAAGGTGGCTGTGTTTTTAAATGGGTCTGCATTTTTAAATGGGGATTTATTCAGTTGGGTGCAAAGTGAGTAGCAGCTTGAGGCAGCTAGAGTAGAAAGGACAACAGTGTCAGCTCTCTTCTGCTGCCAATACTGATGTCACAGGGAAGGGATGATGAAAAACAGAGTCCTAAACATGAGATATGAGCAGATGCAATGGATAAATCACCATAAAATAGAGTGAAAAACTTCTCAGATCTCTGGAGCTGAAGTTTGTGCCAGAGATCCAAAGGACCCTTTGCTGTAATGGCATTAAGATGAGGCTGGGATGCTGGGGGAAGGCTGTCCCCATCTCCTGAGACCAGACCCTGTTACTCACAAGTATTTTCACTCTTGTGTCCAGTGTGCCACAGGAAAAGCTCTGGTCATGATTTGTGGTTGTAGCTGAAAGGGAAGAGTCTGCGACTTATCCTCTGTCACTCTGTCCTTGCTATGTGGGCCTAATCCCAACAGTGCTTTTCCAGTTTTGCTTATTTGTTTCAATAGTATTTCATAAAGGATTTGATCAGCTCTGGTTTGTGTAAGAAGATAGCCATGTGGAGAGCTTAGAGGAAACTCTTTCAACACAAAATCTGAAGCTGGGAGTGAAAACTGGTCAATGAAGGCAGAACTTTGGCTGTAGAAGTACAAACAATCTTTTCTCTGCTGTGGTCCTCAACTGGACTTTGAAGGGTGATAAAGAGAGTATAGCAGTGAGTTAGGATGGATATTTATGTTTTATCAAGCTCCTTCCGGCCATTCCCCTCTGACTCATGGATTGCACAGAGATTTCTAAATACTTTACACGCCAGTGGGTGCTGCAGTAGTAGGCGTGAGATTAAGCCCATTTTTAAATCAATGTGACTCTGGATAGAACCACCCCCATTATCATTCTCCAGACTCCTCCTTTTCCCATTTCAGAGCAACGGAAACAGAAGTCATCCCTTATTTACACAAACTGATGGATTTGAACAGTTTCCTGTGAAAGGTACAATTATCCTAACTAAGTGAAAACAACTACCAAAAGTCTCAGTTATCTTAAAATTGAGATATTGCAGTTCACTTGTATTTCCAGACTCGGGCAAACTGCTGGAATGTATGCAGTTTAACTTTCCTCTATGATATAATAGTTTAAAAGAGATCAGGGTACATTTTACCATAGTGTCTAGCAATGTGAGTTTATTCAGACTTTTGGCAAGCAGTTCTGCACACACTTCCTAAAACTGTGAATCATCCATTGTTGGCTGATTGCACTCTAGTTGCTAAGAGATTTGTCAAGTGCATACTGAGGCTTAATTCTACATTTGCTCTAAGAAGGGCTAAATGTATTAAATTGGAACATGTCACATCCTTCCTAAACAAGTAATTAAGGCACTGCTATGAGCCTGTCTGATGGAGAGAAGGGAAGGAGCTGGGAACAGCTGGACGATTTAACTTGTGTCGAGGTTGGTCTCTTCTGTCTGGGAACACTAGACTTATTGCATATTGGATTTTCACAACCTGATGCATAGTGGAAATAGAAAGGGGAGGGAGACATTAAAAAAATACAATTTGCAAAAGAACTTGTTTTTCAGTGTCCTTATGTAAACCTCTTAAAATGATCTAATACTTTTCACAAAGTGTAATTTTTAGTAATGGAAAGACAATCCGTCAGTGTTTCCCAAGCTGCGTTGCCCCTCGCCCCCTCCCAAATGAACTCTGCCATTCACATTGCTCCTCCCCAGTCATCCTGTCGCTTGGATGTGCTGCAATACGTATTGCAGATGCTGTGTGCTTTCATTCAAGATTGTACTTTAATGTTTCTGTTTGCTGAGTACACCAGCAGAAGTGGCAAGTAAGTGGTACTGTAAGATATCTTTAACTACCTTGTTTGTCCTAAATAGCCTCAAGCTTTTCCAGGAAGGCCTTTGACTATCCACAGAGAGAAAATTGATCCATTTGTTAGTAGTAAACAGAATACGTCATCTGTTTCTATGAGTGTACTGCCTGCATAGGGAAGTGTGGCAGCAATTAGAAAGAAAAAAAAAAAAAGAAAGAGAAAATGAAAAATGTTCTTTAGTCAGGATTTTTAGACTCATCTGTTCCGAAAATTACATCATTTGCACTGACATTAGCCACTGTCCAAAAAGTGCCTTAGTTTCTCACCAGGCTTTGTGTCTTCTACCCGTTCACTGAACAAGAAGGAAAAGTCCTGAAGTTGTGATTTGTCTGGCTGCATTTTCTGGTGCCCAGACTAGCAGTGGGTTCCTGGGCTCAGCCTTTCATGTCTTGTCTTCCAGATCCATGCTGTCATATTGGGGTTGGGCTGCTCACTGCTGAGCCATGGCTGCCCTCTGCTTGGGCTGCAAAGAAGGGAAAGAGTTAAATACAGTCCTTTCTTAGTTACCTAAATGATAAATTATCTTCCTTTTTTAAATAAAAACACTATCCCTGCATCAATGGTTTGGTTATACAGCGCTTCTAGATGCTGTATTTTGTCAGAGGTTGCTACTGAATTTCTCTTCTTGTGTAGGTCTTTGCAGGCATGATTGAAGGCCTTTATAATCCTTTCTTTGATCACCGAAACAGATTGAGCTCTATGAATGCTGCTTTGATTGGGCTTTTGGAAATGATGCATTCTTTTTGGTGGCTCCTCTCCAAGCTGCTTGTTACTGTTGGATGTTCTCTGTGCGGTGGATGTGGTTCTAGAGATCAGCTATGGCAATGGCCTGCATCAGGGTGGTGGATCTCTCTGTCCCTACGGTGTTGCCCTGATTGTCTGCCCGAAGGGGTCTCTTCAGTTGCGGGTTTGTGGTTAGAGCCCACGTGCAGATGATGGTCCTCTCTGGTGGCTTGGCTTACAAAACCGAACAGATGGCCCATCCCCTGACTGTGGCTTGAGGTCTTCGTGCCAGCCAGGCAGCCTTCCCATTGGCCATATGGCAGGGTGGGTTGGTCACTTGTACCTCTTGTGCTGTCCCTGCCCGTGATCTGGTTTGCTCAGGGTTTAACACTCCTTTGGTCACTGGCCAGTGATGATTGTGTGCCCTCAGGCTATTTGTGTGAAACTTGAGTGACCTTGCACTGTTGAGTTTCTGTTTGAAGTGCACCTATTCAGCAGCTGAGATGTGAAAACATTCTGTTTGCGTACCAGCAGCTGTAGCCACTTGTGTACAGCTTAACCTGGTGCATCGGTGCTGTCGCTGCTATTGACCAGTTACTCTTACATCCAAAGCTGTTATAAACTAGATGAGACTGACCTGCTGTAAACACATGATGATTGGTAATAATAATTTTATTCTTTGGTTTGTTATTACTCCCTTATCAGTCGTTTTGCAGATTTTTCTAGCGTGCACATTCGGCTATAAGGATGGTGGACACTAAAGAGCTCCTCCTTAGGTAGAAATCATCCTAACCTGCTGTTTTAAAAGTGCTTGTTAATAACTGCTGTGTAATGTCTTCCTGTGTTATGGATGAGATGAAAATTACTCTTTGTAATACAATCTGGATATTTAACTGGCTTTTTCCCTATGCAGAGCAGAAATATTTGTTTGGTATTTTTACCTTTTTGGTGTGAAAATGTCACCCTTTCCAGGTAGTTATGAATGGGCACCATTGTGGCTATTCCTGTTGTTCCTAAGGTAGGGAAGTGAAGGAGGAAAAAGCCAGTTCTGGTGCACCTTGATTCTGATATCTCGAGATTTTTCCCAGATCCTTTTGCTTTTATAAATTCTCTTAATTTCTGTTGCACTGCACTGAAACTTGCTATAATGGTTTTGGCTTTTATATGTGATTTAATTTCCTCACTACACAAATTAACTTAGACGTTATCTCTGATCCTTCATCTAATACAGCATTCTTTTTCAAATGTGAGAGTGGGCTTTCTGCACATTTAATGACATTTTCTTAAAAGTGCTCCTAGGCATCACTTATTTTTAGCATGCAAATTAGCTGCTTAGTGATTCAACTGTTTCAGCTTTGTGAAAATAAGACTTTTGGAAATTATTTGGTATGTGTACTATGTAACTGCTTTTACTTATTAGGAATATCCATTTTGTCTATGAAATCTGTCACTTGTTAGGTGGATTTTTGCTTCATCGCTTTGTCTGCAACTGAAAGAGCATGGAGTATCATCTGTATTCTGAACAAATCATCATGCCTTTATAAATTAATATCCTCTAACCATGCATTAGGTTTTTCAGGAGAGTCATCTTTCTGGTCATTGTAACAAGTGGTCTCTGAGGAAGAAACTGTATTTCTTTCGTGAGAGCCAAGTATTGAGTATTGAGAAGACTTGATGTGTTGCAGTATGTTGGAGACTTTTGCTCCTATGTTTGCTTTTTTTTTTCAACCTGTTACCTGCTGAAGTGAGAGATGAAAGTGAAATAGACCAAACAAAACATATTCCTTTCGCAGACTATTTTTTTCTGTTGTGTAACTACAGTTGCAGCGTTCTTTCATCAGGCAAAACAGGTAGGAAAACAGGACTTCTATATTGCCCCTTGAGCACTTACTACTTGTAGGACATGAAAAGCATTCAACAGTAGGTAGAGACAAGTTTTACAAAGAATATAGCAGTCATTATTTTCCCAGGTTTCCACTTAATTGCTTGACCCCCAGACTTGTAAGTGTGCCCAGTGTGGAGTTACACCAGTCAGCAGAACACCCTTCTTACTGAAGATGCTGAAAAAATTTGATGTACAGTATATCTTTGTCTCTGGTCTTCTGAAATGTAACCCAGTGAATGTGAGGAGTGAATGAGGAACTCCTGAGCTATCTTCCTTACTTGGGGCTACATAAATAGCAAAATTTAAAGCATATTTGTTTTTCTTCAGGATTCTTGCAGGAGATGCACTCAGGGCTCAGTGCTGCAGTCAGAGGTGATTGTTGTGCACAGATCAGGTGCTAATGGTAATTTCCCTCACACTTGATGGTGCAGCCGTCATTTCCCTCCTCGAAGGCTGGATGACAGGGCATGTGCACAGATGAGCCCTTTTGGTGGAGGGCTGGAGCTTGCCTGGCTGTGGCTGTGATCCTCAGGAGGCTCAGCCACCTTATGCAGCAGTAATAATCTCCCCAGCGGGTCTGGAGCCCCCAGCAGCCAATACCAGAAACAGCTGCCAAGGAAATACGGATTCAGCTCCTCAATGGCAGGAGTGCATTCAGTGGTTTTCATTTAACTTTTTCATGACCGACTGTCACTCCAGCCCCAAGCTCACCTTTTGTTTGCATCAGGTCCTGTAGGTACCTGCAGGCTCTGGCATTGCCTTTGTCTGAAAATGCTGCAGTTACAAGCTGTCAGGTTACTTCCACACCTCTGGTGTTGATAGCACCCGGTGAGGTAATAGTTTCCATTTGGTTACAAATATATAAATTTCAGTCTTTCCCTTTATTTTTGTATGGTGGTGAAGTTATGTAGGACTGTGCGGAGAAAGGAAAAGCCATTAGACTGACTATAAAGTAATACTGGAGTCTGATGTATCATCAACTCTTGGCTGCTACTCCAGCAGATGTGCTCTCTATTCCCACGTGAGTCTGGAAATGGGCTGATATTGCCTTCTGTCTGTCAGTCATGCCACTGCTGTTTGCTCTGTGCAGGGGTAGGTTTGGGGCAGGTTCCAGGAGGTAGGTATGGCTCCAAACATTGGAAGTGTTGGGAAGCTTATGGTATCACCATGTCCCCCAAAGCAGTCCCTTGTGCATGTGGAACTGGCAGCAGGCAGGAGGGAAGAGCTTGGATGGTGCAGTATGTAACCCCTTGGATGAATTGCTGCTGCTCAGGGAAGGGCGCTGGCCTGGGTGCAGTGAGACATCGACATGTGCTACCTCTGATAGAGGAGATGTAATTAGGAAATGTAGGTCATCAAATTCAATTAGCCCAGTGCAGTTTGCCTGGGAAGAGTTCTTACTAGATTTGCTTCCTCCTCAGGGTAGCTCTTGTTAAAGAATACTCTAAGTGAAGTCCTTGTTTCTAAGATGCATTTAAAAGCCTGCAGAGAGATATTTCCCTTCCCGAAGTAAATGTCTGCAAGACTAAGTAGTAAGACACTGAAGAAGCTGCGTCCACAGTTCCCCACAGGTGGGATTGGTGAGTGAGCGAAGGAGAAAGGGCTGTTTGCAAAGGCACACCTTGTTAAAAGAGCACAATTGAGTTTGGAGTCTTACATCTAAAGTGTCTTTTGACTAGAAGAGCTTTATTAAAGTAGATTCTTTGAACACTTTTTACTTACCTGTTATTTTGCTTTTCTTCATTTTTAACTCTTGTTCCTGTGCATTACAAGCTTCCCTTTCTTTAAATGCATTTGTATTTTATGCATGGACAAGCAGAAGATGTTTATACAGTAGCAAAGATTAACTGAGTTACAGACAAGGAATTTTATTTTATTTTTTTTTGTGTAACACTGCTCCCACCCCTGATTTCACTGCACTTCTTGGCTGAATGTAATTTTTAGCTGTAATGATCTCAGGATACGTAAAAGTGTACAGCAGCTTGTTTGGCAGGTAAAGGAGAAACCAATGAACCACATTGCACCTGTTAGTGGTTTTGAAGTGCTTTTCTTACAGGCAAGCAAACATTTGCATTTCTGCATTTATTGTATAAAATGTTAAGGGACCTTTTGTTTGGGGGGATTTCATCCTCTTCTGCCTGCCTAGAGCTCAGGTTGTGTTCAGGTTTGACCCACCTAATTCCCACCTGCAACAAAATGCCCTCCTGGCAAATCTGTGTGGAATTGTGTTGATGCTTGCACCTGCAACCATGGCCTCTGAGATCTGAAATAACACTGACTTGAACTTAGAATAATCACCCAAGTGATTTCTGTTTAGAAAAGAAAAAAGGTATAGTATTCTAATGAAGGTTTTGCTTTTAGGTTCGATCAGTACTCATCCATTGTCTAGTATTGCAAATATGTGCTGCATCTTTAAAAACTGTTTAAAATTCTCTACCCGTTTGCCTGTATTGCAGAAGTTGTTTCAGCAAATTATGTAAATGTCAGTGCACTGAAACTCTTGTAGACTTAAAGGTATTTAAATACATGGAGGCCTTAAAGGAGTTCCTTTGGCTTGTACTTCATTAATATTTGTTGCATACATCAGGGCTATGTAGATCAGAGTTTGTATGTGTGGCTGCGTTTGGGTGAAAAATATCACTGTATGAAGGGCAGGTGGCTATTTCTTTTTTCCAAGCATTTAGATGATTGTCATAAACAAGAAATGCACAAATCTTCAGGGCTTTTGCTGATGTATCACTTATATCCAAAGTAGTGCTCAATCACAGGGTAGGCAGGTGCCTTTTGCGGTGGTTTTGGTGGTGAGGTTTTGGAGTGGCTTTGGGAAGGCTCCTGTGCTCCCTCCTCAGGGCTGAGCACATGGTTCAGCATCTGGTAGGTAGTTGTCCTCTTGGGCAGGAAGTCTGAATGTTGTCACATAGGAGATATAATTGCCACAAACTCCCTGTTCTGTAACTCTCCGATCTTGTAATTTTACTGAGCAACAGTGTCCCAAGTCCCCTGAGACATTAGGCAGGGAAGGATGGGCGGCAAGGTTTGAGCAGGCTGGTTAAAACTAGGAGCTCTGTTTTGTTAGTACTGTGTTAATGTAATTAACATGCACATTGCAGTGAGGGTAGTCTTCATACAGCTGTTCATGTTCTAAATTAATTACTGTAGTTTTATGGCTTAAAAACACAAAGGGTGAGAAGAGAGCGTGTACTACATTCCTTCTGTCACAAGAGGCACAGAAGGGTGAGTGATGTCCTGGCAAAGCAGCCCGAGAGGTGACATTGTCCCTCTCTGTATTTGCAGGGTTCATAGCAAGTGTCTGGGGGATAGAGGATCTTCTCAGCCCACTGCCGTAGACTGGGCTGAATGGGTTGTGAGCCTGCAAGGAAAGGCAGGGCAAGGCATCGACAGAAGTTTTTACCTCCTAAATGAGTGGTTATAGCGAGGCTGTACCAACTGCAGCCTCATGTATCTTGCATGTGCTCTTCACATTTTACTGCTTGCTGCTTTATTCTGGTTCCCTCCTTATGAGTGTAAGCCTCAAATGGGAATTCAGTGCTGAAGCAGGATTTTGAAAACTCGCTTTTTCTTCACCTTTGTCAGTTTGAGTTCAAGGAACAGTAGCCAGAGATGGACAATTGATTATGCTTGCTGCGTATTTTTCTTTAAGAATTTACTAAAAGTTTTCACTACAGTATTGGACTGCTAAAGGTTATTTTCAGGGTGAAATGTTCCACCTAGTGCTGTGATGGCCAATTTAGGCTTTAGATGACTCCCAGTTTGCTTATTTATATTGAGATGTATTTTTTACTATTTAAAACTGTTGGTGTGTCTTCAAGGATTTAACTCCATTTCATGTTTACCAAGCAAACTTCCATAATTCTGCTGGAATGACACTTTTCTTGCCTGGCGTGGAAACCTTACTAGAAATAGCTGGGAGATGGAAAATTCATATTTTCTGCCATTGTTGTTGTTATATATGTATAGACACTTCAGGGCACTCTTGCAAGATGTGTTAGCATAGCGAAAATATGACACACAAGTCAACTTCTCTGAAAGCGTGAATGAAACCTATTATTAGAGGGAAAAAATGCTGGGTTAATATAACCTCTGCCCGTGGACCCTTGCTATAAAATAATATCGGAACAACCGGATGCTCCTCAGTGAAAGGCCAGTTATTGAGTGAATTTAATGTGAAAAGTATTCTTTGCTGCCTTTGACAATGGTCATTGATCCTCAAGCTGGACTGGCTCTGGAGAGCTCTGGGCAAGTACCTGCTGGAGCAATTGCTTCTCCTCCCTGCCCATCCTCAGTATGTGGCAGTGAAGACCTGGTGGTGGCCACTGGCTCTTGTCTGCGGCTCCCCACCAGAGAGACTCAATGGGACCAAATCTTCCCGATGATGATCCTCGGCCATTTGTGCAGCTGAAATCTGCAGGTTGGTTCAGAAAGGTGCTGGGAAGAATCAGAGCTGGATGGTGATGATGCTTCCCTGCTGGGATGGAGCTGGGTGGGAGCTGCTTTTTAGTAGTATCTGGTTAGTTAATCTAAAATTAAAACTTCTCAATACCCTCTGAGGAGGACATTGCATTTCAGTGTTAGAAATTACAAAACTTGGAGCCCTCTGGCACAAGGACATACACACACAGCAAGATCAGGAGGCAACAGCAGACGTGCCAGCAGCTTGGCAATTAACTGCAAGGAATCTAACAAAATCCATTTTAATGCAAAACAAATACTCTTGAAGTTTTTTTTCCAGAAGTTTTTTATACTTGGTTGATAAGACTAAGATTTAGTGAAGGGCAGAGGGAATGAATGAACTACTAACACAAATGAAAGTTCACACCAGACCAAGCTTGGCTGAGCGCTAGGGAAGCCAGGATGTGCTTATACCATTTACCACTGTGTTCAAATTGTGATCACGTTGTTCAGGAAGCTACAAAACCCCAAATACCCCAGTTGAGGGTATTTAATTATTTTTCATTTTTTCATTTGAAAAGAATTCCCTACCTTAAAATAAGCAGAGTATCCTTGCCAAAGATCTTTCAGCCTCTTTAGAAAAGGGCATTTAGATTACCGGGGACAAAGTGAGTATCTTGAATGCTCTGTGTCAAAGCACAAACAAACGGCACAGAAACAGTAGTACAGTACAGAGTGAAACCTGACAACTTGGTGTTAAAGGAAAGGAATGCTACTGTATGGTTCGATTGTGATCAACTTATCTTCAAGTGGGTTTATTAGCAATTTAATGGAATATTGGTTATTCAAGAGCCATAATAGCCCTGGTTGAAATGTCCCTTCTGCGCAGCTTTCCCATACCCTGTGGAATGAGCAGAATGTGACAGTTGAGCTTTCAACAGGCTTCATGAATTTTAAATACTTTTCAGCTGTAAAATGGGGCACATGGCGTGTGGTCAACGGTGGACAAGGAGCTGGCAGCCGCTGAGGGTATTATGGGATATTGAGTGTCTGGGAGATAATGAATGCTTGGCTTATCCAGGTGCATTCTTGGCCTGCTGTGCATGTCCAGACAGAATGGAATATATTTCTCTGGCCAACATTTAACAATTGATCATTTTGTAATTGTAAGCAGAAAGTATTTAGAACATTACTTTCTCAGCATGCCTGTGTATGACTTAAATTTCATGTCATCATCTTTATCCGGCAAAATCTTCTGTTTTTCTGTAACAATGTATTCATGCTGCTTAAACTTTTCCACTAACCTGATTTTTATGCTTAGTGGATCTCAGAGAGTCTTTTCTTCTAGTGACTTTACATCTCTATCTTTTTAAGCATCCTTTTTTTTTCCCCGTCTTTTTTTTTTAAACCTGACTGAAATTATTTCCACTTGCTGTGGGTTGAAATTTCAGCCCAACTTTTTGTAGCAAGTGAGCTGGTTGCTGGCTCCTGCTTTGTGGGAAATAGCATCCCTGCATTTTGAAAGCTAAATGGTAGAAGAGAGGAAGGGGTAACCCAGGCATGGTTTACTGCTAGTGTGCTGTGTAAAGTTTTTCTCATGCACTTCAGTTCTGCTTAGCTAATTAAAACACAACATGTTCCAAGGACAACCAGATTAATTGTATTTTTAACTGCATGTACTTGGAAGAAGAGGTTGCCACTTGAACTCCTGAGACCTGCCAGACTGGATCTCCCCTCCTACTTGACCGAGAAGCTTTTCTAGGACAAGCCTTAGAGGCCACCTGCCACATTCTGCTTCTCCTCCATGTGCCAGGCCCTCTCTGTGCTGCCTCTGGTACAGCTTTTTCCATGTTTCTCCTTCCCAATTTGTCCCTGGTGGTACTATGCTCACCCCAATCTCAGGTCACTCCCTCGAGGCAGTGGACACTGGGCATCAGGTACATCGTCACGTTGTTTGTGACTGTTTCAGTAGCAGAGCAGCAAACGGGCTTGGATCCATAATTAGCAGTGTGTGGGCAGTAACAAATGAGATAATTATTTGTGCGGCCCTTTCTGAACTCCATGGTTCATAAACTGCCAAAACTCTGCTAAAAACTGCACCTACTTGGTACAAACTTTGGATAGCATTAGGGTCAGATCTGTGTATCAGGAGCAGCTAACAAATTATCTTTTGCTTGAGGACATAGCTTGGGAGTACTTTGGTGTTCCTTCTTGGCCCTCCTGTGGCCTCGTTTGATGAAGAATGGCTGAATGTTGAGAAGTCGTGCTGTGCACACATTGCACAGCATGTCAGGCTGAGTGGGGTGGAAGGAGCACTGTGTCTGCTGGCAGAGAGTATTTTCTGGGGAGTTTTTAGCAGGAAGCTTCTTCTGATGTAACACCGTTTTTCATGTGTTGTGGTGTGCAGCCTAGTTTGATGAAGTCATGCTCAGATCAGTCAGAACTCAGCAGTCCAGATGTGATTTGTCTGGGTGTCTTGGGAGCAGCATATTCCAGCCATGCCATCCAAGAGCATGCTAATGAGCAGCTGGCGATCCACCCTGAGGCCAAGCTGCTGCTGCTCTATATCTTTTCTCCCCTTCTTGAAAGAGGCAGTGGAATGAATGCAAAGGCTCTGTGTGGGGGAAGAATGAGATTGATGGCTAAAGCAAATTGTTGTTTGTCTGCTGGTTGGGAATGGCAGGTACAGGATGTCCTTACCAGGCTGTGCTGGTGGCTGTTTGTAGGACAGAGGTGATCTTTCTTGTCTTGCACTTAACATGCTCTTACAGCATGACCTGCATTGAATAGCTGTGCTGAAGCATCTTGTTCTTCCACCATTTTCCTCAGGACCTTTCAAGAGCCGTGGCCCTTTCTGGTATCAACACTGGGAACAGGAGTTGGAAATTCTGCCACAACCCACATCCCACAAATTTCCGAGATCAATATACACGAGGATGTGTATCTGACCTACTGAAAGCAAGAAAACAACCAATAGTGGGTTTTTCTTCTCAAAAAGCCTCAAAACTATTACAGCACTGTTTTGCTTTCTTTGAAGCCTCTGCAGGTCCAGAAGGGCAATGCTTATCATTAAAAGGAGAGAGACTTTCCTCATCTCCAAAGGGAGCAGATTCAGGCAGGCAAGAACCTGGATCATGACCAACACCGGTATCTGGTTTTGCAGAACTGAAGTCTACCCTTTCCTGGCCCTGGATTTGTCCATCTCTATTTATAGCCTTTACTTGGAACCTTGCTGAAATATGTGTTATATATTGACAGTAGCACTTTGTGAACTCGGAGCTAATGGCTCCAGAAATAATCACCTTTGAGATATCATAGTCTAACTTTTGCACATATTAAGTCTGATATTTGCTTTGCACATCTATGAATGACTGTTTAAAACACAATGAAGTAGAGACTGAAATGCAGTATTTGTGATTTAACAAGCTGGAGAAATAGGTGGTGGATGTAAACTTTCAGGAGACACTGCAGTGGTGTGTCTTGGACTGAGAGCCCTTTTTGTTAGAGCTGTGGTTGGTCTCTGGAGAATTGAGCTGTTAGTACACAGAGCTGAGCTCTGCTGGTTTAGAAACCTCATTTCATCTCTGGGTCATTGGATGGTCTTTTCTCCAACTCTCTCTGCATCCTTTAAGACAGGTCTGCAGACATCTCCCATTCACCAAGAGCTTGGAGACTAAGGCAGGTGGGTCATTGCAGTCATTAGAAGATGCCTGATTTGGTACCATCCACAACTTCTGTCAAGCCCCAGCTGTGCCCCTGTCCGTGGGGCATTTGGGAGCCTCAGTGGCGCCTCACTCATGGCTCCACCACCCAGCCCTGGCACCCCAGGGGAAAAGCTGCCCTGCTCTTGGCAGGTGTGAGATGGTGGCTTGCCAAATCATTTCCCTTTTTCCACTGTCTTTTGAAAAGATAATTTCCTTCTTACTGTCAATAACATAAATCCCGTAATATGGTTAGTGCACAGGAGACCAGTAAATAATTTAGGAAACAGCCCATGTTTAGAGTGCATCAAATACTAATATAGAAGAGTAAAAATCCCTGCACATCAGTTACAGTAATTGGTGGAAGGCACCGGTCTGGAGGGTAATGAGCTCCATTTTTAAAGCACGAGGAAATTAGATTCTTATAAATGTCAAACACAGTTATTGTCCTCCTTCCTTGAAACAGAGCTGAGCTGGCTGGAGCCCATTGTCTCTCAATCAGCTTTGCTATGGATTAGACACATCCCATCTCACACCAGGAATGTGCTTATTAGAAAAATATCATGGCACAAAGCATACAAGCTTTAACGCTCAACCCATGTACTAATGGATACATGTACGATAAAACCCAGTATCATGTTACAAACCTTAAGTTGACCTGAGATAATAAGATACAGAAATCTGAAAGGATACAGATGAGTGTTTTCTTTGTGTGTAACGATTCTGGCTACCTGGGATTTTAGTTTTCAAATAATGGAGATAAAATGAGGGAAGGTGACTTCTCCTCTTGGCTGCTTATGAAAAAAGCAAGCATTAAGTCTTCTTCATAGTGAATATGCTTGTAATCAGGTCATGTCCAAATATTTTGTGTATTTTACTGGTGTCTCCTGGGTAACTGCAGCTTCACAGAAGACTTTGTTGATCCACCATTTTTCAGTTCTTTCAAGAAAAAAAAGCAAGAGGTGGTTATTTGTTCATACATCAAAGCTAGCTCTGTGAATTAGTCTTTCATTCATTATGAATGAAAATCTCGCCAGTATGTGTTAAGACACCGTGCTTCAGAAAAATGACTGTCAATTGTTTGAGGAGGGCAAAATGTGAGGAGGAGAGAGGACTTTGTAAAATCAACCCCCTCTCCTACATCCCTTTTTTTAACATCTTACTTAAGGGTGACAGTCCCTTGTCCATCCTTAGCTAGAGATTGTATCTTGCTTTCTCTCTGGGGTAGGAGCTCTGTTAGAAAGTAGCACAATCCTTCTTGATGTGGAAAGGCTTATGGATGGAGCAAAGCTCTAGATTGCCTTTTGCAGTGATGAGATACAAACCCAAGGAACTTGCGTGGACTTTACCACCCATACTAACCCGAATTCCAAATGCTGCAGTATGCTGTTTCTGAGATAGAAATGTGTCAAACACATACTGTGGACATGCTGTGTTGGAGACCCTGCTCAGGAGTCTTTAGAGATGATGTGGTGGGTGTAATGCAACTGTGCCATCCCCCATACAGGAAACGCAGCTATATGCAAAAGCAGATGAGCTGTTCAGTTCTAGATTTTTTTTTTTCTGGAATCTTTTTATTTGCAAGTACAGTTATTTTTTCCAGTTGCCTTTTTAGTAATGTCAGGTCTTCCCTCCGATCTTCTCCACCTCAGCTTCTTTTTTCATTTCTGCTTTTACTGAATGAAGTTTCTGGTGTTGCCTGTAGAAAATAGTCAATAACCTGAGATTTCTATTTTACACAAGCAAGAGATATTGAAAGATACTCCTGGCACGTGTCACCAGACATGTTGTTGTAGGGAACAACACTTTCTGATTAAAACTCTAGGAATTTCTACTGGTTGTTTAAAGTCCCAGCAAAATGCTGGACCATAGGCTTGAATCCATTAACACCCATCGTGGAAAAATGATCCAGCTATTTGTATGGCAGTCTCATTTTATTTATTTAAATTTGGTTTAATAAGCTAAAATGAACCCAATTGTTGGCGAAAAACATCCAGAGAATCTTAAAAATATCTTCAAAGCCTTGGACATCATAAAGCAAATTTAACTAGTTTTCTGTGATTTGGGCAACTTTTAGTTCTGATAACTTTCCTTAATGTCTGTGCTACAGCTGTATCAACCCCTGCAAATTAAATAAAGAAACAATTCAAGGCATCTCTGATGTAGCCTGGTGGTTAAATGGTAATCAGCAGCTGGTGATTAAACCATCCATATGATTCAAATCACAAATCCAAAGTCAGCATTTACATTACACTATCCTCATTAGTTAGGCACTTTACTTAATAGGTACTCTAGTGCAAGTGTTATTAGTTGGCTGTTCTGGGCCAGGGATGTGAAGTGCTGCTGCCTCCCTGCCTGCCTCTCTCTGGGGACCTCTGCACTGCCTTGACTGTTGGAGTCTCTTCACAGGACTGTGCTTGGTTTGCAGTGCTCAGGTGAAAACTAGGTTTCCACCTGCCAGAGGAGGCTCACACCCACACTGGTGACCTGTGTTTGTTTGCTCTCATCACAGCAATTGTTGCGCATCCCTGGTCCCAGCTCTTACCAGAATTGTTGCACATTCCTGGTCCCATTAGGTCTTCAGACAGCCTTGAAGCATACGAGGCACCTTTGTGTCTTGTCTGCAGGCTGCCCAGGTTTTACATGTCTGTACTCTCTCAGATGTTGTTCTGTGATTCAGAGAAGCTTTTGCTTTTGTCTCTGCCCACAGAAAGTGGATAGGGTGGTCCTTTGCCACAGTAACATCCACAGGTCTGCTGATGCTTCATGCTTGAGGAGATGTGGTAGGGGAGGAGGACAGGAGTGGCGTGGGGAGCGGGTGCTGGCCAAGGGCAGCCATGGGGTTGATTTCCTTGCGAACCCAGGCAGCTTCTTTTGGGAGCATCTGATCGGTAGCATATCTCCTGAAAGGGCTTGCTCTTCTTGGTGTTTTGGTTTTGGAAGCTGCTGGAGGTCATAGATTAACTGGAGATAGGTGACCATGCAACAAGCTTGAACCTGGTTTTTCCTGCCATTTGGCCTTCTGCCTTAAATAAGTGCATGTGATGGGTACATTTATTTATTCCAACTGCCTGTAACTAGTGTACCAATGGTGAGTTTGCTTGTCTGCCTCATGTCAGCTCAAATGAGTGAGTCTGCGTGTTCTTGGAATGGAACTCTTCTTTTATAAGGCTGCAACTCTCTGACTTCATGTTAAGCAATTGTTTTGTTCTTTGGGGTCTTATGTGACCACCTGCATGGTAAAACCCACTGGGCTTCACAGACAAAAGAAATCATTCTGCTATCAGCATATGGATGTTATGAAATGTTGCCGTGTTTGTGGAAAAGCTGTTTTCCAATATTAACTCAGCTGTTCCCCATTTATTTTTAAAATATCACATGGGTCCAGTCCTCATTATAAATCTGATTTTAAAGAATGCTGGAGCTAAAGCAATGGCACTAAGAAAGATGAAGCCTTTCTACTAAACGTGGAGACTCTTGAGTGCCAGGTTTCTCTCTGAAGTCATCTTAGCATCAAGCAAAAGACAGAGGAGCAAAAAGAAGTGTTAATTGTAAAGGGTATGCTGCAGGCTGGCTCCAGTCTGCATGCCAAAACCTCAGATGAGATTTTGTCTGGGAAGCATGAGTCCCTTTTTTCAGGAAGCTCCCAGGTACATTTCTATGTCACAGCATAACCCATCAGAGTTCTACAGGTGGCACGAAGGCCTGCCTTTGTTCTGCATAGCTTTAAACTGAGGCACCTACTGTAACTATGTGCTTGTCCAAGTGTTTTCTCTGAAGTGACTAGAGAGTGAGAAGATGCTAGAGAGAAAAAGGAACCTCCAAAGAGCAGATCAGTCTTGGATGAGATGCTGCCTGAGGTTTAGACCCCACCCATAGACCTACATCACCTGTCCTGACAGCCTGTGGGGACCTGCTTTGCGTTTTGGGCCTGGGCTTTAGGGTTAGTGGGATCATTCACAAATGCCACACTGCTGAGTCACAAAAATGAGCAGAAAAAGGCAGCCTAGATGGATCACCCCCTCCCTTATTCCCTAAAACCAGCAACACTCTTAAAAAGGTATGACAGGCAAACTGTTTGCTGCTATTGCTCTGAGGCTGCTGCAGCGACAAGAAGGACTAGTCACTGTCACACGCCCTTTCTTTGCCGTGGCAGGTATAGTTTGGCAGAGCCCAAGAGTAGGGCTGCTGGAGTTGCTTCTGTTGGTATATAGTGCTGGAAGACTGTATGGTGTTACTTGCTTTAGTTTCTTCTAGAAATGTTTAATTTATCCCATTGAATAGATAAATGACCTGTGGGATATGTGAAAGTCAGAGCTGTATAGTGGGTCTTCAGTGTGTCTCCCATGTTCATTAGCGCCTTCTGCGCACCTCTGGTTAACCGTAGTGGGGAAGTGTCACTGAACATGGAGATGCTGCTGTATGGGATCAAGTTCACAGGTTTCTGTGGAGGAGCTCATATTTTTATTGACATTCTGCAAGCTGTAGTTGTGAGCTTTTCATGGGAGGGTGACTGTGTGTAGGTGCTTCTTTTGGCTTACAAAGCACCACGGTGATGCTGTTTGAACATAGCAAGTGTTAGCCCCTGTTCTGGATAGCCCGTATAGAAACGGATTCTGCGCTGGCCATCCTCAGCAGCTCTCACTGGGAAAGCAGAAATCTTCTGAAGCTGTATTCCCCACTCCTGGTACAAGCTCCTTTCAGCAGGAAACAGGCTCAGACTTCTGGCCACGTGCAGTTCTCCACAGCAAGCAGTCAGCCCCATGAAACATCTTGTAAGCTCAAAAATGCAAGGAGGACTAGTGCTCAGTAGAATTGCAAAGCTATAAAGAAGATAAATGTTTACTGATTAGGGGATTTTTTTTTTTCCTGCTGACTGGAGAGGGGTTTGTGGTAGAGCTGCCACCTCTTGTGTCTGCGCAGTTTAGAAGGAGTGAACCTCACTTCTGTGCTGGTGCTTTTTCTGGCTCAAATCCAAAGGACAGGATTTGCAAGAGGATATTACTGTGCAGACAGACTGGACTTAATATGTTTTGGCCCCCTCGTTTGTCTCCTCTGAATGCTGCATGGCTCCTGCGCAAAGGCAAGAGCCTGATCTCTGCCACTTGACACCCCATGCCCCCCGACCACAAAGGCCTCTGGAGAGATGTGGGGAACTGTGACAGACAGGGACACAAAGGGCCCTGCCATCCATCTTGCTAAAGGTGCATTAAAGGGCTTTAATACTTATCAATTATATATATTTCTGGCAGGTTTTTTTCTTTATTTTCAGTGGTGCAATATGGTCTAAATAACTTTCTTTTAAACAGGTTGAAGCCATGAAGAGAGTACTAGAAAGTCTCAACCTGAATATAGTCGAGATGGTGGATGAAAATGCTACCTTGGATGGTGGAGATGTCTTGTTTACAGGTAGAGTGTTTGAATTCACAATAGTGAATTTGTTGTTTAATTCTGACTGCCTTAAAGACTGCATATTGTCTGACATTGAGGTAATAAAACATCATTCCTGAGGTTTGTTAAATCAGTTGTTTACTAAATGTCACAGAAGTAGCTGAGAGTTGAGTTCTCAGTGCAACCCTCGTTGTCCTGCCTAATGCCTGAATAAATGGAATAGCAGCATACACAGTATAAAGAGCAGCACTTGCATACAGATTTTATTTTAGCTTGTAAAGTGCCAGTAAGAAAAATGCTTTCAGTACTCAACTGTCTGCAGTTGTTTCATATTTCTTACTACCAGCAGCTACATTCACCAGATTCATTTTAGCTTGATGCAGACAATTGTCACTAGTTCAATGAATCAAATGCAAAAAAATGCATTTTTTGTTTACGGAGAAAGTGATGGAATTGCCTGTCAGATGTCATGTGCTCGACAACTTATATGCATGGTTGACTTCAAAGATGAAGATACTGACTGTGGTTTTTATGTCGTTAAACGCATTAGGTATTTTCTCACATCGGCTGCGCACAGGGCTGCTCCCCGCCCGTGCTGAATGAGCCTGTTTGTTTTGATCAGCATCACAGTAGACTGTCCGCTTGCCTTAGTTCACCAGGGGAAAGAAGGAGCTCAAAAGAAGCAGACCAGGAAGGGAGGCCTTTCTAAGGCAATACAGATCCAGCACTGATTTTCTCTGGAGCTGAAGGATGATGGTGACTGCAGAGCTGCCTTGGGACCAGAGGAAATCTCAGAGGGAGAGGGAAATGGTCAATCAGTGTTGTGCTAATCCAACCCAGCTGTTTTCTTTTCTGACCCAATGGCCATTGCAGAGCTTTGGAAAAGGAAGCTATTTATGCTTCTGGTGAAATGTGTCTTCTGGATAAAGATTAATTGCTTCAAATTATCAGTTCACAATTGCAGGTTGCTTTTCTTTAAGCTGAATTTTCAGCTTTACTACTCAGCTTGAGAAAAAAATTATAGAAAATGAAAATCCCTGAAAAATTGCTTCAGAATGTCTCTAAAGCTGGTCTCTTTAAAAATATTTATTTTCTGATGAAGGAGCTCATGTGATTGTCTTTTACAGATTTAAAAAAAAAAAGCTGTAATGGTTTTGCTTTTAATTTTTTCATTCAAGGCAGAGAATTTTTCGTGGGTCTATCCAGGAGGACAAATCAACGTGGTGCAGAAATTCTAGCTGACACATTTAAGGTTCGTAGATTCATTCATGCCACAGTAAATAAAAGCTGTCATTCATTGAAATAGTTTAAAAATTATACTGGCCAAGGTGTTTGTCATACTCATGTACTTTATTTAGGACTTAATTAAAAAAATCCCAAAGGTACAAGTTACTAAAAAGGTTTGAACATCCTGTAAAGTGATAAATGCTGAAGTTGGATCTGAAATATGATATTGCTGCATAAAAATAACTTGAATAGTGGGAGGCTGTTATTTTTGAGAGCATATAAACACTCTTGTTCTTCATGTTCTCATGTGTCAGCAATGTGTTCTAATTGATGGTCCCTGGAGAGATTTTATGTACATACTGTTCAATTAAGCATTTTAATATATTTCTTTCTAGTTTCGACAATAGTAATATTTGAAACATGTTCTGGATTTTACTCCAGTGCTCCAGACAACACAAGCTGGTCCAGAGGAGTGTGTCATACTTAAACAGTTGACACTGTGCCCTGGGATTGATAATATGCAGACAGTAAAATTAATTATGGAATGTCTCGATATAATTATGGAACTAGGACACTTTAAAATATTTATAACAACCATTCTTTGCTCCCATACAGGATTATGCTGTCTCCACAGTCCCTGTTCATGATTCTTTGCATCTGAAGGGCTTTTGCAGTATGGCTGGACCAAACTTGATTGCTATTGGATCAAGTGAAGCTGCACAGAAAGCCCTGAAGGTAAAGCACATAAGAAAATCTTCTAAACAGCAGATCTTTTTTGTTTGTTTTGTTTGAATACCTGTTTAAAGATGCTGAAATTTTAAAATATATATATATCAATGAAAGAAGAAACCAGTACATGAGGAAACTTGGCATTTAAAATTGCCAAAGGGGAAGTAAAAGTTTTGTCATGAAGAAGGAGGGAGAGGGATCTGATCCCTGTTGCAAAGATGACCTGTGTATGCAGTGTAGACTTTCTGGATAAATCAGTAAGTAACTCGAGCTGCAGGGCCCAGAGTCCAGGACTTCCTGTCCTGCCTTCCTTCATTACCTGGCTGCAAAGTAACATTCCTTCCTGGTCACACTTTTTCCTCTCTGGACTGATGGGGGTCTCATAACAGCACGGCATCAACAGGGAGAAGAGAGAGTAGTCTCACCCCAACCCAGCCCACAGTTTTTGTCTCTCAACATTTTCCTATAAGGTGGGAGGTGTGGGTTTGAACCCTCAGGCTGAGGACTCATGTATCCGAGTCTCTCTCTTTGCCAGCAAACTTGGAAACTAGTAATCCATTGCGTAGCAGGTCAAGGCTGTACTACTACCACCATCCTCAATGGGAATGTTTATTGCTGCTGTAGTTTGCACTGGGCTCAGTGGCTTTCCTGCCTGCTGAGTGTGTTTAGAGGAAATCTACCAAATTAAGCTTCATGAGAGATGAGGGCACAGAGATACCAGAGGTCATCAGTCTCATTATGCTTGTAGGGAACAGCCCATGGAGAGGTCGACATCTCTGGTCCTGCAGGGTACCACGGCTGCAGGCACTGACACTTTGCAGCAGAAACTTTGGCTGGGGCACCAGAACAGCAAAAAGCAACTGAAGCTTTTTTTATCAGGACTTGCTGGAAAGATTTAACCAGAGTTTACTTTTCAGTAACAGCAGCAAGTCCTAAATTTTCAGTTTATGATTATACTGATTCTTCTGCCATTAAATAGAGCCTAAGTGCAGGCTTTCCTCTTTGGTTTTGCAGAAGCCTCCTTGACGCAACATGATCACTAATGCATGGAGGAAGCCAGCTGTGTGTCCCTAATAAGAAATGAAGAGTGGTAGAGATAATTCTCCTGTACTAGTGAGAAAGCTCTTTGAAATCTGCTCAGTTTATATGTAACTTCTGCAACCCAACTTGTATCTCTTGCCCTGTTTCTAAAGCGTGAATTATTTTTAAGATCAGCACTGCTGTCAGTACCCAAGGCACTGCTCCAAATCTGTGCCAGGCAGAACATTTACAACAGAAATAGTGTGTAACTCCAAAATCAACATCCCTGGTCCCCAAAGAGCTTAGGAACCTACACTGCATGTCTTGTACACCTCCTTGGTTATAGTAAGCCAGTGATATTTATTACTTTAAAACATCTTTAAATATTTGCAAGATAGAGGCCTGAGGGATTTCTTGTCCTTACTGCCATACTGTGATATTTCACTGCATGTTTGCTTTTCAGATCTTAAACATTTTCCTCATGGGCATAATCCTATGACTTTTCATTTCCCAGCAGCATCATTTTTACTATCAGAGCAGAGATTTGTTGGGGCTTTTTTTCTTTTTTAACTTGTGATGGTTCAAGATTTAAAATGTCTCAGTCTCCATCTATAATAAAATGAACATTTCAAATCTCAGAGTGTCCCTTGCTGGACATGAGTTGAATTGTGGGGCCACGAAAGTGTTGTCTTTGTTCCCTTAGACTTTCAGCCTGGCAGCAGTTAAGGAGATAAGCCTATTTGCTACAGCTGAGTTTAGGGGAGCTCCTAAACAAGACGATGGTCTCTTGGCTTCCCACATACTTTGGAGTGGCTTTAAGTTTGCTCTTTCAATTCCTTTGAACAAGCTGTCAAAGTTTCTCTCTTATTAGAAATCACTGCAGCAAGCTCTTAGAGTACATTCCAAGCTTATCACCCATGTCTTCTTCCCTGAGAAACTTATAACTAATGGTTTGGGTCATGAAGGTCTGATGTTCCTGATGCTATGATATTGATTTAGTCTGGGATAGAAAGTGCCCTGCATCTTTCCGTATGAGATACACACTATCTGAGGCTTGGACTCAAAGTGTGTTGTGAGCAGCAACCTGATGAAGTTTGCAGATATCCAGATAGCCCTACACTTGTATAGTGTGTTTATAAACATGAGCAAAATTCAAGTACAATACTGGTTGCTCAGAGCTACAATTTGAACTTGAGCCAGGGCTAATCTTTGTACAGCTTGGCTAATCGTGTTGCAGTGCATCAATTTAACTATTGTAACCAAGCTTATTTTTTGGATAAGCTGATTAAATGTTGCTGGTAACTAACCATCAAGTAAATACCAGAATTAATCAAGCAGATATAATTTTAAAAGAAGATGGTAATTAACAAGATAATCTAGCAGTCTCTGATTGTTGGTGGATATCTTTTAAAAAGTAGACCAACTCTGTCAGTTTTCAGTGTACTTAGCGGCACATTTACATGTGTGTGAGGGTCATGTCTGCTCACACCCTGCCAAGTGAAGTTAGGGACTTTAGCGTGGAGCAGCAGTTCTGTCCCATAGCACATGCCCTTCTCGTGCTCCTGGAGAGCTGACAGGTTACATCAGGCAACTTCTGGAGTTACCAGAATGTGTTTCAGTGTATTGGGTCCAGCTCCGCTCTCATCCTGGGGAATCTCTGTCTGTTTCTCCGGGAAACTAAATCTCTTCAGAGAAATTATTGCAAACAAATGGGTAAATTGTCTGTCTTGGAAACGATGGCATTTGCAATGCTGCTTAGCACTGGCTTCCCTTAATATTTGAATTCTTGCTTTTTCACAATATATTTGTATTGGTTCACTTGCCTCCAAAGAAAAAAAAATTAAGGTGGCAATCAGCTTCTTGCAGTCTTATGGAAATGCAAGTCCAAGAGGATCTTTGAGGCACTAACACTCAGAATTAAAAGCTGCCCCCTGGATTTTACCAGATCCGCTGAGCTGTAGCAGTGCTGTCAGCTGTTCCTCTCATTACCCGGTGCAGTCTGTGGCAGCACAGTCCCCTGAGCTTCTACTAACAAGTCTATTGCCTGGCACAGCCCACCATGCCACTCCTTTGTTGTGATAGCCTGTTATTTTAAACCCCTCCTTCATGTTGCCATTTTTCATGTCTGAAAATGCAATCATACGAGCCAGACGATTAAGCTGTCTTTAACCACCTCTAGTAGTTGAGCTGTTTTCGCATGTCTTGTTAGGCAACGAGTGAACTGCTATGTCATGCTATGCTAACATTTTATATTTAAAATAGGATTTATCTTCCTGCTAACAATCTTGTTTGAAAGAGAAATTTTCTTGATTGTTCTTACTGTTGCAATTCTTGTATCCTCATAATACATTAAAATAGAAAAAAAAATTGCATCTGGTGCTCACATGTGGCTGAGTGCAATTGATCGTGAGTTTAGTGCGGTGTGTGTAATGTAAAGTGCTGCAAGTGAGCTACGAAATGAATGCACAGAGTTTAGGATTATAGGCCACATGCTAGAAGTAGGCAATAAATCAGAAGTGACATTTTAGCCATGAAATCCTCTTCAATCTCTGGCAAGTATAGAATATTTATTTGGACTGTAGCTGAAAAGTGGCACTTGAGGAAACTGGGTGATGAAAAGAGACAAATTAAGTGCAGAAAGCACTGGGGCATATAGTGACTATCACATCTGAAATTTTAACTTCCCTCTTCTGTTTTCAACATGCATTTAATTCCTTCTTGTAGTTAAACCTGTTTATAATTCCGTACATGTAATTCCACAGTTGAACATTGGACATGGCTGTTGAGACGATAAAGCCTGGGATTATTCTTCTGTTCCCCTAGTGGCGCCAGGATTTCCTCCAAACATGTCACCTTTGGGCTCTGATCTGGCACTGTTAGAATTGCTGACCTTTACTGTAAGCATGACTGAGGACAGACTTGGGCTGTGGCAGTACTGGTCCCGGTGTAGGGAGGTGATGGGGCAGTGCTGTAGGTGAATGCTCTGCACCACTTTTTCCACGACAAGGGATACAGCCCCAGAATCTTGCTGGGACAGCAGAAGAGCGGGGACTAGTCCAGGACATAATCCAATTTGAGCTCCAACAGCAAAGGCAAAAGCTAGGTTTGGTGGCAATGGGAACCACGACACAGCATCTGTTGCATGATCCTTTCTGTATTCTCTTGCTCTATACTATGATCTGAGGGTTATTTGTGTTGTTCCTGGCTTTGAGGAGCTCAACTGTTCCCTTGCAAGCAGTATGGATTGTATTCATAGCAAGTGCCTGCTAATGAAGTTCTTCTCTCGCCTGTTGAGAAATGAGTTTATCTTTAGGTAGGCTCCGATGTCAATCATTCTCCAAAGAACTAGCCCCAGGGTCTCTCCAGGGGACTGGTAGAAAAAATCTTGGTGTGAACCCACTGATCTGGGGTAATACAGAGTGCCTGGTGATTGCTGATGGATCTCAGAAGGGAGCAGAGGACCCAGAATGAAGGTAGGAAACCCAGCGTGGTGACTAGGGATGAGGGCTGCAACATGGAGGGCACTCATCCCACCATATGGCCTGAGCTTATTCAGGCAATCAGATGTGTCTGGCATATTCCCCCTGAGATCCGGAATAATGGAGTGGCATGTGAAACATCTGGTCTTTCAGTTGGTCATTTGAGAGAAATGGACGCAAATTACAGAGGCAGCGTGGCTGTGGCAGATGTCAGGGCTGAGTGGCATTGGCAGGCAGAGTGCAAGGCAGAGCAGGTAGCGCAGCTGAGCTTGTAACCCATTGTGTACCCTCACAGACCTATCCCCTAGCAGGACCCAGAGACGTGGTGACATCTGCGCTTCTGAGCTTGTCCTTGGAATCCCAGAATCCAGCCTCATTATTCCATAGGATTTCTTTATGGTCAGGAGCATACTGGAATATGTACAGTAGTGCAATGCCATGACTCTAGCAAATACTTCTTGGTTTTAGTCCTGCTTTCAATAAAAGGTTGTACATGATTGTCCTGCCTTGTTCTTGACTCTCTCATTTAATATCTTCTGTCAGGAGTGGAGCTGTTCATTCATTATTCCCCGAAGGACACTATTGCAAATGCAGCTGTTTTGACAGGGGTCAAAGAGGCTTATTGAAACCACATCTTAAGGATAAAATTGGAAGGGGTTTCTTTTGGGCAACTAGGCCCTTGGTCTGTATCCAAAGCTATGATCAGAGCAGAGCTTTTAAAGACTTGGGCGCAAGGAGTTCTAGCACTGGCGGTTGCCCCCATTCCTTTTGATTAAATGCCTTTTGTTCTTCCTCCATCCTGTGTAACAGAAGTCTCTGCAATGTGCCAGCTTTAAAGAGCTATGAACTGCTTCCCCACATGAGAGGAGGGTTATAGTGCCTGCATAAAGCAGAGGGATTCCCAGCTCTGCCACAGAAATGCCTCCAGAACAGGCACCTAAAAACTTCATATCTCCAGTGTTCTTAGAAAGCAGCCTGTACTGCCAGGCAGCATGAAAAGGCTCAGCTAGATCTGCTCTTCCTATTGTCTGTACAGCATCTGGCTTTCCTAGTAATGCACAAGTTTGCATGAAAACATCATCTCTTCTTCCTTAAGAATTCATCATTTGTGCCTCTGCTTATTCCCCACATGAAGTCATAATCCTCTATTTATGCTATCACAATGGGTTGCTGTGGAAATGATTACTAATATTAATAACCCAAAGAAGATGACATCAGGTGGGGAATTAGAAGAAAGTGCAGACGAATGCTGACTTTTCTGTAATGCAGTAACAAAGAAAGGTCAGTGAAATACAGAGAACCATTGACAACTTTCCCCTTAAAGCTAAATATTTAAAAAATGAGACTTTGCTTCTCTCAGCATTATAGATATGAAAATTAGTCAATTTATAAAGTTCTGTGCACTTTCCTTTACCTTCTTTTGGTTCTTCATTACATTATGAATTAGGAGTAGACGCCATCTCAGAGGACATAGGTCTTCACTGAGTGCCAGATGACCTCCTACTTTAAAACAGCAACTAGTTGTATTTTTCTTTTCATTAATTTTAGATGTTGTAATAGACACTGCACTTATCTGAGTGTCAGTGCTGTTCAGTTTGCATATGTGCAGAAGAATCTAGTCTTTTGGAAAATAAAGACTCAAAAATACATATTTATAGACTAGAGATTGTTGTATTAGTCAGCTTTGTTTGTTTTTTAAAGGGTGAGGAAAGTGTCCCTTTCAATACATGTTTGTCCTCACCAGTAAGACTGTCAGCCACAGGAGCTAGGTCAGAGGCTGACTAAGAAGATGTCATTTGGCTTGCGTAAATGGGGACTCATGTTTCTATTCCTTAGCTTCTTTTTTTCCTTTGACTGTTCTCTCCCTGGGTTCCTGTTCCAAGAAACAGGATGTTCGTCCTCTCACCTTCTTGACTGAAAGCAACAGCACATGTAATCCGCTTCCTTTTCCACTTCTCAGGTCATGGTTTGCTTTTGCCGTGGTCCTTGGGCAGAGCTGGCAGACAGGTGACAGTGTGGCAGTGACACAAGCTTGTTCAGGGGGGCAGAGCAGCTCAGGTGTGCATGTGAACACCACATGGTACCCATCACATCCGTGGTGACGCAAAAGGTGTCCTGTGCCAGGACAGGGTGTGAGAGGCTGCTTAAAAGACCTCTGTCTTCTGGAAAACATGACTGAGAGGGTGCAGCAGGGAGGAAAAGCCCAAAGCCCAGCTGATGACAGTGTGGGTGGTATGTGGAAATTAAAGTAATGCTCTGGCTGTGTATGGGCTAACAAATTTGGTGTACTGACCGTGGCAGACTGGGGCACTGCTTGCTTCAAACAGATCTTGAATGCAGTTTTTATCTATAGGTCTATGCTGTCCTATTTTATATCTCTATCAGACTTTTAGGTACCTGACAAGAAGGCTTAGATCATTCTCCATTGATTTATGCTGCTCAAAGTGACTGTCTCGTCCCCTTTCTACTGAGTCTACCATGCTGTTTTCTCTCCTGCCTGAGTGCATGTCAGGAGTGACACTCCTGACAGACCTTGACATTCAAGCAAGTTCACTGGCTTTTCCAGCTCTGCTCTTCTGTCCCCTCTGGTCAGCCTGGCCAAGTGTTCATGGTCACTGTTGGCACCGCTGCATTTCAAGGAAACTCTGAGAAGCTGCTGAGTCCCTGCACTCAGACACAGCACTGTGGCATAACTCACCAACGCCTGCCTAGCCTGGATTTTCTTGAGTTGAACTCAAAGGCTGCTGCTTTCTCTCTCCAGTGCCAATTGCTTCTCTAGGTATAAAGAAATGAGGAAGGAGCTTAATGGACAGAGACAGAGCAAAAAAACAATGAATGAGCTTCAGTGCAGGTAGGTGTAAAGTGATGAGCAACAGGTATAGGGAGAATGACAATTCTGAATGTTATACTGATCATCACATATGAAATAATGTACTCTGACTGATCATTACCACAGAAATGTGATGCTGGGATTGTTGAAATTTCCAGCTCAGCTGAAAACAAAATGGAGAACATCATTATGCCACTGATTAAAGCTGTGGTGCATCTGCATGATGGATGTTTTGTGCACTTTGCATATACAATTGCTTAATTCCAGAAAAGGTAAAGTAGAACTGGAAAGATTCAGAAAAGTGCAATAAGGACCAACAGATGCCTGGACAGCTTGCCTAAGGACAAACCAAGCAAGCTATGACTATAACCTGAAAAAAAGACAACTAAAATGGGATAATAGATGCCTAAAAAGTCAGGAATTATGTGGAAAAGGTGACCAGGGATCAGTTATTCACTGTCTCTTCCAGTGCAAGAACCAGGGGAGCTCTAAAAGGGACAAGTTCAAAACAAGAAAGGAGAAGTGCTTCCTTGCACAGTACCTGTCTGAACTCTGAAGCTACCTTGCTACGCATTCAAAAGCAAACTGAGCAGATTGCTGGGCCTGGGACAGTGCTGAGCTGGTATCACTGTGTATGACAGCTAATGAGTTGAGGTTCCCAGGAATCATATACCAGCTCTTGGTCACCTTCAGTCCCTGTCTTGGGATCCAAAAGTGGGTATCATCACCTCTCATCTGAGGCTGGAGACCCCCCATCATGCAGCACTAAAAAAGAAGCTCTTCCAGGTTCTGCAAGAATTAAAAAAAAGCAGATTTGGTAATCAGCAGTATTTTCCAGGTAGCAAGCACTAATTTCCCTTTCTCAGCCCTCCTTCCAGATGGCAATGGACTGGCCAGGTGCCTGTCCTCATCTTTCCCCTTCGGTGTGTAAGGGCACAGGCTGGACATTGTTCCCAGACAAGCAGTCTTTCCTCCAAGCAGAAGGCAAACATATTGTCCTTCCAAACTCCCACCCCACTTCATCAGTTCTAATTGCCCTGCACCACAAAAATACTTAATTTTTGCCATTGTGCGCAAAATCTTGATGTAGCTTAATCTTTTCTCAAAACTTTCAATCTCTTGGATGCCAGGCCAAATGCTACTTAAGCATTAGTATATAACAGGCCAAACCTTAATGTGCCCGGGAAGAAGGAAAAGAGATGGGAAAGAAAAAAATTCCTTAAATAGTTTGAAGTGACTAGGTTTTTTTTAAAGAATACTGTGACTTGACGGATTTAAGAAAGGATAGCTGAAAGGTGGTGAGGGAGTGATCTCGTGGGTGTAGGGTCACATGCATTTGACTTGAGCTTGGATTTGATTTTTCTTTTAAACATTGGGGGCCAGGAGAACGGGGGCTAATCGATGCAAAAATCAAACCCCGAAAATCTGGGCATCTGCTTTTCTGTCAACATCACACAGGCATTTTTAAGTGTGGTGGTCAATGCCCTGTTAGCAAGAGGAATTCAGTGTATGTTTGGTTTTGCTTGTGGGGTGTTGGAGACACAAATGTGCATTCAGGTGTGGTGGGTTTGGTCGCTCTGTCCCACAGCAACCTGAATGTGCGAAGGTCCCAGAGTGAGTAGGCAGCAGGGCTCAGACTGGGACCTTCCTCACTGCGGGGAAAATTTATAGCTGGGCTTGGCCTGTTTGAAAAGTGCATGCAGTCATCTTAGCTGTCAGTGAAAATAGGCCCTAAATGCATACACATTTTTCCTTCATGCATAATGCTGCTTCATAGTTAGGATTATTTAGCTTATCCATTACCTCAGTTGTCTGAGGACACACTGTAAAAAAAAAAAAAACAAACTATAGAAAAGGCATTTTAGGCTATGTGAATGACTTCAACATAAGGAAAGCATGACTAAGGGCTGAGAGAATGTGCAATGAAAATTACCCTCTTTAGGCTGAAGAAAATTCCCAGAAAAACAAGGCATGTGGGAAATGCCTGGCTCTTAATGTAGCTGGTTGTACAATGTTTGTGGGCAGAAAGCCAGCCCTCCACAAATGCTTTATGTGAGCACTGTAGTCTTTGTAAACTCGTCATTTTCAAAAAAACTACCCATATTTTGGAGTGTATCTGATAGAAAATACAATCAAAGGACCTTGCTTTTATCTCTTTTTCTCTGCCATGGAGTCTGTCTGGCCAGGCACATGGACTTAATGACTTTACATAATGGAAATACGGAAAATCCCGTGGGTCTGTAACGTACCCTGATTGTGTCATATTGGTGCATTTCTGCTGCATCCAGAGCCTCCCTGTGGGGCAGGTTTGGGGTGTTATTGCCTGGGCACTCTCTCAAGTAAGTGCTTTTTGAAATTTCACCTCACCATGCAGGTGTAGTTATAACAGCGATGAAAGCTTGCAAATATGATTCCCTTCTTATCTTTAGAGCTGAGGAAGAGTGTAATCTTGTATTGTCAAGTTAGTCATAAAAGCTTTTTTGCAGTTTGCTTCCAGCTAGCTGAGATCCCAGTCCCGCTGTCACAGCTATGTACTCAAACTCCCATGCTGCTTCATCTCTTTCATACTCATTTTTTCTCATTTGTTTTTGAATTAATTCAGCCCCTGATCGTGTGCTTTTTAATATTGAAAACAATGCTCCTAACATATCCTCATCATCATCTCCCAGGCACCCTGAAGCTGGTCCCTGAGGCACAGCTAGAGCCTTGCCACTGGTCCTTCATTTCTGCTTTCTGCTGCTGTCTCACTTCAGCATTTTATAGAAGCAAATGAATGGGAGACATGTCTTTACCTTTTTGCTCAAGAATTCTTTCATAATTTCATATAATTTCACAATGATTCATAATATATTTCTGATGAAGGAGCTGTTTCTACAGAAAACCTACAATATCAAGGTTCTGATTCCAATGAGGAGTGAAGAAAGCACAACTGTTTGGGAGTGTTTGGGTGCTTAGTGAAATCCAGACTTCATGGCTTTTCTTCTACTGTTACACGTATTTTAGTGCAGATTTAATAAATGTTTCCTTAATCAAGACTTAAAAATATTCTGAAGGGAAGAAAAGAGAAGCTGCAGTTAGAGGATGAACCTGTCTCTGGTTACCAGGCAGAAGAGCCACACTGGGTGCAGGCATGTCACCAGCTGCTAGATGTCAGTGACATCAAGGAAAGCAGAATAAAACACATCTTGGCAACATAACAGAAACAAAATTATAAAAAAGAAACTCAACGGTGGTAAGCACATAAAAATACAAAAATGCATCCAGTGAAGTAAAGGTGCAAGGATTTTTGCCCAGAAAAACACATTAACCTTTTATGGTGGTAGATGTGTCCTTGGGAACTTGGGAGAGTTTCATAACTTGAGAAGGAACAAGAAATGACAATCTGATAACACTTCCTCAAGAATGCATGGCATTCTTCATTGTGCGTTTCATGTTCTCCACGGGATGTGATGACTCAGGCTACAACATGAAAAATATATCCAGACTTACGAAGGAATTACTTACCATAGGTGTGTGCAAGCACGAGTTGCTTTGTTGCTTCCCAGTAAGTTGTAGAACCTGTTATAATTCAGCTATATGTAGTATTTTTTTAATGAATGAGAAGTAGTATAGATGAATGACCTTGCAAATAATTTAATTATAAGCTTAACTGTACCTAAAATTAAAGTCTGCTTTCTGCTACATGATGTAAATCTGTGGGGTTTCTGTGAAAAGGTAATTTAGCTGAAAAAATTTGTTAACAAAAGACCAGGTTTTTCTAAAGATAATATCAGTGTGAATATTTTTAAGCTGAAAAAAGGCTTTTTATTTCTATTTGCATCTTTGCAATGAATGTTGGAACAGAGGTGGGCTGGAAGAGAAACTGAAACACTTGCATTTTCTTAGGCTTTTGGTAGGACCAAAGTTTTGGACTTTGAGCTTTGTTCAATTCTGTGTTATTCTTGGTCTCTGTCAGGGTGAAGTTGATGTATAGCTGGAACGGTACAATAGGGAGCTGGGCATCTTGTCTTCAGGCTTTTCCTGACCTTATTAAAATAGATCTGATCCAAAACCTGGGATTGCAAGCTTGTCGTGTGCTGAAAGTCTCTGTCTCTAAAATTCCAGCCAGGAATTACATTTCTCTATGAGCCCTATATTGATAAACCAAACCTGTGAAACCCACCAGCTCAGTTGATCTGAGGAGGTTATTGTGTTGTCCCCTTGGGATCAAGGCTCCCTCCTCACCACAGGTGCTTAGTGAAAGAGTAACTGCTTGGAAAGCAGAAAGGAGATCCTTGGAAAGAATTAAGACTGGGCTGATATCCAAGCTGGGAACTTGTTCCTGTCCCATTCAGTCTAGTTCACACTCATCATATATATATTGAATTATAGTTGCCTTTTTGAAGGTGCTGAGCACCTATAGACTCAATCAATGTGAGTAGGAGTTTTGCATACTCAGTGCACATTCCCTGAGGAAAAGACCCCGCAGAGGCTGCTTACCGAGTGCTCTGCTTAACCCTGTTGCTTGCAGGAACCATTTCACAAAGGCTTTCTACTGCGCTTTTCAACTAGGGTTAGTAAATTCTTCCTTGAAGGGCAGAGATGAAAAGAGATATCCTTACTTGCTGCATAGCAAAACGGCCCTTGCCTGACTTGGCAGTCACAATTAGCTATTTTTTGAAGATTCTGTCCCCCTGTTTGTTCAGGGCTGCTCACGTGTTTGGTCTAAATAGCTGCACATTGTGTCTCCTGGCAGACCATGCAACAGATGAGCGACCACCGCTATGACAAGCTGACAGTGCCTGACGATGCCGCAGCAAACTGCATGTACTTAAACATTCCCAGCAAAGGCCACGTCCTGCTGCACCGAGCCCCCGAGGAGTACCCGGAGAGTGCAAAGGTGAGAGCTGTGCTGAGGGGGCCTTGGGAGACCTCCAGCATCCCCGCCCCGCCAGGAGGTCGGTGGGAGTTGAAACTGTGTGCTTTCCAGGGTGGGTTGTTGTGTCCCGTCATAGAGATAGCAGATGGCAAAAGGTGGGAGGCTTGGGCTCTGTTCTCATCTCCGCTTCTGATGAGACTTGGACTCTTGTGCCTCTGGTGCTCTTTCCGCATAACTGGATGAAGCAGCCCCTCCCCTGCTGCAGTGTGATGGGTGTGAATCCCACAGCCAGAAGGCCGCGTGCACTGCAAATGTCCACGTTGATTGCCTGTGATGAGACGGTTTAGTACCTGCTGATAAATCCATGCCAGTTCATTCTGTAAATACTTAGAGAAGAGGGAAAATCGAGAGGTGTAACATGTAGTGATTTTCTGTTATATTTTCTTTCCTAAACAGGTATTTGAAAAACTGAAGGACCACATGCTGATCCCAATAGCCAACACAGAACTGGAGAAGGTAGATGGGTCACTCACCTGTTGCTCTGTGCTTATTAACAAAGCTTCAGAATTATGAGTTTACAGAGTCCCTCCCTTGTAACTGGCAATAATGTTACACACAAGGTAGATGAATCTGTATCCACACTTTTATTGTTTTAATTGACAATCTACTGTACCACTGTGCTACTAACCCTTGTTTACAAATTTTTTGCGTTGTGAATTTTTATTATGTCTTTGCAGATGGTATTTAAGGTGGATGTAGGGTTCATTGGGGGCATATAACTCTGAAGTATGTTAGTCCCGTGGGCTAGCAGAAGACAATTATAATGGCTAACCCCTGGCTTTAGTGATTTAACATATCTGTGTGAAAATTTTATGAAACCCAGCTAATACTCAGTATTTCAAGCACCTCTGTTGTCTTTACACTGTTCCCTTCTGTCTTCTTTTCTCTTGCTTCTCTTGCTTCTTTGCTCTGCACATTTTTTTCCTTCCTCAGTTCTCATTCAGTGGTGCAAGGTATTGGGGGCACTGAAGAAAGCTCAGCGGGCTCATGAACTTGGTATCTTGTGTGGTAGGGAAGCTTTCCATGTACTGGCTGGAAGAGTGGGCAGTGGATTGTGCTCACTGTGTTGGCCATATCACTTTGCTGCTGCTGGGTGGAGTCAGTTTCAGACACCAGGTACCAACTGTGGAAAAAGCTTCCTCTGATGGGAGCATTCAAGGGCAATATCTGCCTGGGAAACTTGAATGACAGAAAAAGAGAGTAGCGCAGCCACACAAGATGCCTCCTGCACATTCAGGTCCCAGTTTCCTGCTAGTGCCATGACTTTCAATGTGGTGAGAATGGGAGGGGAGTTTTTAAAAAGGCTAAATCCTAGGGAGCCTTCCACAAAAATGAAAGACTGAGATGCTTCTGGAAAAGTCAAACCTACAAAAGAAATATAAAGTATAGAGGTTTTAAATCTGTTTGTTTACATCTTAAAATTTATTTGTCTTTCTCCTTTCTGTTTTCTCTTCTTTTGGAGGCCACTCACTAGCAAAATTCAAAAGAAAAGGGTGATAGAAAGAGTTGAAGGACAGCTATTCCTGGATTATGCCTATGAATAAGGGAAGCTATTTTTTCCGGATAGATTGGCATTTGTACTTTGTCTGTCCTTGGGGCAGTTTGCCTTGGAACAATAACCATCTTATTTTTCTTTTAATTGCATGAATATTTACTGTGGTATTCAGTTAAAACAAGTATAATTTTTGTAGCAGATTCCACAACATGTTTACCCACTGAGTCATACTATTTTTTTCACTACCACAAAGTGAAGCACACACCATTGTATTCACGTTTCTTGTTAAATCATTTGTAAACTAAGGATGGGAGTAATTCCCAAACAGAGGCAGTAGTGGGAACTCTCCAGAGCCTGACAAATAGTCTGAACGTGTTATCAACTTCCTAGGCACCTCCTCCACCTTTCCTGAACCACTTGTGGCATGTTGCTAAGGTACAGTAAGAAGTGAGTGAGGGGGTTCAGGCAATGTGGTCTGCAGGAAAGCAAACAGTATTAACCAAGCACACACTTGGATATCCTTTGGAAGCCTGTGTGCTTTTTGTGTAGTCATAAGGGAGAAAACACAAGGTATCCACAGGTAGTCTGCAGTGTATCTCTTGCTGCATCTCAATGGCCAATGAAGGGAGAATCTCCTGGCAGCTACCAGAATACATCTGATGTTTTGTGTGTGCACTGTATGTTGGGATGACACAAGATATCAGAAGGGAGAGAGCAATGATGAGCAAACATATCCTAGGTAAAAAGAGAACACGTGCCAAAGGAAATCTTCAGCCAGCCAATCAGCAAGTGGTTTTTTGGGGTTTTTTTTATGACTGTGCTGTCCCAAAGGGTTATCCTAATGTTTCCCCTTTGTCTCTTTCGTTCCCATGCACCATCATTTAAGCCTGACCCAGGTGATCAGGCTCTAAGGATGTAAATGTTGCAGTGGGGAATCTTTTTCTGCCTTCCCTTGGTGCTTTTTAAATATCTGATAAAGTATCATGCATTTCAAAATAACTTGACATTAAACAAAGATTTTGTGCCAAAAAGTGACCCTGCAGTATTGAACTGTGACCTCCTAGAGACAAGCTGTACTCTCTTAAATACCTGTGCAGCCATGGGAGCTGTCATACAAAGCCGAAACAGACCCTCTACCCTGACCTGTCCATGCACCTCCTGGGGCCTGGCCCTTATCCATGTCCTTCAGTCGCTCTTCCTCTCTCTCACGAGGGAGCCAGAGCATCCAGCTGCAGTGGAACAGTGTTAGGCTGTGGGATTTCTATTTTATTTATCTTTAAATCTTACTGTGGTAGCTTTCTTTTCCTTCACCCTCTCTCACCTTTCACCTGTCTCTTCTTCCTCAGACTCTCATTTCTAGTTTGCTCATCAAGGCATTATGAGCACTTTTCCCTTTTAATCCCAAGTGATTTTGCCTTCTGTTGCCTCAGTTCTCCTTACTTGAGTCTTTTTCTGTACTTCTCTCTCTTCACCCTTCACTCGAAAGTATCCCAGCCCATGGTGGACTATCCTAAACTCACTCCCTCTTTAAGTAGGTGCCATGAGAGAGGGGAAACTGAGGGATCTGCTTTGAGTCTGAGCAACTTCTTTTGAACTGGAACGATGACTGTCGACAGGAGCTGTAGATCCAGAGAGTGACAAGGGTGACTGCTCTTCTTTAGGATTACTCCAGAATGAGAAACGTTTGTGGTGGACATTGTTGATACCTTGTGTCCTTGAAAGCAATAGAATGGGTGACAATACATTCCCCTGGCTCCCCAGGGGAGGGAGAGGAGGAGTTGGGATCTCAGAGCTGCAAAACATCTGTATAGACTGAGATTGGTTTTTCATCTATTGCCATTTAGAGTTCCTTTGCTTCAGGGCTGCATTTTGGTATACAGAAGGATCAAGGAGTGGCTGAGGGACCTGAATTCCTTCAGGTGTTAATTTCAAGTTGAATTCAAACTGTCTAACTTCAGGCACAAAATTTAGGTGCTCTAAAACCACACCTGCTTTCTCTCTGTTGGTTGCAGTAGGTATCACAGCCTCCTTAACATAGATGCTCTAAATTACATCTTAGTGTGATGTCGAAAGTTACCTAAGCTGGTTAGTGGGATCGCCCTCACCTCACTGCTTTTAGTCTTAGTCTTTTATTCTGGCATTATAAAGCAAAAAACATTGCAAGCACTTTAGTTTGTGCATTTGCAGTATGGTACTAAGAACTAACATCATGCCAAATGCTTCTTGTTCTTGCTGTTTGCTTTTTATTTTTATTTTTTGGTTTGGTTTGGTTTCTTTTGTTGCCCAAACAAAGTATTAATTTGTGAGGACATTTCTGCAGCGATAGATGTGCATCTAATGAGTGTCCTGCACATTTTGTCACCAGAACATTTCTCAGATGCCTGATATAAATCATCATTCTTGATTAATATAAATAATAAAATAAAATCCCAAACCAAAAAAGGAGATGAGACACTGAACACTCATAGCTGCCCACATAATACAGCTGATAACAACTGTCAGGATATATGACAGAGCAGGCCAGCACAGAAGTTCTTGTGGTTAATAGCTCAGCAATGGGGCTTGAATTACTCATCAAAGGTTTTTTTCCTTTGAGCAATCAGTTTAGCTCAGTTTGAATGAAAGAGCTACAATGTGCTTTATAGATACTTCACAGATGTTATCTTCGCTAAGAGTTTAGGGAGGTCTGTGTTATGTGGGTTTCTTTCTTCACCAGAATGTGAATACAGTGTTTCTCTCCGCAATGAAAATGTGAATGCATACTGTACCTTACAAAATAAACTTGAATTCTTCCAGTTATGTATTTTTGTGTTTACCATGCTAATACTCAGTTTTAAATAGATGCCACTGTATGAAGCTATGCTCTGATTTTTTTTGTGATTTCCATGTGGTAGATATAGAGCTCATAGGCACCACTATGTCCGGTTTTGAAAACAAAAAGTGCACAGAATGCTGTTTGTTCACAGCAAATTGGAGATGAAAGATGGGAAAAAATGAGCTTTTGATCTTATTCAGCTTCTTATACATTATATCAATTAAGTCAGAGCTAAATTAATAGAAAACATCAACATTCACATGGAACCATTTCAGGAAAATAATTTACTATTTAAGATTCTCTATTTTTGTTCTTGTCAATAAGAAAGCTGAAAAGATAAGCCTGCTTTAAGAATGGTATTTGTTAAGTGATTGTGAACAAAGTATCAGTGGACCTCATGTATTTTCAGAGAAGTTTTAACTGGACGTGTGATGTAAATTGTATAGAGTTGTATGTGAATCGTGTTAGTCACTGTTTTACATTGTATTGTTCTGCAGTGCACAAATGTGACTACTGAACACAGAAGCGCTACATTCATTAAACTTAAAATCTTGTTGCAGTATATAGTTCCCCACTTTTTGTGCCAAAAACATCAGTACATTCCATAATCTGTTCTAATAGAGGTTTGCACTTTGATTTGATTTTTTTTTTGGTGACTCTTGCAGTTTCAATACTATATATCCCCATCACGAAGGAATAAAATGTCAGTTGTACCGTGCCCTGTGTAGTTTGTGCTTCTTGTTTTGGAACTGAACGTACATGTATTTAATTTAATACAGTTTCATGCTGTCTTTTTATTTGGAAGCTTGTTACAAAACGAGTTATAGACAGTAGCACTAAAACCTTTAAACCTGGTAAGAGAAATCTTGACTCTTTAAAAACAAATCATAATTTTAGACTCTACATTTAAGAATAGTGTATAGAGAGGAGATATTGCCTAGGAGTTCTAAATACAATGGTTGTGACTAAATTTTATATATGTCCAAGGTAAATAAACAGATGTTAGCATAGTATAGTATGTTTCTCTGCAGCTCCTGTATTTCTTTTAAGTTACAGAAGGTGAAACTACAAAGCCTTAGTGGCATTCCTGTTCTGGTTAAATTATTCACATAACTCGTGTCTTTTCTCCCCATGATGTCAAGAGATGTGACTACATTCCAGATGTTACTTTGCGGCAAAATGACAGATGGTCTCATGCTTTATATCTGAATACTACCTGTTGTGTGCTGCAAATAGTGCACGTGGGGCTACTCTCTGCCTGTACCCCTGTGCTTTAATGCCAGTAGGTTACAGTATTAGGATCAAGGCTCTTGGGAGAGATGCAGTTACTCCAGGCTTCATGGGTGGGTGTGTAAGTGCTCGTGGGCCGTCAGTGCCATCTTGTGGCAATCCAGATATCAGTTGTTGGAGGCCTTACTATTGCTTCAGCTATTTAAGAAACCCAGGATAATTTAACAGAATAGGAATTAGTAGACTGTAGCAAAATAATTACATCACTTTCAAATCGTACAGTTCTGCTAGTAATAGGACTTGGAACACACCATAATTTATTAGTCTTCTTGCCAGGGAAACGGGACAAGGGAAGAATTCATTAAGGCTGATCTAAATACAGCCTTTGTACTAACTTAAAAGTATGGCTTTTATACTAATATATTTAAATTAGTGCTATGTCTAATGTGGATACATTTGTGTGATGCAATTAGTATTGTAAACTACTGCATTTGCACGTGTACCTATATCTACAGGAGAGAGTTGGTATCAATTCACTTGAGTTTGTTTCTAAATGGCAATAGTTAAAATCTATACAAGCCACTCCCACTTGTCACATTAAGAAGTTTTTCACAGAATATCCAGCCTTTTAAAGCAAAATCATAATAGTAATTTAAAAAGGAGAGTTCTTTGCAAAACTTAGCTGCAGAATATTACTTTATCAATTAGAGACTTCTGCAATTGGGAGTACGGATTCACCCCACAGTCTTAAGTACATACTGCTGAAAAAGCATCAGTCACTGTCTCCTGCATCATAAAATCCAGACATTCAACAACCTCACTCCCAAAAATTCATTACCTCTAGGTTGATTGCTGTAGTTTAGTAGCTGAAAACTTGTCATTGGTTGCTGCAGATATCTACTGAATTTGGGCGGAGCCCTTGATCTGTAACTAAACTAAACTCTCTTTCCCTTCTCTCTGCCTGGCAGCTTTCTTCCTCCTCCCAAAAGAATTATGGGTGTAGAGTCCCACAGCTCTGACAGGGAATAGGGTGTCCTTCCAGTTCCACAAAGGGGTTGTCCTGAGACAGAATGGGATGGGAGCACATGAAGCTCCCAGGTAGAGGCCCTTGCTGTGCAGTAAAGACAGGCTGCCTGGAGAGGGGTTGAGCAATGAGGGTAGAGGGGGAAGGAAGTCACAGCTCTGAAAAACCAACTGACCTCACAAACTGCGACTATTATAACATTTCAAGGAGCTTTTTGAACATCTCTGAGTTGTAAGCAGTTTTCAAAATTTATTTGGAAATTTACTCTAGAAAATTTTACTAGATAGACATTATATGCATACATAGTCCTAAAATCAATGCAATGTCCAAACTTCTCCCAGCTGCCTTGAAAGAAATCACTCATAACTCACTCTACATTGAGGCTCACTTCTAAATATCAAGTGGCTGTTACCCTCCTGAAATTAGTTTCATGCAGAGAGTTGTCTTCTTCCTGCTGCCTGGACCATTGTATCCTCTTAGGGTTTATTGGCATTAAGTCTGCTAAAATATATTCTATTCTTGTGTTCTCTAACTGCATGTTCTCCTCCTGATTGCTGAAGTTAAATCATTCCAGTTTGTCTATTACATGGCTCACAAATCACCAGCCTAACCCTCCAGACATCACGTGGCTTTGAACTGCACCTCTTGTTGAGCAAGGTTAGTAACAAATACTCTAACTCCAGAACGCATGATAGATGTTTTTATCAGCAGTGTTGTACAGAGCCAACAAAGTCGGCAATATAATTCACCTTGAAGAGGGGGAGCTGGAAGGCATGTGGTTTAATGAACAAGGATGGGAATCAGGGGCTGGGAAGATGCCTGGCTCTGTCTCAGAAGTGCCACAATCAGCTCTCTGGAAGCATCAGAGAATCTGAAACCTTTCCACATATTTGGGTACATAGCACAGGTTAGGGAGGATTAACATAGGCACTTGGACTTGAAAACAATGCCCTCCAGTTTCTGGGCAGGAAAACGGGAGATAAATAGTTTACTTTGTATTTCAGATGCTTAATCCAGAGATACGCAGACAGCTTAGAGAAATTCAAATGCACTACAGCAAAGAAAGGCTCCTTGGGGTGGAAATAACATCACAGAAGGATTTGGGTTGTGAGCAGAGGTGTGCTGCCAAACGACCAACAACCAGGTTGCAGGGCTGGATGGCAAGGGTGGGTCTGGAGGAGTTCTCCCTGGGCAGAAGTGTCCTTCCAGCAGTGGCAGGGGACAGAGCTGGCTGGGTGCGCTCCGCTCTGGGGGTGGTTTTAACACCCAGCTCTACGGAAACCAGCCCTGTCACCAGGTGGCCGGTCCTTGTCAAGTGTTCTGGGCAGGATCTCTGTGTTTATTGAAAGGCTGGGAATGCTAGCACTGCAAAATAGGTATCATCGCAGTCGGTATTTGAAGTACGATTGCATTAACAAGGCACGTCAAGCAAAAGGACTTTGCAAAACAATAAAACTGCCGTAAAACTGGTAGCTTTGCCTTACTGGCAGCAAAACTGATCGCTTCTACTTCACACTCCCACGTTTATCTACTGGAAACGAAGTCTTTAGGAGTGCAGGAATAGCCCGAGTTCACCTTCGGCAGCTGGGAGAACACGGGTTATTGATGGTCGGCTGCCGTCCGCCCCGCCGGCGGTCGCGGCTCCCGCTGGTGCTGCCCCTGCAGAGCCCGAGCAGCGGCAGGGCTGGGGCTGCGGGGCCAGCGCCGACGGGCACCGTGCCCAGGGAAGGGAGGGAGGAGAAGGGAGGAGGAGGGAGGAGGAG